>OZ012739.1:19615390-20215390 GCA_963859935.3 Lathyrus sativus
CTTATTGAAGTCGTTAATCTTCATTATTTCAAATCTGTAGAAAAAGATCATTTGAACCATTTTTCTATACTTTGGGACCGCGAGAGTTACCTTTGATTAATCGACACGAGTTTATGATTAAGACGAAATCTTATTACTTTTAAACTTTTCCATTTCACTAATCATTAATCTCCAACTTATATTTCTGTTAATATCTCACTGCGCACATATTTTTCTGTTTACATTTTCTGTTGATATTATCTTGTTCATATTATTGTCATTGTGCATATTTCATCCTGTCATAGTATACATACTGTCATTTAACCATTCTCTTGTTTATGTCATTCAAAATACCAAAACATGATAAAAATTGTCAAAAACTCATAAACCCTAGTTTGGATATTTTGTTCGAACTCTTTCCCGTTTCTTAGCTTAGGACACCTTGCACACACACGACTTTCTCTTGGGCTACCTTACAATGAGACCATTTATTTCTTGCAATCCCCTGTATTTTGTATGTATCCCTCTCTCGTTACCTTGTAATAGCTTAGTTTCTTTTCGTGCTTGCTTACTACTTGTTAAGAAAGATAAAAACTAACTAGGCTAGATCACGCTTTCAAAATAAAGAACAAATAAAGCTTGATCCAATGTCAAGCCATTTTCAAACTCTTTTCGAATTGAACCACCTTAGGGTTTCACCTCTCTCCCACCACATCACTAAACCTTGTATGCTTTCAATCCTCGTAAGTCGATTGCCTCGCACATCGCCATCAACCTACCATACTCTGCTCACCATCTCTCTTTTCAAAACTCCCCTTTCAAAACTTTTCTACTCGAGTCTAAAAACCTTTGTCTCGTACCAAGCGCATTTTCAAACTCTTTTTCCTAATAAAACTTGAATGGTTGTGGAGTGGTTAGGCGTAGGCCTTCTCCTATCCCGAGTGCTTGACATTACATTTAGGGTTCACTGTCGTAAAACACTTACCATTCAAGATCAAAACATCTTTAATAAGAGGATAAAGTTCTCTTTATATTGAACTAAAGAGAGAGGGTTAAGTGTAGACTTCTTCCTTTCCGAGTGTCAAGATACTCATTGTAGAGTGTCTGGTCTCGATACTCGTCTTTCAATACGAAGACGTGACTGCACTCACAACACCTTTTCATAATAAATCTTTTGAGATAAAGAATTGGGTACTACCCGTAAGGGGTTACTATCCGAGGACCTATTTCGCCCCTAAAAACAACTTTCACAAACCAAATGTGACACCTTGCCTCGAATGGAGAAAATTAATCTTTCAAAAAGGATATGTTATGTCCGTTCTAACACAAACAGATAGAATGTGCATGATAGCATCATCCAACAAAAAACACCAGTTAACCGTAGGTCGAACTACGACTGCTCTGATTCTTTACTTCTTTTAAGTGAAGATATGTAGGCATAAGGACCCCAATCCTTGCCGAGCACTCTTCTATCTTTTCTATTTGTGGTTCTCCGAACTATGTTGACTCTGACTTTCTCATATCTGTTGAGAATACGTAGGCATAGGACCGCGAAGTCCTACTGAGTCTCTTCTTCCCCTTTATCTCTTTTTCCCCTGTTTCTAACCTTTCTCTCTATCTTTTGGAACACTCTTTATAGCAGTATCTTTTAGCAAATAACTTCACGCATAGACAAACAAATGGTTCCCATCGAGTACGATGGGTGCGAGGAATGCTAATACCTTCCCTTTACATAACCGGTTTCCGAACCCGTTCTCTTGGTCGCGAGACCATCTTATTCGTTCCTTTCTTAGGGTTTTCTCGATGTTTTACCTTCACCTCATGGGATAAATAAAGTTCGATGGTGACTCTTCTGTCTTTCCTTTCGCCTTCTCCGTCGTTGCATTTTTTGAGTAGTGACACTTATGTATTGTAATGTCAGACTTCATGTCTTGACATTAGCAGAGCATTTTTTTCTTAGTCTTCTACTGCATATGTCTCTATTCTTTGGGTATGAAGGTTGCTTAATTTGTTTTAGCCAAAATTTTCCAAAGGGGGAGATTGTATACTCTCTAGTTTTTATGATTGGCATTAGTTTTGGTAAAACATGTTCTTCGGAAAGATGTTGAGCAAAATTTTCTGACATGTTGATCATACATCTTTGCAGAATTTGTTTTCTATTCACGTCTTGAAAGATTCATTTTAATATCTGAAGATTTTTTAAAAGCTTAAAACTGGTAGCCTATCTTCAAGGAGTTGATTTTGCTAGAAGATTTTATTAGATTGGAATTTGTTTTAACAAGATATAAAATACAAATCAAATCTTTTTCTAATTTAATGCATAAATATTCTCCATGATTTGTGAAATTTCTTATTGGATTTTTTGCTGAGTTTTGCCATAGCTATCGTTCTCCAAAAAACTATTTTAAAAAATCACTGATAACCTAATTTTGATTATTATGTGCGCTGCTGCTTGTAGTTTGTCATTAGGGTTTAGGTGTCCTTTGTATTTTGTAAGTCTCTCTTATATCTATCCGATATCAGAGTAGGACTGTGTCTGAGTTGTAAGTTGTTAATCATCTATAAATTTTTAAGCAAGGATGATTACTGTCTTTGTAGCGTGTCTTCTAAACTTTGATTATTTTGTTCATATCATTGTTTGTGATTGAAGGAAAGTGAGAGGAGTATAATATCTAGAAGAGTCTTATATAAAAATAACACGAGTAGAGATTAGGCGAGAAAATTGTAAACCAGAGGTTGTTTGCTGAGAATCTTCAAACTAATTCTATTTTAGTGGATTTCCTTCCTGACTTGGTAGCCCCTAAATATAGGTGAGTTGCATCAAACTGGGTTAACAACTACTTGTGCTTTGTTTCACTTTATGAAACTCTATTATATTACTTTATTTGTAAGTTGTGTGAAGTTCAGATATTAGTGTCGTGACATCTCTTTCGACATCTCATATTTGTTACTAGAGTTTTATAAATGTTTTTATAATAATTATAAATATTTTATTATAATTATTTTCATTTTTATTTAAAACATATGGTTGAAATTAGATTAATAAATAATCAATATGAAAATATTAGTTAGTGATAAACACTAGGGAGAATTGAACTACAAAAAGATTATAATTTGTATATTATTATTTTATATTTTTTACATATAAGATATGAAAAAAATTAAGGAATTCCTTAACCATTATTACCATATAATTTTTAAAATAAATTAATTCAATATAATGATTCTCTTTTTCATTAAAAAATTATTAGAAAATTATTTTGAATTAATTAATTAATAAGACACTTGTCTCCGGTATGAATCGTAACTTTCAAGTGACTTTTTTTTAAGACATAAATTTTTTCATGTATGTTTTTTATAATTTGCACAAATGAATGAAATGAAGTTGAAGACTTAATGTTATTGTTGATGAAGATGACAAATGTGGGAGTTTTGTGAATTGTGAAAGTGGTGATTTAAGTGAATGAAAAATGGTAGTTGTGCGAGGATGGAGAAGATGATGAATAGTGATTTGTCTCCTTTTTCTAGTTCAAAGTTTGGAGGAAGAGACATAATTTAAATAAGAGTCAAAAGAAATACACATATTTTTATTATTTTTATTTTTACAGAGATCTTCTTTACTAAATAAAAAAATTGAAAACATTCCTAAATATATATTTTTTGAAAGAAAATTTTACTGGGACAAAATTAATATAAGAGATAAATATAGGCACTGACATATAAAATGTATCCAATCAAATTAAGTCATATCACATATTTTTATATTTAAGGTTAATTCTAAACAAGTATTAATAAAAATCTATTTATCAAAATTTAATTAGATATGGATGTATCTATCTTACACCACTATCAATGTATGAATATTATTCTCATAAAACTAATACATATAAAAATATTAACTAAATAATATAATTTGTTTTAGTAATAGGTTGATATTAGCATAGCATATTATAATTAATATAATTTAAAAATAGAAAAAGTTAATTATTTAAGTCTAAAGGGAAGTTAGGGAAGGGTATGAATGACATATTCAAATTTTGGAGACTGAAGTCCAAAGCTTGGTCAATGCACTATGTGAAACCAAGAGTTAAGCCATTGACTCAATTTTACAAGGGAGAGCCGTCGAAGAACTTCTTGCTCAACGTCCATATAAATGGAGGCAAACTCAAGAAGAGGTTCTGGAACTTAGAAGGCAGATGAAACTTCTTGAAGAAGCCTATGATGAGCTAAGGGAGTGGGGCATCTACATTGAGGGGGTATATCTAACAAATAGAGCACACCATCGAAGAGGATAATGCAATCATGACAGACATTCAACAAAAGAAAGAGTATTATAGAGAAAGGTATCTAAAGTTGCTATTTTTCTCACACTTATAATGGAAGTTGAAATCAATGATACTTTTCAGCTTCTGCATTGACCTGTGGAGGTACTCTATAACTATCACAAATGATAAAGGGGACAATGCATCCCCTTGCCTCAGTCCCCTATTGGCCCTTAGAAAACCACTTTGCTATGCATTTATCCTATACTTATATGAGATTCTTGTGATAGTTAACATAACCCACATGATATTTTTTTTGAAAGCTAAGTTCTTTCAAGATTGACTCCAATGCACTCCATCAACTGTATCATATGCTTTTTTGAGATCCATTTACACCACGCACTTAGGTACTCCTTCTTTCTTTGCATAGATTTTATGAGCTCATAAGCCAATAATATGTGGTCATGAATGTGTTGTCGTGGTACAAAAGTTGTTTGGCTTTGGGGGATAATACTCCTTAGAACCCTTACTAATCTTGTTGTCATCACCTTAGATATGATTTTGTATATAGTTGTACAACAAGAAATATGCCTCTAGTCTCTTCGCCCAGAATGTAATACGACAAAGTTGTACCTCAACCGTAATTCACGTAACGAGTTTGTCGATCCAAAATTGTATTCCCTTCTTCAAGTGGTCTCACGACAACATGAAATCGATCTTAGGAAGAAAAAAACAACCTTGATATACAGACACAATAGCTACGACAAAAAAGGACAAGTTATTTTTTAAGACATCTCATAAAACCGCGTATAGCTAGGGGTAGAGGAGGATGAGTTTTTCCTGTTTTCTGGAATCAAAAAAACTCAGAGAGAGTCACCAAAAACTTTGCTTTGAAAACTCCACAACATCCACCCATTTCACAGACTGCAAACCACGACATTTTCGATCTCTCCTTCAACCAACACCAATCTTCAAACCGAAACCCACCCTTAAATCTTTCCTCCCTCTTTAACCAGACCCTCTAATCTTCATCTTCTTCTTCCTTCAATAAAAAAACCCAGATCCGAACCAGGTACAAAGAATCTGAGATGAAGAGAAGTTTCAAACCAAATAGAACATAAGGCAATCAAACCTGAGCTTTAGGTAAAAATGATCGAAAACTGAAACAAGGTCGATTAACGAGAAGGGAAGACAATTTGAAATACATTGGAGGTTGGACGGATTGATTTTGTTTTTTTTCCTGGCATTGTTTCATCACATAGTTGATTGTTTTGGTCTTTTGATATTGGAGGCAGTCATGGCTGTTTTCTTTGTTGGTTCTTCTAGGTTTATGTTTTCTTTCATTACTGTTAGAGAAGTAACATATTTGACGGTCCGAGTTCATTTTGGTTTGGGCGAATGGGCATAAGAAACCCATGAGGAATCCGATGATGAGAATATACACACCCCTCTTTCTCTGCATCAACAAGTTTGTTCATTTTGAGGAGATGATGGGCCTGTTTAGGCCCATAGGATTCTATGTTGCAGACTTTTTAGTTTTTGAATTTCAAATTTTTCTAAATAGTTTTTTCCTTTTTATTTTTTTTATTTAAATTGTACATATTTTTCTAATCTAGTTTTTTTTAGATATTTTTATACATTTTTCTAATCTAGTTTTTTTTTTAGAAATTTTGTAAATATTTTTTTAAATAAGCTTTTAAGAGTTTTTATAATATATATATATATATATATATATATATATATATATATATATATATATATATATATATATATATATATATATATATATATATATATATATATATATGTATACATATATATATATATATATATATATATATATATGTATACATATATATATATGTATACATACATATATATATATATATATATGTATACATACATATATATATATATATATATATATATATATGTATACATATATATATATATATATATATATATATATATATATATATATATATATATATATATATATATATATATATATATATATATATATATATATATATATATATATATATATATATATATATGTACATATATATATATATATATATATATATATATATATATATATATATATATATATATATATATATATATGCATATATATATATATATATATATATATATATATATATATATATATATATATATATGCATATATATATATATGTATATATATATATATGTATATATATATGTATATATATATATATATGGTGTAGACTTTTTCCTTCCCTAGTTCTTTGTACTGCGTGAATAATCATCTTTCGTTAATGAACCATGATTTAATTCACCATATATTCTTTCATAATATTCTATATAAGAAAAGGGAAGGGTAGTGTGGACTTTCTCCTTCTCCGACTATTTGAACAATGATGTAAGGCTCTCTATTTATATAGTTGTCTTCCACATAAAAGTTACCTACACATTAAACCTAATTATTCGCCTCGTGCGATCCAAAAATATTTTCAGAAATTAGTATGTTTTATTCATATCGATGTGAAACAAACAAAGATTTTCGCCTCCAAAAGCGAGCAACAAGTAAAGGTTTAGTCACTCGGTATGTCTAAAGGGTCACTCCATAAAACAAACCAACAAGTCATAGTACCCCAAGCTACGAAACTTTGAGTTTCTTATTGCATCTGAGGATACGTAGGAGCGAGACCCGCAATCTAGTCGAGCACCCTAGTAAAAACATTTTTGTGACCCCTTTTCTTTTACCCTTTACTATTCAAAGAAAATAAATAGCATAAGTTAACATTCAATCACAAATTAGACTAAGAGGTTCCCGTTGAGTACAACGGGTATGAGGGGTGCTAATATTTTCCTTTGCGTAATCGTCTCCCGAACCCAAATATGGTTGTGACGACCATTTTCTTTTTTTAAAGGTTTTATCGATAGTTTCCTTTTCCTTCATTGAAATAAATAAAGTTTGATGGTGACTCTGTTCGAACTATTTTACCGTGAGCGTGCGATATACGCTTTGCGAGGGATCGTATTTTTCGAGGTACAACAAAGTTAAAAACACTTGAAAAGCTTTGCAGTTTTCACCATCAATTTTTTAGAAGTTATAGAACAAAAGTCAAAATTCACCCATGCATGTAAGAAGCCTTACCTGGAGATTAAATGTAAAGACAAAAGGTGTAGCTATGCAAATCAAATCTCATAGGACCTTCAAGGGAAAGAAAAAAAAGACTATGAAGTTCTTTAAAAGAAAACCTTTCATAGGAAAAGGGAAATATCATAAATGTTTTAGACTTAATTGCAACTATGGTCTCCCTATTTTGTATTTTTTTTGGGTTTTGGTCCCCCCATTTTAAAAACCACGATTTTGCTCCCTTTTTTAAGTTTTGAATTTGATTTTAGTCTCCTCTCCAATTTTAAATTTTTTTTAATGATGTGGCACTATCTAAGATGACGTGTTAATGCTGGGTCATTTAAAAATAATTAATTTAAGAAATTTTTTATTGACTAAGATAATTAACTTATTAATATTATTTTAATTAATTAATTAATGATTAACATTTTATTATTAATTTTTATAATTATTTAATTAATCAAAATTTTAAATGAAACTCTTTGGGTCTTTAGTTATTGATTCATGTCTTTGGTCCATCTTTCTAACCCACAATTAAATTGTTGTATTTGTTTCAGCTTTATAAACACTTTTATGTCTTATACAAAAATCAACGTGAGACTTCTAAAAGACATTTTATACTACAACATTACCTCCTTCTTCATTGCAGCAACTTCTCCTTCTTCTCAAACTTGTGACCATTATAACAACTTATGCTTCTTCTCCATACTGCAAATCTATTGTTCTTCTTCATTTGACAAGGAATAACTTTGTTGTTTAAAAACATTCTTAAATTCTATCATGAAAATATCAAACCCTCCTGTAAGGAATAACTTTGTAACATAGTCTCATATCAAACTGATTTCCTGTCTGAACTTCATCATGATGTCCCTATCACATATTGTCATATTTAAAAAATAAGATGCCTCCCGATCCTCAAACTCTTAGGCTCAAAGATTGGTTTTCTGTATATGATTTCTTTGCAAAACATATCAAAGGAACTGAAAATATAATCTTTGATCTACTATCCCGACCTATGAAACCTATCTAAATCATCACATCCAACCACACTTTCCCTCTGATTCTTATGGTCAAACCACTACCAACTCATGCATCCACAACAAAGAATCTTCCTTCAGGAATAACAATATCCTTTTCATCGTCTTAGCTCAAGCAGTATGCCAAGAATAATCTCTTTTATTACATGACAAAAATCATAAGGAATAAACTCTAGGACCATAGCCCTTGTTTCCCAGACACACCTTTCCTCCTACCAATTTTAATAAACTCGAATGTTAAATTCACAAAAACAAAAAAAAACATTTGTGGTATATCTAGTGTACCACCAGTTTGTATTTTACGTTTGTTTTTATTCCCATCAAAACCATGTATCAACATATAATGAATCCCGAGAACTACAAGTCCTTGATTTGGACTACTTTTGAATGATACTTTCCATTACAGTGGTGGAGAAATCAATTAAAAACAGTCATAGACGAGGTTAAAGAGTGAAGATTAGCCTTAAAAGTAATTAGCAAACTCAAGATTGTTTTCTTTCTACACATGCTCTATCAGACAAATCCTGCAATTAAGCTACTTGATTCTAAGAGTTATCTTCACCTACACGAAACATTGATGATTATCCTCCCAATCTAAAAATCACAAGAGAATTAATAAAGTATGTTAACTGCATCAATCTCTATGATCCAAAGAACCTCAATAATAATACAACATGCATAAGTCATAAAAGTTCAGAAGACCAGAAGTTGGAGAAAGTTCAACTCAAGCTACACAGCAGAAACCATATTCTCCAATAGAATATGAATTCTCATAAAGACAAGTTTAAATAGTTAATAGAAGATTGATGGATCACACTTACATGATTAATGACATCTGGCAGCATGAGTCATCTCGTTATGGAGATTGCTTTTCTGATGGAAACTTATCTGATTAGAATATGTCTCATCTCATGAAACCATCTTTAAAGACTAATTAGACAAGTGTCTCTTATATGTCACGAGGATGTTTATGAATAGTGATTTTTTGTCTTTTTGTGCAATAATGTATCCATAAGTGATAAGTGTGTCAGACTTTAAAAAAAAAAAGCATTCCAATAGTATTAAAAATTTCATGCTTATAAATAGTGTTATTTTTGTCCTATATGTACCTCTTTAGCTATAAAAAAGGAGAGCTCTTGTAACATATTTTGCACAAGCAATCACAAATAAACCTTGTATGCTTAAGAACAAACATGTTCAAAAAATCTTTTGCTTTAGTTATTATATTTATATCATAATTCTCCCGTAGATGCAAGTATGTTTTACATCTGCCTCAAGATGAGGATCTTGTGTATCGGAAAACATCTGAACATTGATCCATACTACGGTCCTCGCTATTATGAAATTTTAGTTTTGTTAGGATGTGATATGTCTATGGTTGACTATTTGATGTCGATACTTTTAAGGTTGGTTTTATTATATGTGAGCCTCCCGGACAATAAAGGATATTTTTTATGGAAAATTATATGATTTTTTTTTTATAAATATTTATCTTGTATATAATTTTTTTATAATAAACTAGCGTCTAAACGGGCACTTCCGTGCCCGTTTGTTCGCTTTTTATGAGTGTTTGTGTACATATCTCTATAATACGAATATCATCTCTATAATACGAATATCAGCTAGATACAATTATTATAATTAAAAATAAGACGGTAAATATACAATTTTAATATGTTCTTCTATTTTAATATGTTCTTCTATTTTAATAAAATTCCTCAATTATCTCTTAATTAAATGGAAGTTTTATGTATATTAAAATTACTTTAGCAAAATAAATAAAATCAAAATAACCTATCTAATTAGAAAGGATAAACAAAATAAATGGTATTATTGAGAAAATAAAACTAACAAATATTATGTTACCGTTGAATAAAGCAAGTGATCATGAAAAAAAAATGCCAACACCATTTATTGAGCATCTCGATAAAAAAAACTCAACCATTCTTGAATCCTTAACCTGGTAGATTACTAAACATATGGTAGCAACATTTTGGTCCATAGCCTCCAAAAATATCATAATTTAACTTTTAACATAAAGTTAAATATCATAATTTAACTTTTGGTGCAATACTGAAAAATAAAGGCTAGCATAGGACAGAGCCTTTTCTACCTAAGCCATGTATGAAACTAATTCACCTATGAACAATGAGTCGATGACAAGTATGAATATCCATGAAATATATAGAATGATTCAAAATTGAAAATGAAAGAATGCCATGAAATGGTTTTGAATAATTTGTCTTCATGCAACACCGAAATTAGAGATTGTAGAAGTTGCTTCTATGCAAAACTTACGATGATGACGATCATATATATTTCTCAGGAAGACACAATTATTGTCAATAGAGAGAACTATGCAAACTGTTATCAAGCATGAACCACAACGAACTTGAGATGGAGAGCAATGGTATGTCTTGGTCTGCAAGATCTTTGAGCTTCAGGTAGTCTTTCCACTGTTCAATATAAAATACAGTGTATTACTATTATGCCAACAAAAGTTAAGAAAAAATGAAGACATGAGTCATACTTGCCTGCAACAAACATGTCATTTCTAATGCTGGTTAATCAAGTCAATCCTCACAAATGGGATGTGACTAATTGTATGCCAACGCTCTCCTCCATCCACTTTGTACTTCTCCTCAAGTAATGGACAACGGTCAATGATCAAAGCATTTAGGCAGTTGGGTAGACCCTCCTCCGGCAAGGTCTCAAGACTAGGGCAGTTGTGAACACTTATACAACGGAGAGATTTGAGATGGAGAAGTCCCTTGTAGTTCACTATTCTTAGTTTGGAACATTCATGTAAGAGAAGAATATTCAAATTTGGTGGGAGTAGATTCTCCTCGGGGAAGGACTCCACGTTTTCAAAATCATCACTAACAAAAAATCGGTATAGAGAGTTGAGTTGGAACAAGCCCCATTCCTCTCTGGAAGCAATCAGTTTTGGGCAATTACATATTTCAAGGTTGCTCAAGTTGGAAGGCAAACCTCCCATAGGAAAAGATTCAAGCTCTGGACAATCATACAACACTAGAGAAGCAAGATTGGTGAACAAGTGTAATGAAAAAGGCAATGAGAAGGACTGCCATCCTGTTATTGTAAGAGTATCAAGAGAATTATGACAACACAAATCTAAAGATGGACATTCTACAAAGTCCTTGAAATCCAACTTCAACACTTTCAGAATGGAATTGTTGATTAAATGAACCATAGGGAACTCAACGTACTGGTTTTTGTCAAGGATGAACCTTTTCAAGCTGGATGACAACTCATTTATCAAAATTTTATTACAATTGTGTAGATATAACTCTATGATATTCTCACAGTTGGGAATTGATACGTCCAGCATTTCACAGCCAATAATCATCAATTTCTGTAATGAAGGAAGATGTTGAGGCAGTGCCCTTTTCAATTTGGGACAATATCTTATAGAAAGCTCTTTAAGTCGAGGAAACCCTTCGATACATAACCATTCCTCCCATTCAGACATGCGGTAAAAATCCAAAACTTCAAGGAACTTGAACGGAACATTTGTTGAGTTATTGCCTAAGATCTTTATTCCTTCACAGTTATGCAGTTTAAGAGATATTAAGTTGGGTAAATCACAATCCCTTAGCCAAATTGGAAACATATTGCCATTGTAGTTCTTAATGGTGAGCCTTTTCAGATTGTTATTTGGTTGAAGGGCTTTCAAGACAGACTCATTGTTTTCCACTGTTGAACCATCCATTTCTTCTCCTCCTAAATCGAATGTCATACGTATTTTTTCTAAAGACTTCTTATCTTGCAAACGGGCCTTTACAGCATGTGCTGGATTGCTCACATTGTTCAGTCCTGAAAGATGGAGTTTTCCTTGAAGAAGATTGAGACTATCTAACTCCTCAATATCAGACCCACTTGGCTCACCCACAACAAAGTTAGTCAGGGTTTGTAGATTGTTTAGTTTCCTTACGTTCTTTGGCATCTTCTTTATTGGAGTTTTTTCTAGATTAATATGGCGTAATCGTTCAAGTTTGTAAAAATCTACAGGAAGTTCAGCCAAACTACAACAACTTCTCAATATCAGTGTCTCTAAATTGTAAAGCTTACAAATAGAATCGGGCAACCTTTTAATACTTGTCCAAGATAGGTCTAGATAGCGCAAAAGCTTTAAATTTCCTATCCCATCTTCTAGCTCTTTGAGTTCATAAGTATAACCATTGAATGACAACATCCGCAAATATTTTAGTTTTGAAAACAGATCACATTGCACAATGTTGCTTATCCTGAAGCATTCCCCATAGTCTCGTGGCGGTTCTACCAACAAGCTGTGTAATCCCTTAATTCTACAAATGTGACTTAATTTTATTTCACCATCATTCAAATCAAGAGAGCACCAAATGTGGCGTGTCCTTTCAGATATATCTTGCACCTTATCACCCTCCACTTGTAAGCAAAACTCTTGAGACTCTGATTTTGCCAAGTCATTGACAAGATCATGCATGACAAAACAACCATCAAAATGAAAATTTCGTGATCTTTGAAAAAACGAAATTGACTCAAGATCATTGAATAATTCACTACCCAGTTCTTCTTTACTTTTGTCACTTTTGTAGGAATTCAGCAAACCATTTGCCATCCAAAGTTTGATTAACTTGTTCTTATCAAACTCATAGCCCTTAGGAAATATGGAACAATATGCAAAACAACATTTCAAATTTGAAGGAAGATTATGGTAACTCAGTCTCAATACTGGATTTATGTCGCAATCTCTCTCTGATAAACACCACATATCAGTCTTCAATATTTGATCCCATTCACTTCGAGAGAATTTTCTTCTCAAGAGGCTCCCCATTGTTTTTACAGCTAATGGCAACCCTCCACATTTGTCTACAATCATCTTTCCAATTGATTCAAGATCTGGATATTCATTCACGTTTCTGTCGTGAAAAGCATGTCTCATAAATAAACTCCAACAATCACTCTCCTCCAATTGTTTTAATTCAAGTAACTTGGCAGATCCAATGGCCAATGCATCATCCTTATTTCGTGTTGTCACAACTATCTTACTCTCGGAAGATCCTTTGTAAAAGGGAATTAGTAGTTGCTCCCAAAATTTCTCATTTGCGTTCCAAATATCATCTAGAACAAGCAGATATTTCTTGTCCATAACCTTCCGTTGCAATTGACGTTGAAGTATTTCTAGGTTTTCACTATTTGGTGAAGAATCAAATGACTCGAGAATTGCTTTAGTGAGTCGAATAACATCAAATGATTCTGAAACATAGACCCAAGCCTTAAGCTCAAAGCTCTTTTGAACCTTTTGGTCATTGTAGACAAGCTGAGCAAGGGTGGTTTTACCCATCCCACCAAGACCCACTATGCTGATTATTGGTGCTTGGTTGCTACTACTACCATTGTCACAAAGTAAGAAATTGATAATTTCGTCTTTTTCACCCTGTCTACCACATATTCTAGATTCATCCACCAAAGACGTCGTTGGCACTCTTTTTGAAGATTCTGGACCGACTTCAAGTTCATTGCGAGCATGTGTTCCTTCTTTCAATCCCAACACATCATTTTGCTTTAAAAGATATTCTAACTTATCTAGCAAGTCTTTTATCCTAGATTCAAACTGATTAGTCAGAGATGAAAACAAGTGTTTAACCTTACTCTTTCGTTGTGCACTTGTAGCAATCTCATCCAACAACTGATCTACTTCATATACCTCGTGTTTTATATGATCAAGCCAAATCTTCACATTTCGGTTCTGATACTGCTTTCTCTCTGCATCATCCAACACTTGATTGATAGAATTCAATGTGATTTGAAGTTTATTCACCAATCGTTTGCTGAAGATGTCTTTGTAATCTCCTGAGGCAACCCTCTCCACAATGACTTGAATGACAGGTGTAAGAAATGCTCCTGCAACCATCAGCCCTGCCATGGCTACCTGTAAGATGGTAAAATGTTATATTCTGCTAAACATAATGAAACAGTGTGTAGAATTATCAATGTCAAACACTTAAAACATACATTTTACATAAAATGTAAAGTTCTAAACATATATTAAAAATAATGGACTGTATGATTAATGACACATTATGCTGTTATGATAAAAACAAGACTAATTATTTTCTAATTTAGTAAAAGAAACATCAAGTATAATTAATAAATAAAAATACTAACAAATAATATTAAAATATTAAAACGAGTTAGTGCTAAATTTAGGAGCAAAATGGAAAACTAATAAACTAAAAATATTAAGAACAATAAATATCTGATATATATTTTCTTTGGCTGTTTTTTTTTTATTCTCTGTTGACAACTATATGATAAAAATGTGTTATTTTTTATCTATTAATTTGTTGTCGACCTACCATTTTTGTCTCCTATAAAAAAGAAATTTGAATTTATTATCCTGAAAAATAAAAGTAAGACTTCTAAGCCTAACATCTATATTATAAATGAAAATATATATAAAAAAAACTATCATTTTAATAAAAAGGAAAATTTAATTATTTTTTTTGTTAAATATTATACGGTTAAGAAAACTTATTTGATTAATTTCAGAAAAAAATGAAATTTTTATTGTTAATCAGTTAATTTTTGATAAATACACTAGAAATTTTTACACAAATAATCAATTTTTACAAATAAATACCCCAACTAGGTCATTTTTTCACATATTTTTCAAACTAACTCACTTTCAACAAAAAAAAATCAAAACAAAAACGTCAATCCAATTAACGATGGTTGAGTTTGTAACTCCTTGTGTCGAAGCAGTATAGCTCGACAGAAACAAGATCTAGTCGAATTAGCCTAATGTATGTCTGTCGAATTAGCCTAATGTATGTCTGTCGAATTGTATTAATGTGTCGAAGTGTCAAAACAGGTTGCTTCACACAGGATTTCGACTTAGACCTATTTTAGTAATGTTAACTATTTTTGTCTTTTATAGTTTTAACTTTCATTTGGGGTGCAAGCTAACCTAAATCTATGAATAAAGAGTAACCCTTATTTTGTAAACAACTCAGAATTGTATTCACAGATTTGCAGTTGCAAGTGAATAAAGATTTTTCACCGTTTGTGGGCCGAGAGAACTCTGCAGAATTTTCATCTTCTTCTCCAACGTTATTCTTTTCTATCTTTCTTAATTTTTTCATTGTCATTGCGTGATTGATAATAATCTTGTTCATTAAGATTGAGTGAAATTTTTCATAGGTTGTGGTTGAATTCCAACAGCGACAGTGTACAAATACAGAGGAGATACAGAGGAGTGTTCTCTCTCCTCTATGTTTGTACACTGTCAATTGGGTTGGCACCTCTTTTGTGTTGAATTTTTTCAAAAAGTGCGTTAATTTGGGGAATATGTGAAAAAGTGAATTAGTTTGGGTATTTATTTGAAAAAGTTGATTATTTGAGTAAAAATTTTAATACAAAATGAACAAAAGAATAGGAAAAGCTTAAATACAGACAAATATCACCAAAACAAATATCCAAGAAGTAAAACTAACCAACTAAATACTCCATTGCCCAACCAATCATATTTAATTTAATTTATTTTAAATTAGTTTTTGAATATTTAAATTTATACTACCTCTGATGCTTTTACAAGAGATGCTTCACTTTTTTAGATTCATTAAATAATTAGTGTATTTGGTCTATAATACACACCAGGTTAATTAATTATTTGGTTCGATCCAGGGATAAGTGTTCTTAGTATGCTCTGTGGTTGCAGTTTTATCTGATCTTCCACATCAAAAAATAAAGGCAATGTTGTGAAAGAGTTGTTGAGTTGCGGTCACAAATTCCGCTGTGCAGTTTGAGCTAGAGAAAATTGATGGAAGAAGTCAAAGATGTGTTGATACAATCAAGATTACACAAGGTGCAAGATTATGTCGGTGGTTGAAGAGATTTTTACCAACAAGGAAGTTGCACCATAATGTTTCAACCTGATTTTCGACATGTGAAAATTCTTGGAGTGGTTTAACTTCAAGTGAAATTTATTCTTCATGATAAAGTATATGATTGTCGATGATGGCAATTTGAAATTCTTGAAGTGATTTATATTCAAGTGAAATATATTTTTCATGAGAGGGTATGATAGTTTTTAAAACTAAGATTGTCGGAGAAGACAATTTGAAAATTCTTGGTGTAGTGTACCTTCAAGTGACTATACTCTTTACGGTGGAGTATGATTGTCGATGAAGACAATGAAAGTTTATGTATTATTTCCAATCAAGATAGAGATTGTTGGGGTTGGTTGAAAATATACATGTTGATACTATTTATGATAGAGTATGATTGTCGGTGAAAACAATGAAAGCTTATGTATTATTTTCAATCAAGGTGGAGATTGTTGGGGTTGATTGAAAATATACATGTTGAAGAAGTCCAACATTACTCAGTTTTGTGAATGAAGAGGAGTCAAAGGCTATATATAAGATACAAGTTTTTTGAAGTCTCACGCCACTTAGCTTTGTGAAGGAAAAGGGAGTCCAAGGTTATATATGATTCGAGTTTTTTATTTTAAGATGTACCAGTTAAAAGCACTTTAAGTTTGTATTTGACTTTCTTTGTTCTCTTATACTCTTGTTTTAGAGTATTGTGAGATGTAGTTAAATATTTATTTTGGAGGGTGAATGTACTTGGAAATTTCACATAGTGTTAATCTCTAGTTATCTATTCACAACGACAATGGTTTTTCTTCAATTTTAGAGTTTGCACGTTATGTTCTTGTGTTGTGATTGTGTTACAATTTTTTAATATAGTATAATGAGACAAAAGTAATTCTCAACACATAAATAAAATAGACGAAAGAAAAAATAAATTGAAATTTCTCATGAAAGAGAACCTAAGAGTGAAAATAAAAATTAGAAAAATTATGTTAATTCTATAAAAAAACTGAAAATTAAAAAATAAAAATCAATTAATTTAAAATTAAATATGATTGTTGTTAGCAGGCCCACACGAATTAAAGCCCAACCAAAATGGATGCAAGATTATGAGATGCAGTAGTTTGTTTTATTATTTTTAATTCTGTATTTTTATCTTTTGGGTCTAGTTGTTAGTAACCCAATTAGATTCTTGTTGTATTTAAAACCTTGGTTACCCTTTTGAAAAGGGCAGAAAATTATTAAGACAATTGTTATGTTTTTATCTTTCTTCTAGTTTTATGATGTCTTATAGAAAACCCTAGATCTAAAAATTATTGTTGAAAATTTTTCTTCTATCAATTGGTGCTTTCATTTCCTTGAATTCATGACTCCTCCACCCAAACCCCCAAACCCTACCCTAGAGATATCATAGAAGAAGTTGTCCAAACAGCCCATATTCATCTCGATAATGCAATGAACCAAACACAACAAATGGATGAGAGGTTTGACAAAACTTCTGCAGATTTGGAGCTCATACAAACCCGTATGGACAATGAGAAGAAAATTTCAGATTCTCGGTATGACAGTATCATGGGATTGCTTAACAAATTGGTGCTTCAACAGAAACAACAACCTGCCACCACTGCACAAACAACAACGGCTTCCTCGTCAGGTATTACTCATATACCACATTCAGCTCCTATACCTACAACTCATACCAGCCCCATTATTACTCACTCAACCTCTCTTCATCTTTCCCCTAATTTACAACCCCCTTACACCCACTCGGGTTCTTTTTCTAACAACCTTCATCTCCCTACAATAACCACTGCATCCTTACGCCTAACACCATCCCAAATTCTCCGATTTTTCACCTTATCTCACTCAGCCCAGCACCTTACCTTTTCCCTAGAACTATAATTTGCCTATGTTCCAACCCATGTCCTTTCCCCCACTTCAACCAACTACACCTCTTCCCCCTTTTCGTACACCTAAACTGGAACTCCCTATGTTTGATGGCTCCAACCCTTTGGAATGGTTATTTTAGGCTGATCAATTTTTCAAATTTTACCAATTATCTTCTGACAGCAGACTGTCTATGATGTCATTTTATATGAAAGGTGAAGCGTTATGTTGGTTCAAATGGATGCATCAAAGTCAGCTTTTAATAGATGGGTCATCTTTCACTAAAGCGTTGGAACTGCGCTTTGGCCCATCCATTTATGCTAATCATCAGTTGGCAACGGAGATACAAAACGAGATCACTATTCATAAACCTGTTTCGATTTCGCAGGCGATTGGATTAGCTAAGTTGATTGAATCCAAATCAAAGGATTCAAAACCCAAATATAAAAAAAAAACCTTTTATCCTTCTAACAAACCTACTTCCGCTTCATCAGTCATAACCCCGACCAGCTCAATCCACAAAAACCTACCCCTCTCCCAACCATCTAAACTTCCCACCCGACGCCTTTCCAACACTCAACTTCAGGAGCGCCGCGCTCAAGGCCTCTGTTTTAACTGTGATGAAAAGTTTATAGCGGACCATAAATGTTCAACCGAAAAGTTCCTATTGCTAATGGAGGATGAGGACGATCTTACCACTCAAGAGACTTTAGACACTAACAATACCCCTGCCCCAACGGTGGAACCTGAAAACACTTACTTCCAACTTTCTCCCCAAGCCGTCAGCGGCCATTTTTCTCCCAAAACCCTTAAGTTTAAAGGTTTACTCTATGGCATCACGGTTACAGTTCTGATTGACACGGGCAGTACCCACAATATCCTACAACCTCGCATCGCCCAACACTTAAAACTCCCAACTAAACTTATCCCAAATTTTTCTGTGATGGTTGGAAATGGTTCCAAACTATCATGCTCGGGCCTCTGTTCCCAAGTCCCTATTGAAGGCGCTGACGTTGTCCTTGGCATGGAATGGCTAAAAACACTTGGCCCCCTTCTCGCTGATTTTTCGTACCCAAGATCTCCTTCAATTATAACAACAATGAGATTTCCATCACAGGTGACCCAAAAACTTTTCCTACTCACTCTTCTTACCAACAACTTTGCCACCTAGTCCATACCGACTCAATCGCTTCCATCCATCTCTTACTGGATCACCCTGACCCTTCACCAAACAACCATCATACCCTTGACTCTATACAACCTTCCGTACCCAATCAAATCACATCGCATTTACAATCTTACGAGGCAGTTTTCCAGTTACCGCAAGGCCTTCCCCCAACAAGGCCACATGATCATCACATTCCTATACTCCCTAACACACACCCCATCAACGTTAAACCTTACAGATACCACACTCACAAAAAGAAGCCATGACAACCATCATCCATGACATGCTACACGATGGCATCATTAAACCTAGCCACAACCCTTATTCCTCTCCCGTTCTTTTAGTTCGAAAGAAAGATGGCTCTTGGCGATTTTGCGTAGATTATAGAGCTTTAAACGCAGTAACCGTTATGGACCGTTTTCTTATACCCACAATCGATGAACTTTTTGCTGAATTGGGATCGACAACAATTTTTTCAAAAATTAATCTACGATCTGGCTACCACCAGATTAGGGTTGCGCCAAAAGACACGCACAAAACTGCTTTCAGAATGTTTGACGGCACTACGAGTTTTTGGTCATGTCCTTTGGTCTTACTAATGCTCCTAGTTCTTTTCAATCGACAATGAATGCCTTGCTTCGACCATACTTAAGACGGTTCGTTTTAGTTTTCTTTGATGATATTTTAATCTACAGTTCTTGCATATCAGACCATGTTTTTCATTTGAAATTGGTTTTAGAATTATTGCTATCTAACAAGTTCTATGCTAAATTATCAAAATGTGTTTTTATTGTTCCGCCTGTTGATTATTTAGGGCATATCATTTCAAGCGATGGTGTAACCCCAGATCCGAAAAAGATTCAAGCAATCATCAACTGGCCGAGGCCATGTTCTCTCACGACACTCAGGGGTTTTTTAGGCCTCATCGGGTTTTATAGACGATTTGTTTGTCAGTACGCCTCTCTCGCCGCTCCCCTCACCGATTTATTACATTCCAATAAATTAGTTTGGAGTACATCTGCCGAGGCAGCTTTTACAACACTTAAACAACAAATGACTGTAACACCAGTTTTGCATCTCCCAGATTTCTCTAAACTTTTTGTGCTCGAAACAGATGCTTCTGCAGTTGCGGTTGGCGCCGTTTTATCTTAACAGGGGCATCCCTCATGCTTCTTCAGTAAGAAACTCTGCAACCGTCTCCAAGCTGCTTCTGTGTACGTCCGCGAGATGTATGCCATAACCGAAGCTATCAAAAAGTGACGTCAGTATTTAATTGGAAGGCATTTTCACATCTACACTAATCAGAAGAGTTTAAAGAATTTATTGGTCCAAACTATTCAAACTCCTGAACAGCAAAAATGGTCCAAACTATCGTGAACAAAGTTTTAGCTGCACCAGATACACACCCTTTCTACTCCATCAAAGATGAACTACTCTACTATAAAAATAAAAAATACATATCTCCGGTTGATGAACTCCGCAATAACATCCTGACCGAGTTTCATTCCACCCCCTCAGCTGGCCATTCCGGGCTCCAACCAACCTTAGATCGTTTATCTTCCTCTTTTCTCTGGCACGACATCTACAGCGACACAAAGAAATTTGTTCAGCACTGCTCGACTTGTCAAAAAAAAACAAATATTTAACACAGAAAAAGAAATGGCTTCTACAACCTCTACCCATCCCAAATCAAGTCTGGGAAGACTTATCAATGGATTTCATCACACATTTACCAGTTTCTTTTGGACTTACAGTGATCTGGGTAGTTTGTGATTGACTTACCAAGTTCTGCCACTTTATTGCTTTACCAATCAAGTACTCGGCTAAAGATCTGGCTTTACGCTTTGCAGTAGAGATTTCGCGCCTACACGGCATTCTCAAGTCCATTGTCTCCGATCGAGACCCTCTTTTTTTGAGTACATTCTGGGAAGAACTGTTTCGCGCTCAAGGCACTACCCTAAAATATAGTACGGCGTATCATCCTGAAACAAACGGACAAACAAAAGTCGTTAATCGGTGTTTAGAGACATATTTACGTTGTTTCACAAGTGACCAACCAAAACAATGGTTCAAGTACTTGCATCTTGCGGAATTCTGGCATAACACTGCTTTCCACAGCTCCATAAAGATGTCCCTTTTTGAAGCCCTCTACGGACGCTCTCCACCGTCACCTCCTCTCTACGATGCTGGATCCGTATCTTTTGAAGATGTGGATGTGTCCTTACAAAATAGAAACGATGTACTTAATACTTTGAAACGTAACTTAGAAAATAGCAGAAAAATGATGGAAATTCAGAGTAACAAGAAAAGAAGTAACGTTAGCTTTATTGAAGGTGATCTGGTGTTGCTTCGCCTTCAACCTTATCGCCAGACCTCCGTGCAACGCCGCGTTTCAAACAAGCTAGCCAAACGTTATTACGGTCCTTTCAAGCTCCTTCGCCGGATCGAAAAAGTAGCGTACCATCTCGATCTTCCTCCCTCTTCACGAATCCACCCTGTCTTCCATGTTTCACAGCTCCGCAAGTTCTACGGCGAGGATCCGTCCGCTCGTTTCGCTCTTATTCCTTCGGAGTTTGAAGAGCCAGAACATCATTCTTAAATCTCCACTCCATCGTTTCAAGACATATAAGACCAAGACTCTCAAGACAATCAAGACAAGGACTTATTAAACTCACATGCAAACATTGATGATGAAGTGCATGTTCAAGACACTCAAGAGAAGAGGTTAGACTAGGATTCTGATTGTGTACAAAACAGAAGAAGTAATGAGAATGACGAAGTACACGGTACTGAGAAGGAAAGTTGTGAAAAGAATTTGATACCCAGTCATGAGAAACTAATAGCCCCTCGTGACTTCACTTCCCCACGCGTGGAGAGTTCCAAGACAACTCATCAACGCGCTGACACGAAGCAGTCCTATTAGAATATTAATAGTAATTCATATTTATTTAGTTGTACTATTTTCTTAGCCCTTAAGTTTGTTAGAGGGTATTTTAGTATTTTATCTTATTCTAGTAACCCTAGTTTTAGCTTATAAATAGGGTGACAATTATTGTAACTTTATCATGTTTTTGTAGTCGTCATTCTTAATAGAATATTTCCTTTGTTCATCATTTATTCACCTTTGCACCAACAATTGGTATCTAGAGCTCCGGTTCAGATTCATTGGGAAACACGGGAAACACGAGTGAACGTGAGGTCTTGTGTGTTTGATTTTGATTCTTAGATTCGTGTTGAATCTTGAACAAAATTTGATCAGAATTTTATTTTGTGGGTTGGGAAACACTGTGTGAGAAATCTATGTGTATTGTGCAAGGTGAAGATGAACGGAAACGGCAACATGAACACCAAGCTTCCAGTATTTGACGGTAAAAACTAGAATCGTTGGATGATCCAAATGCGTGTACTGTTTGGTGCTCAAGATGTTTTAGATCTTGTCACTGATGGTTATGTTCCGGTAGCAGCAGATGAACAGAAAAACGCGCAGAAGGAAGTAAGGAAGAAGGATCAGAAAGCATTATTCTTTATTCATCAATGTGTTGATGTAAATGTGTTTGAGAAGATTGCAGATTCAACGACAGCAAAGGCTGCGTGGGACACACTGGTTAGATGTTATGGTGGTGACGCATCAGTGAAGAAGGTGAAGCTTCAGTCCTTGAGAAAGCAATATGAGAATCTCAACATGAAGAATAATGAGAAAGTTTCTGAATACATCTCCAGAGTGATTCTGATCACTAATGAGATGAAGGCGTGTGGAGAAACTCTTTCTGAAGAAACAATCATGGAGAAGGTATTGAGATCCCTTACCTCTCAATTTGATTACATTGTGGTAGCAATAGAACATTCCAAAGATCTGAGTACCATGAGAATTGAAGAGCTGCAAAGCAGTTTAGAAGCGCAAGAGTTGCGTTTGACTGAGAGAACTTCTGAAAGGGAAGTAGAGCAGCAGGCTCTGAAAGCAACTTCTGATAGGAGGTATCAGAAGCAGTCAGAAGCCAAGAGAAGATCTGATGGTGGTCAGAAGTCAGAAAGCTCAACCTCTGATAGACAAAAGAATGCTCAGAAGGGAAAAGAGAAGTATGACAAGAAGAAGATCCAATGTTACTGTTGTAAGAAGTTTGGTCACTTTGCTAGAGATTGTTGGTCAAACAAGGAGAAGAAATCAGAAGAAGCAAATATAGCCAGAAGTTCTGATGACGAATCTGTGCTATTGATGGCCTCTGAATCTGATGATCTGACAGACTAGTGGTATATGGACACTGGTTGTTCAAATCATCTTACTGGAAACAAGAAATGGCTGGTTGACTTTGACTCTGAAAAGAGGACAAAGATCAGATGTGCTGATGACAAATATCTTAATGCAAAAGGTATGGGAAATGTCAGAGTGATTCTGAACAATGGGAAAACAGCATTGATTCAGAACGTGTGGTATGTACCTGGCATCAGAAGCAATCTGATGAGTGTGGGACAATTAATTGAGAAAGGTTTTTCAGTTACCATGAAGGACAATCTTCTGAAGCTGTATGACTACAATCAGAAATTGATTATGGAGTCAGAACAGGGAAGGAATAGAACATTCAAGGTGAATGTCAGAACTGCAGACTCAGAATGTCTTAGTGCAACATGTGCTGAGAAGGAGAGTGAGTTGTGGCACAGAAGATTTGGTCATTTGAATTTCAGAAGCCTAAAACATCTGAATTCAAAGAAGCTGGTACATGGAATTTCTGCAATTAAGAAGCCTGAGAAGTCATGCAAAGTTTGCATGGAAGGAAAACAACCACGTTTGCCATTTGCGTCAGAAGTTGCTCCAAGAGCAAAACATGCCTTGGAAGTTGTACATTCTGATGTGTGTGGTCCATTTCCAGTAGCATCAATTGGAGGGAATAAGTACTTTGTGTTGTTTGTTGATGAATTCACAAGAATGACATGGGTATCCCTTATTAAATTTAAACATGAGGTGTTTAATGAATTCAAGAAGTTCAGAATGAAGGCTGAGAATCAGAGTGGTCAGAAGTTGAAGATTCTTAGAACTGATGGTGGAGGTGAGTATAACTCCAAAGAGTTCCAGAAGTTCTGTGAGGAGAATGGAATTGAGCATGAGGTTACTGCTCCTTATACCCCTCAACACAATGGTCTTGCTGAAAGAAGAAACCGTACTTTGCTTGATATGGTGAGAAGCATGCTAAAGGAGAAGAAGCTTCCTCAGAAGCTCTGGGGAGAAGTTGTTGCCACTGCAACGTATGTACTCAACAGATGTCCTACGAAGAAGTTGAAAGAAATAGTTCCAATACAGAAGTGGACTGTAGATAAGCAAAGTGTTAGTCATCTGAAGGTGTTTGGTTCTGTTTGCTATAAACATGTTCCAGAAGCCAGAAGACAGAAGCTGGATGATAGAAGCAAAGTGATGATTCTGATAGGGTACCACAGTACAGGTGCATACAAGCTCTATTGTCCAGAAACCAATAAAATTGAATTCAGCAGAGATGTGATTGTGAAGGAATCAGAAGTTTGGAATTAGGATAAGTCTCAATCTGATTCTGATGTTAGAACTTCTGAAGAAAGGTCAGAGTTAAGAATTTCTGAAGTTGAAGTAAACTCTGACGTTGATTCTGACTCTGATAGTGATTCTGACTCTGGAGAAGACTCAGAAGATGAAGGTGACTCTGATGATCCAGACTCTGATGGTAATCCAGATTCTGGTGGAAATTCAGACTCTGAAGATGGCCAAAACTCTGAAAATATGTCAGATTTTGAAGATGGTCAAAGCTCTAGAGGAAGTCAACCATCTGAAGCTGGAAACTCTGAAGCTCAAGACTCTGAACAAGTTCAGAGACCACAAAGAATCAGAAGCGTTCCCAGAAGATTTGCAGAATTTGACATGCTGCAAGACACTGAAGTAGACTCTGAAGGAGAAGTTATTCAGTGTGCCATGATGGTAGACTCTGAACCCATAAGTACAGAGGAGGCTCTTAAGCAGAAGCTCTGGATGAAGGCCATGAAAGAAGAACTTGATGCTATAGAGAGAAACAAGACTTGGAAGCTGACAGAACTTCCAAAAGACAAGAAAGCCATCAGCGTTAGATGGGTTTTCAAGCAGAAGTTAAAGCCAGATAGCTCAATTGGCAAACATAAAGCAAGGTTGGTAGCCAGAGGATTTCTACAAAAACCTGGGCTGGATTATTCTAAAGTGTTTGCACCTGTAGCAAGACATGAAACAATCAGAATGGTGATTGCAATAGCTGCTAACAGGAATTGGCCTCTGATGCATTTAGATGTAAAATCTGCATTTCTGAACGGTCCATTAGAAGAAGAAGTTTACGTGTCACAACCTCCTAGATTTGTGAAAAAGAATCAGGAAGGGATGGTGTACAGATTACACAAAGCTCTATATGGATTGAAACAAGCGCCCAGAGCTTGGAATCAGAAGATTGATTCATTTTTCAAGAAGCAAGGCTTTCAGAAATGTGAGATGGAGTACGGTGTCTATGTTCAGCATACTTCTGAAGGCAATATGACTCTGGTATGTTTATATGTTGATGATATACTATTGACTGGAAGTTCTGAACAGGAGATAGCCAAGTTCAAGAAAGTTCTGATGAATGAATTTGAAATGACTGATCTAGGCAAAATGACATACTTTCTAGGGATGGAGTTCAGATACTCTGAGAAAGGTATCATTTTGCATCAGCTCAAGTATGAATTAGAACTTCTGAAGAGATTTGATCTGAAGAATTGTAAGATAGCTGTCACACCTTCTGATACAAATCAGAAACTGGATTCAGACTCTGAAGGAAAGGATGTGGACGAGAAACTGGATTCAGACACTGAAGGAAAGGATGTGGACGCTACAACCTTCAAACAGTTGGTTGGTTCTCTGAGGTATCTGTGCAATACCAGACCTGATATCTGCTACTCAGTTGGGATGGTTAGTAGGTTCATGAGTAAACCTAAGTGGTCCCATTACCAAGCTGCTGTCAGGATTCTGAGGTATATCAAAGGAACTCTGAAGTATGGAGTGTTATTTCCCTCTGGAGGAAATAATGAGTCAGAACTTCTGAGTTATTCAGACTCTGATTGGTGTGGAGACAGAGTTGACAGAAGTACATCTGGGTACTTGTTCAAATTTCTGGGAGGTTCCATTTCTTGGTGTTCCAAGAAGCAACCTGTTGTGGCGTTGTCAACCTGTGAAGCTGAATACATTGCAGGTGCTGTTACTGCATGCCAAGCTGTGTGGATTCTGAATCTGTTGCAGGATCTGAAGATTAAAGTAGACAAACCTCTGAAGTTGATGATTGACAACAAGTCTGCAATCAATCTTGCCAGAAACTCAGTGTTGCATGGGAGAAGCAAGCATATTGAGACCAAGTATCATTTTCTGAGACATCAAGTTCAGAGTGGAGTGTTAGAAGTTGTACACTGCAGCACTCAGAAGCAGTTGGCAGATGTTCTGACGAAAGCTATCAAGACTGATCAATTTCTTAGACTAAGGGATGGAATTGGTGTTACAAGTTTTGATGGAATATGAATTAAGGGATGGTATTAGAATATTAATAGTAATTCATATTTATTTAGTTGTACTATTTTCTTAGCCCCTAAGTTTGTTAGAGGGTATTTTAGTATTTTATCTTATTCTAGTAACCCTAGTTTTAGCTTATAAATAGGGTGACAATTATTGTAACTTTATCATGTTTTTGTAGCCGTCATTCTTAATAGAATATTTCCTCTGTTCATCATTTATTCACCTTTGCACCAACAAGTCCAACGGTTTCCGTGTCAAGCCAGTTGCACCGCATGATCTTATTGGGAGTTCCAAGACAACATCATCACCACTCCTTAAGCCGCCTCGTGATGAGATCTCGCCACCCATTCTTGATCCATCAATGCCACATGGCCCACCTGCATTTCTCCCTTTCCCAAACGTGTCATCAGTTGTTTTCCCCTCTAATTCAACTCTCTGACCCAATTCAAATTCAACATGGGCCACTTCTTTCAAAAACCCTACCACACATTCTAAGCTCAACCTTGAGGACAAGATTGTTTTTGGGCCAGATAGTATTGTTAGCAGACCCACACGAATTAAAGTCCAACCAAAGTGGATGCAAAATTATGAGATGCAGTAGTTTGTTTTATTATTTTTAATTTTGTATGTTTATCTTTTGAACCTAGTTGTTAGTAACTCAATTAGATTCTGGTTGTATTTAAAACCTTGGTTACCTTTTTGAGAAGGGCAGAAAATTATTAAGACAATTGTTATGTTTTTATCTTTCTTCTAATTTTGTGCTGTCTTTTAAAAAACTCTAGATCTAGAAATTATTGTTGAAAATTTTTCTTCTATCAATTAGATCCAAATAAAAGTAGAACTAAAAAAAGTAGAAAATATATTTAAGAAGGAGAAAGATATTACCTGTAAATATGTGGCAAAACAAAACAAATGGGAATTATTATCTTCCGTGAAAGGGAATTGAGAACCTGAAAGTGAATACAAAAATTAGAAGCAATAAAAAATATTATTGAAACAGATTGGAAAAGGAACCTTCCAAGAAAGTTCAAAGAAATGTAATAGAAACCAAGATGCTTAAAAATTAAGTTTGGTTGCAGATCCAACTAAAATTAGAAAATATATGTGAGAAAACAAATTGAAATTATGATTTTCGGTGAGAGAACCTGAAAGTGAATACAAAATTAGAATAAAATTTGAAAAATTAGAAGCAATAAAAAATATTTAAAAGAAAATATAATGAAAAATTGGTGATAAGAGGAAAGAGAGAAATTACTTGATGGAGGAAAGTGGTTGTGGAAGCAAAGAAATTTAGAATAAGATCTCTTAATTAAGAATATATTTAGAGTCAAGTATTGTGAAGATGAATTCTAAAAGAGTGAAATAGAAAATGGATGAGAAAGAAGCAGAAGAGTGAATGTCTTTCCCACACACCACACACAAGAGATTGATATTTTATCTAAAACAGTTTTAAAAAAGAACCTTTTCCTAGAAAGCTCAAAGAAATGTAATAGAATTTCCTTCATCTGGCTCGGAATAGGATAGATGTACTCTTTTTTTTTAAAAATTATTTTAAATTTTTTTTTAAATATCAATTATATTTACCATTTTTTTCATTAATTTATCTTTTTTATTGTATTTTAAACTATATTACTAATAGTCTATTATTAATAAGATTATTTTAGTAAATTATATTCGTTTTATCATTAAAATTTATTATTTTAAAAATATGATGAAAATTATAAAAAAAACATCTATTGTGAGACAGAAAGAGTAATATTTAAAATAATCAATACTTTTTAATTATTATTTTTATTAAGTTAGTATAATTATATTACTATTATTATTTGACATAAAAATAGATAACAAAAGTGTAAGATTTAATTGATTAAATTTTTTGTGATGGAAAAAATATAGATATAAATTATTTATTTTATTTAAAAATGATTTTTCCAAAATTTTAAAATAGTTTACACAATAATATTATCAATGATAGTGAGAAACAACTGTGATCAACTATTCTTGATGAAAGGAGTGTTCTATTCATTGCATTGTTAGTGTCGTGTCAAAGAAAAACTTTCATAGGCAATGAAAAGACACCATTTAGACCTGGATATACTTTTAACATGTTCTTTATAAATTCAAATACTACATTATTAAACTTTCAATTCTTCATGCACAATATTTTTTTTAATTAGTTTTCAGATTTTAAAGATGTATTTCATAAAACATTAAAACAATTTATTTTGGAGAGACATATGTGTAATACTAGTTAAAATTCAAAGATACATTTGCGTAATCATATGATTATTTAGTTTTATTTAGAGAATTTTTGATGAATTAGATAATATATTATTGTTATACTATATTTTTTTTATAAATTAAACCACACAATCAATACGAAAAAAATAATATATATATATATATATATATATATATATATATATATATATATATATATATATATATATATATATATATATATATATATATATATATATATATATATATATATATATATATATATATATATATATATATATATATATATATATATATATATATATATTACACACTAAAATTGAAATAAGTCAAAATAAAAAACAACCGATAATAAATTCAAAGTACAAATACTATAAACTATATCGTATGACAGATTTTGGACCCTTTGTTCCTATGATGCCTCATATATTGCAGTGCATCTCGTGTCTTCGTCATCATGGCATCTAGAACGTCCATCACCTCAGAGTCATCTATAAAGAGTCCTTTGTCAATATCCGATTATCTAATCTCCATGATACGTCGACACTAGTCTGCTCCTCCTCTAGTACTCCTAATGAGCTGCCCTAGATGGATCTCTCAGAGCATCATGTATCATATAAGGATGTGACATCCAAAAGAACCCTCTGATGTAACCCTCTGCATAACTTTAGTCACTAGGAGTTATGGTACTTTGTGCCTCCTCCGATACAAGATGATTAAGATAATCTTCAAATATATCATCTGTTATAGTGAGAACCGGATGTCAAGCTATTAATTAACTTGAATCACAAATATTTGAAATTCACCACTGAGTTTTGATTTATCCAAAGGAAAGGGTAAAGAACGAAAAAAAAACCCTAATTGCATTGTAAAAACAACGCAGGTGATCTAGGGTTCGGGGTTGGTTATACTTAGGGAAGATGTTAGCATCCTAAGAATTTGTGGTACTCTACATGAACCTCTCATTTTATTTGTGTTATTTGTTATCTGTCATCTGTTATATGTTAAAGGGTTGAAGAGAGACCTTAGGGGTTAGTCCTAAGCATGCTCCCCAAGACATGGCATCTTGTGCCTACGTATCCTGACGGAAATGGAATAAGAGCAATCGTAGTTCCTCTCAATAAGGGTGAGAAACTCTTGAATATGGTCAAGGTTCTAAGGAGAGTAAGTGTCTATGGCAAGACGCTCATATAGAGTGCGACGACTCTAAACGTAAGGCTAGGTTGAAAGAGAAAGGGAATAAGTGTCCATGGCAAAAACTTACATAGAGGATGGTGTCTCTAATCTTAAGGCTATAATAAAAGGGAAGGAAATGTTCATGGAAGAACACTCACATAGAGTACGACGACTCTAATCCTAAAGCTAGAATGAAACGGGAAGGACCTAAAGTAATCCAATGTCAAAGTAAGTGTTTAAGCCAAAGAGAGAAAGCAAATACGAGTGTTTAGATATGAGCAAGAATGATTAGAATACCTGACCCTCTCAAGAGAGAGGGTATTTATAAGTTTTCCCCTCAGGGTGGGGCCAAAGTCTCCCATGTAACCGAAATATCTGGTTGGCCAATGGGGGATTGTCAGGTGAAAGATCTAGCGCGTGATCTTTGACCTAGTCCAACTGTCTCCGTGACTTTCGGATGGGCAGTTGGTCGCGTGAACTGTCAAGCGCGTTAGTGAAGGTGAGATAATACTTAGAAGGGGGGTTGAATAAGTATGAAAGATTAAAACTTGGAATTAAAACACAAGTATTTTTATCCTGGTTCGTTGAACTCAACTACTTCAGTCCACCCTTCCTAGAGTGATTTGCCTTTCTCAATCAAGGAATTAATCCACTATTTAATCAAACAGATTACAATAGTAACACCTAAGAACAATTGTTCTTAGTCTTCTCAAGAGCTACTGATCCCAACTGGATCCTCTTAAGGAAATCTTTTACAATCAATGTAAAACTATTACAAGAGTAAGAATGCTTCTAAAAAGCTTTTATCACAACTGTGATATTTCTCTTAAGTTTAAGAACAATGAAATAAATTCTTAGAATGAATATGAAAGTATGAGAGCTTGAATGTTTTAATTTCTTTTCAACAAAACGTCAACTGAAGAATTTGGTGGAGTCTTGCTTTTATAGGCAGCTGATCCAATGTGAGCTTCACGTTGAGAAGAGTGTCCAAAAGGTCTGAGCCTTTTTGTCTTCACATCAAGTGACCTTTCCTAGAAGAAGAAAGCACAGAAAAATCCTTTTTGTCTGTGTTCTTGTGTCTAGCATAAATAAGGAAAGAGACGTTTGATTTACTCCAACGAATATAATCTTTGAATATTTCTTCTTCAGTTTTCAGCAAATTCATCAGAGTCTAATTGGGTCAGAGTCTTTTGATGATGATCAGAGCTTTGCTGAATCAGAGTCTTCTGCAGCAGGTGTGCTTTCAGCGTGTTTAATATCAGAGCATATTTGAGATAGAACTTCAGTACTGGCAGCTTTAGTACTTTCAGAATCTTCTGTAGAAACTATGCTTTGAAAAACTCTTCATACAAAATTCATCTTTGCTTCAGATGCTTCTGACTTGCTTCAGATTCTTCTAGAGCTTCTGCTTCAGATCCTTCTGGAGCTTCTGCTTCTGAATCTTCTGGAGGCTACGCTCAGAATCTTCTGTTGGCAGCAATCAGAATCTTCTAATGAGTGCATCTGGCGCTTTAGAGTCTAGCTAATTTCTTGTGTTCAATTCTGATTTGCTTCTGGAGTGTTAATTTCTTTACTATCTGCAGTAAAAACTCTCAAGCAAATTTTAGAGTATATAATTCTTAAATACAAAATTTCATAATAGTTATCATCAAAACATAGAGATATTATTAAGAACCAATCTGTGTTCTAACAATCTCCCCCTTTTTGATGATGACAAAAACATCAAAAATTTTGTATAATTGAAAATATTAACATTATAACTCCCCCTGAGATGATGAATCTCCCCCTGAGTTAAATACAGATAAGGAATAGAAACTTCCCTTTTGACTTGAGCAATCTTCAGAGTTGGATCTTGTTTGTTCTTTTAACATTTGAAAGTCAGAATGTCTTGCAGATTTAAGATTTAGAGTTTGATAATAGACAAATGATCTGAGAGACTCAGAGTTTCTTTTATAGAGTGTACTTATCAAATGTTCTGAAATACTCAGATTAAATGTTAGATAGAATAGATATGTCTGAAGTTTCATTCTGGTGAAGTTAAATTAAACAGTTCAGATCTATATTTTCTCCCCCTTTTTTGTCATAAGCAAAAAGTAAACACTTTAAAAAGATAAATAAAAGGAAACAGTAAATAAGATAATTCAGTGGAGAAAACTTTGATTCGTTCAATAAGTTCAGATCAAGAGTACATGCATAAGAAGATATATCAAAAAAGTACATAAGCAAACATCAGATGCAAAAACATCAGAATGAAAAAAAATGAAAATCTAAGAGTGTTTTGACAAAAGCATCTTCAATAGATCTGTAATCTCAGAGGAGGACTGCTCTTGCTTGGACATCCACTTAGCCATTGTTTCATTCTTCTGATCCTGCTTTGACATCCATTCTGTCATGTCTTCAGATTTCTTATCCTGTTTTGCCATCCAAGACTTGATCTCTGATTGACCAGCTTCTAGAGCAGCAATTTTATCCTCAAAATCTGGATGTTCTTTCTTAATCTCAGATGATGAAGGTTGAACATTTTCTGGAGCTTGAACAGAATCAATTTCCATAGAATCTGTAGAGTCTGGAGCATTGGAGCCAGAAGGAAGTTCTACCAGAGTCATGGCCAAAGGATTATCTTCAGATGCAGGTTCAGTAGTTTCTTCTGAAGGTGGAGGAGCATCTGTAAGGAGCAAAGGTTCAGATCTCTTGACAGTCCAGAACAGATTTCTTGCAGCTTTAGCAAATCTGAGCTTCGCATCATCAGAACATATGGTCTTCAGATTTGAGGCCACAGAGTTGAATCTGTTGATGAATCCATTCCAGATGACATCAGATTCTTGTGCATCCATTGTTGCTGAGCACTTCTTCTGTACAGTACCTAAATACAACTGTATTTCTTGCAAAAAAGATTGAAATAAATGATTAACATTAAGTCTAGGCTTAGGATGTAACAGAGTTTCCAGTGTTATTGGTTTTGGTTGGGGAGTAGGTGGAAAAATGGATTTCTGAATGGAGATCAGAGGAGGAGGGTAGTATGGAATGAAAGGAATTTCAGGGGCTTTTTCTGGTTTGGATCTGTTTAAAGCATTTAACAGATTTGGTTTTGCTCTGGTGTGAAAGGGAACCACATCAAAGGGTTTATTTGAGAAAGGTTGGAAGGCAGATTTGGGAGGTTCATCAGAAGCAACAGTGTTATCAGATAAAATTGGTATAGCTGAAGCAACAACTTTGTCAGATTTAGCAGAATATGATATAGTTGCTAATGAACCTACATCTGACATGGATTGTATATATGTGAGAAGTACAGATGGAAGGGTCATTGTGAGTTTGGGTTTCAGAGGGGTGATAGGGTCAGATGGTTCAACTCTGTCATAAAAATCTTTGAGTTTGAAACCATAAGCAAGATTATGAAACAGTGACGAGACTTGTGCACAAGAGATAGATGATCTTGGGTTAGATGTTTGGTTAGGATTTGGGATTAAGATTTCAGATGCTGGATTGGGTGTGGGAGTAGGATTTGGAATAAGAGCTTTAGAAGATATAGTGGGTTCTGGTTGGTTTACCTCAGAGTCTCTGTGAGATGGAGAGATTAGAAAGTCTGGGTGAATGTCAGATTCTGAGGAGTTTGATGAGGTGGTTGGTGTGCAGGAGGTAGAAGATACTTGAAACACAGTTTTTAATGGTGTGACATCAAGAACTTCTGTCTCAGGAATGTTGGGTTCAAAAGTATTGGTTGGTTCTGAAGGAATGTCAGAGGGTTTTGATGGGTTTTTTGTGGTAGGTGAATCAGATGAAATTGTTATTGGTTCAGATGAAACAGGAACAGATGTTATTTTTGTAGGTTCAGAAATAACAGGTACAGATACAGTGGGTTCAGATGATTTGGATGGTGGATTATTTGATGGTGGTTGATGTTCAGAGGCTTTTTCTGGTAGGGTTTCAGATGATTTTTCTGGTTGTTTTTCTTGTGGGTGCTTTTGTTGTTCAGATGGCTTTTGTTTAAATGGTTCAGAGGTTTTTTGTAGAGCAGATGGTTTTGTTGTTTGTTGTTGTTCTGTAGGTTGTTTTGTGAAGGTTATTTTTGTGGTACAGATTGTTTGATTTGAATTTTTGGTTGAGTTGATTGTTGTACAGAGACTTTTGGAGTTTGAATTGTTTTTGTTAGTATTGGTGTTGGAACAGATGATTGTTTTGTGGTGAAATGGAAATTGGATTGGAAGATTTTTGTGTTTATGGTGTAGAAACATGAGATGCAGCAGTAACAGATGTATTTTGTGTAGAGGGAGGTTTTGGAATAGACTTAATATTAGAATCATTTAAAACAACAGGATTTGCAGAAGATACAGAAGATTTAGTACCTTTGATTTTAATTCTCTTAGCTGGTACAAAAGGAGTGTCTCCAGATTCTTTCCTCTTTAGGAGCTTCTGCGGCTTCTCAGCAATCTTGATCTTCTTCTGAATAGGTGCAGCTTCTACTTCTGGTTGAGTCCTCATTCTTGGTGGTTCTTCTTCTTCTTCTACAACAGGCAGTGGTTGTCTTGCACTTTTTATGATATCAGCAGGAACAGGCTTTCCTTCTTTCTTACACTCATCAATATACATTACAACAATGTGCCTTGGTTCTTCAGCATAGAACAGAGGGTAATCATCTATAGGAGTTCTCTTTTTACTCAGTTCAGAAGTATTCAGCTTCTTGGGAGCTGTTGTGAGTTCATCCATTATTTTAAGTCTCTGAAGACTTTTGGCATTCAGAGCCCAAGATGAATTCCAATTCCTCTGTAACTCCAGCAGCGTACAGAGCAGTAACCAGTCCATTCTCAGTTAGAAGATCTGAGATTAACCTTCCAAAAGGAATCTAGGTTCTGATCTTCTGTCCTTTTTCTTTCACATACTCTCTAGAGGCATTTATATGATTCCAAAGATGCATAAAGAGAATATATGGAAGATCTACCTTGGTGCTCTGACTGAGGCAATACATGAAATAGAGCTGTTCATTATTGACATAGTCTGGAGAGTTTGTTGACTTCCTATGATGAATGCATCCCATGAAGATCTTAGCCCAGATCTTGTAGTCAGGCTTCAGATCCTTGAACTTGTTAGAAGCTTGACCAACAATCATCACTTCTTCATACACTTCATCCATATCCACACGCCCAGCTGGCAAGTGTGAAACTCCATCTGTTTCCTCATAGCCAATAAGTTTTCTGATCAGATCTTCTATTATTATTATTTCTTTGCCCAGTACAGAAGATAGGATAAACTTAGGGTAAACTGAAGCATGGATCCAGAACTCTTTCACAAGAAGGGGGTAAACTGGTCCAAACAGTCTATTAAAATATTTCACCCATCCTTGAGCACCTATGATTGAACGAAACTCAAAACCATTCTCAGCAAGTGAATCAAATTCTACCATTGATTCACACAGAACTTCCAGCTTTTCAACAGGGGTGAGTAAAGTTCTTTTTGGTGGAGAATAAGGAGTAACACCCATGTTAGCAAATGTAACTGCAGCCATTGTAGATTGAAATTGTGCAGTTGTTGATGATGAAGTTGCCATTGAAGATGGTTTTGTCACACACTTAGGGTTTTTATGCAGAGAGAAGAGAAGATGAAAATGCATAAAATTTCTGAGATGCAAAAAGTGTGAATGTGAAGAGAGGTCATGTATTTATACTAAAACAAGTAGGCATACAAACAGTCAGATTTTGCATGTTTGAACAAAGCATTAAATGAAAAGAATAAAAATCATTTCAAGCATTTATTGCTTCTGACAAATTGGGGGGAAAATCAAGATTTTCACTATTCAAACTTCACCTCAAACGTCTCTTCAGTAATGTGCACGTCACCTTTGCAAAGTTGGAGTGACACGTGTTTGCTTGCATGTGTTCTGAATTCTCTTGAGAAATGAAACGTTAACCAACGTTCAGATCCTCTAAGGATTGTTAGTTCAGAGTTTCACAAAACCAAATTAATAAAATAAACAAGCAGTCAAAAGAAATACTTCAGAGCATTAGCCATTTTTGCATCTGTAAAAATTTGCTTCTGACAAATATCATTCTGGACAAAAATCCATACCAATATTTTTCAGAATAAATTTGAATCTATCTTCAACAAGGGGTTTTGTAAAAATATCTGCCCATTGATGATCCGTATCAACAAAGGCCAAATTTATGATTCCCTTCTGAACATAGTCTCTGATGAAATGATGCTTAATTTCTATATGTTTTGCCTTAGAGTGTAAAATGGGGTTCTTAGACAAACATATAGCAGAAGTATTATCACAGAAGATAGAAATGTTACTTTCAAATATTTGATAATCTTCTAGCTGACTTTTCATCCAGAGCATTTGCGTGCTACATCCAGCAACAGCAATATATTCTGCCTCTGTGGTTGAAAGTGCAATTGTGGGTTGCTTCTTGCTGTACCAAGAGATTAGATTTCTTCCTAGAAATTGACAACTTCCAAAAGTACTATTCCTTTCCACTCTGTCTCCAGCGTAGTCAACATCACAGAATCCAACTAATTTGAAATCATCTGATTTTCTGTAACACAAACCCACATTAGAAGTACCTTTCAGATACCTTAGAATCCTCTTGACAATTGTCAAGTGTGATTCTCTAGGATCTGATTGGAATCTAGCACACAAGCATACACTGAACAATATGTCAGGTCTAGAAGCAGTTAAATAAAGAAGAGAACCAATCATACCTCTGTAGAGCTTCTGGTCTACTTTCTTACTTACCTCTGCCTTGCCAAGTGAGCTAGTTGGATGCATGGGAGTCTTTGTCAGCTTACTATCAGTCATGTTAAATTTCTTCAGAAGTTATTTAACATATTTGGTCTGATGTATGTAAGTGCACTCTGGAGTTTGATTGACTTAGATTCCTAGAAAGAATCTGAGTTCTCCCATCATGCTCATTTCAAATTCTGCCTGCATACATGTAGCAAACTCCTTTCTCAGCATAGTATTGTTAGATCCAAATATTATATCATCCACATAAACTTTACAAATTAGAAGATCTTTCTTAATTGATTTACAAAAGAGTGTTGTGTCCACTTTGCCTCTGATGAAATTTTTCTCCAGAAGAAAATTGCTCAATCTCTCATACCAAGCTCTGGGAGCTTGTTTTAAACCATACAGAGATTTCTTTAATTTGAAAACATGATCTGGAAATTTTTCATTTTCAAAACCAAGGGGTTGGTGGACATAAACTTCTTCTTCTATAATACCACATAGAAAGGCACTTTTAACATCAATCTGATACATAGTGATGTTATTTTGTGCAACAAATGAAATAAGAAGGCGTATAGATTCTAACCTTGCCATTGGAGCATAAGTTTCAGTGTAATCAATACCTTCTTGTTGACTGTACCTTTGAGCAACAAGCCTTGCCTTATTTCTTTCAACTTCTCCTTTCTCATTTAGCTTATTTCTGAAGACCCATTTTGTTCCAATTATATTGAATCCTTGTGGTCTTTGAACTAAATCCCATACATCATTTCTGGTGAATTGATTTAACTCTTCTTGCATGGCAATAATCCAATCATTGTCTTGCAGAGCTTCATCTATAGAAGATGGTTCAATTTCTGACACCAGTCCAAATAATGATGCTTCAGATGATCTTAGAAAGGATCTTGTTCTGATGGGATCATCCTTCTTTCCAATAATGACATTCTCTGGATGAGAAGCTTTAATTCTGGATGATGATCCTCTAACAGTTGATTCCTCAGAAATGTTTAGATTGTTCATCTGAGAAGTTAAAGGAATAGCGTCTGGCGTTGCATCTGGTTCCTTCACTTGAGTTTTGTCTGCTTTTGGGACTTCAGATTCAGTGAAGACTACTTCTCTATCTGCAGAGTTTTCAGGCTGCTTTGGCTTTTTATTGCCAAGTTTATCATCAAATCTGACATGAATAGATTCTTCCACAATCTGTGTCTCAGTGTTGTATACTCTGTAGCCTTTCGAGCGTTCAGAATATCCAAGCATGAAACACTTTTGTGCTTTGGAATCAAACCTGTTCAGATTTTCCTTAGTATTTAACATATAGCAAATACATCCAAAAGGATGAAAATATGAAATGTTGGGCTTTCTGTTCTTCCACAGTTCATATGGAGTCTTCTCCAGAAGAGGTCTTACAGACACTCTGTTCTGAATGTAACAGGCTGTGTTGATTGCTTCTGCCCAAAAGTGTTTTGCCAGATTTGTCTCATTGATCATGGTTCTGGCCATTTCTTGCAGAGTTCTGTTTTTCCTCTCTACAACCCCATTTTGTTGTGGAGTTCTAGGACAGGAAAAATCATGAGCAATACCATTTTCATTAAAATATTTTTCAAAATATTTATTTTCAAATTCACCACCATGATCACTTCTGACTTTTATAATTTTGAAATCTTTTTCATTCTGGACTTGCTTGCAGAAGTCAAAGAACATAGAATGTGACTCATCCTTGTGTTTTAAGAACTTTACCCATGTCCATCTACTATAGTCATCAACAATGACTAATCCATACTTCTTACCTCTGATGGATGCAGTTTTCACTGGTCCAAACAGATCAATATGAAATGTTTTAGTGGTCTGGAAGTAGAAACAACATTTTTTGATTTAAAAGATGATTTTGAAAACTTCCCTTTTTGGCATGCTTCACAAAGAGCATCTGAGGTGAACTTCAGATTAGGAAGTCCTCTAACAAGATTAAGTTTATTAATTTGAGATATACGTCTCATATTAATATGGCCCAATCTTCTGTGCCAGACCCATTGCTCTTCATTAACAGACAAGAGGCATTTAACATTCTGAACTTTAAGTTCTGAAAGATTTATTTTATAAATGTTGTTTTTCCTCTTACCACTAAATAGGATAGAGCCATCCTTTTGACTAATAGCTTTACAACATTTTTGATTAAAGGTAATATCATAACCATTGTCACTTAATTGACTTATGGACAATAAGTTATGCTTTAACCCTTCAACAAGTAAAACATTAGTAATAGAGGGAAGTTTACCATTTCCAATAGTGCCAGATCCAATGATCTTGCCTTTCTGGTTCCCTCCAAACTTCACATCACCTCCAGATCTAAGTTCCAGGCTTTGGAACATAGACTTTTCTCCTGTCATGTGTCGTGAGCATCCAGAGTCCAGGTACCATGATTGGCGTCCTGACCTTGCTGCTAAGAACATCTGCAACAGGAATTATTTTACTTTTAGGTACCCAAATCTTCTTGGGTCCTTTAGGGTTAGTGGTTCTGAAGGTTTGTCTAAACTTCTGTTTTTCAACATAAGGTTTATTCTGACTTGCCTTGGGTTTAAACACATAAGTATTCTTCTCAGAGCTTGTGTGTTTAATGTCATTTAAGTGACCAAACTTAAATTTAGAGTACAGAGGTGTTTTCTTAATGAAGAGTTTGTCAACATATTTTGGATTACTTCCAGAGGAAGATTCATATCCAATACCTCTTCTGTTGTTCCCACTAACATCATAAATCATAGAAGCCATCTTGCTTCTGTCTATGCTCTTAGTAAGGAATCTCTGAAAGCTAGAGTCATATTTTTCTAAAATGTTTTCACATGACTTAGTCTCAGATTCAAATTCTTGTTGAGCTATTTCAAAGTCATTTTTGATTTTCAGATTAATTTCTTTTTGCTCAACAAGTTCTGTCTTCAGAAGATCAATCTCAGATTCAAGACTACTTTTCAGCTTCTTGTATTTGAGTTTGATATTGTTATAGCTTTTCAGAACTTCTGATAAGACTTTGATAAGTTCTTCTTTAGTAAGTTTAGCCATTACCTCTTCAGCGTCATCGTCAGATTCAGAATCAGATTCAGATCCTGAAGTTCCTTCCTCCTGATCTTCTGTGCTGGCCATCAGTGCAACATTAGCACATTCTTCTTCTGATTCTGATTCAGATTCAGATGTATCTAAATCATCCCAGGTGGCCATCAGAACCTTTTTCTTCTTATCAAATTTTCTTTTAGGCTTTTCCTTCAGCACCTTTGGACATTCATTTTTGTAATGTCCAGGTTCTTTGCACTCATAACAGACAACCTCCTTTTTGCCAGATCTTCTGTGTCCAGAAGATTCTTTTCTTTGGTCAGGCTTTCTGAAGTTTCTGAACTTTTTTCCTTTATGCTTCCAGAGTTTGTTTATTCTTCTAGACAACATGGATAATTCATCTTCATCTTCAGATGATGATTCTTCAGAGCTTTCCTCTATTATCTGCAAAGCTTTAGCAGGTTTATTAGATTTTAAAGCTACAGATTTACCTTTCTTTTGAGGTTCATCTTCCTCAAGCTCTATTTCATGGCTTCTTAGTGAACTGATCAATTCCTCCAAGGAGATCTTGTTCAGATCTTTAGCCATCTTCAGCGCTGTCACCATAGGTCTCCATCTGGTGGGTAAGCTTCTAATGATCTTTTTTACATGATCAGCAGTAGAGTATCCTTTGTCCAGAACCTTTAGTCTAGCTGTAAGTATTTGGAATCTGGAGAACATAGCTTCAACAGATTCAGAGTCTTCCATCTTAAAGGCTTCATACTTCTGGATCAGAGCCAGAGCCTTTGTTTCCTTGACTTGAGAGTTTCCCTCATGAGTCATCTTTAAGGATTCAAACATGTCAACTGCAGTTTCCCTGTTTGTAATTTTTTCATACTCAGTATGAGATATTGCATTCAACAATATTGTTCTGGCCTTGTGATGATTTCTAAAAATCTTTCTTCTGAGCATCTGTCATAGATTTTCTGTCTATCTTCTTGTCATTCCCATCTGTGGGATGAACATATCCATCTATGACCAGATCCCATAGATCAGCATCATATCCAAGGAAAAAACTTTCAATTCTGTCTTTCCAATAATCAAATTTCTCCCCATCAAACATAGGGGGTTTGGTGCTGATTTTGTCTCTTTCTTCATATTTATTGTTAATGTTAGATATTGTATTATCAGCCATAATAACAACTAAATATATATCAAAGTATTTCTCTCTGGATCTTTACTGTCACTGTTAAGTGGTAGCACACACAGAACCGGAGCTCTGATGCCAACTGAATGTGAGATAATACTTAGAAGGGGAGGTTGAATAAGTATGAAAGATTAAAACTTGGAATTAAAACACAAGTATTTTTATCCTGGTTCGTTGAACTCAACTACTCCAGTCCACCCTTCCTAGAGTGATTTGCCTTTCTCAATCAAGGACTTAATCCACTATTTAATCAAACAGATTACAGTAGTAACACCTAAGAACAACTGTTCTTAGTCTTCTCAAGAGCTACTGATCCCAACTGGATCCTCTTAAGGAAATCTTTTACAATCAATGTAAAACTATTACAAGAGTAAGAATGTTTCTAAAAAGCTTTTATCACAACTGTGATATTTCTCTTAAGTTTAAGAACAATGAAATAAATTCTTAGAATGAATATGAAAGTATGAGAGCTTGAATGTTTTAATTTCTTTTCAACAAAACGTCAACTGAAGAATTTGGTGGAGTCTTGCTTTTATAGGCAGCTGATCCAATGTGAGCTTCACGTTGAGAAGAGTGTCCAAAAGGTCTGAGCCTTTTTGTCTTCACATCAAGTGACCTTTCCTAGAAGAAGAAAGCACAGAAAAATCCTTTTTGTCTGTGTTCTTGTGTCTAGCATAAATAAGGAAAGAGACGTTTGATTTACTCCAACGGATATAATCTTTGAATATTTCTTCTTCAGTTTTCAGCAAATTCATCAGAGTCTAATTGGGTCAGAGTCTTCTGATGATGATCAGAGCTTTACTGAATCAGAGTCTTCTGCAGCAGGTGTGCTTTCAGCGTGTTTAATATCAGAGCATATTTGAGACAGAACTTCAGTACTGACAACTTTAGTACTTTCAGAATCTTCTGTAGAAACTATGCTTTGAAAAACTCTTCATACAAAATTCATCTTTGCTTCAGATGCTTCTGACTTGCTTCAGATTTTTCTGGAGCTTCTGCTTCTGAATCTTCTGGAGGCTACGCTCAGAATCTTCTGTTGGCAGCAATCAGAATCTTCTAATGAGTGCATCTGGCGCTTCAGAGTCTAGCTAATTTTTTGTGTTCAATTCTGATTTGCTTCTGGAGTGTTAATTTCTTTACTATCTGCAGTAAAAACTCTCAAGCAAATTTTAGAGTATATAATTCTTAAATACAAAATTTCATAATAGTTATCATCAAAACATAAAGATATTATTAAGAACCAATCTGTGTTCTAACAGTTAGGGGCACGTCCCCAATGGCTATGTGCTCTAACGGCTATATTGTGCACTATGGTCGTATTGGGTTTGGCCTTAAGCTAAACTGGATTGGGCATTGTCCAGCTTTGGAGCAGGTATCAGTCCAGTCCAGAACAGACCCATTTCATTACAACCGCCACAGGTGCACAACTTTTCTTAGCGTACTGAAGCGTTTTTTTCTTACATGTCACTATAGCTGCTATTTAAATTGTGCTAGACAATTTAGGTAGGTATTTTGGTTATTAAATATTAGTTCTGAAAATGTATTTCCAGAATAAATTTTAACATAGGTGTGATTCAAAAACTAATGAGTTTTGTGTGCATATGTTTATCCAAAAATATTTTTTCAAAATTTAAAAATAATGAGTTAGAGGACTTTTGTAAAGTAATCGTCTACCTCGATGGGTTTGTCATTTCACAAATTGAATTGCAGATAATTAATTTGTTTTCAAAAAACTGATTTGTTCATTTTCGATTTTTTACACTAAAATAGCTGAAAGTAAATTGAAATCTATTTGCGTCATACAATTAAAAACTGAACGGATGAATATATATATATATATATATATATATATATATATATATATATATATATATATATATATATATATATATATATATATATATATATATATATATATATATATATATATATATATATATATATATATATATATATATATATATATATATATATATATATATATATATATATATATATATATATATATATATATATATATATATATATATATATATATATATATATATATATATATATATATATATATATATATATATATATATATATATATATATATATATATATATATATATATATATATATATATATATATATATATATATATATATATATATATATATATATATATATATATATATATATATATATATATATATATATATATATATATATATATATATATATATATATATATATATATATATATATATATATATATATATATATATATATATATATATATATATATATATATATATATATATATATATATATATATATATATATATATATATATATATATATATCATTTATCCCACAATCAAATGTATTTATCTATTTGCATCATACAATTGAAAAAGTTTCATACTAATATTTTGAGAACTTTTTCAGCAGGAATATGTTCAATTTGTTCTTTTAAAATTTTATCACTATTCAACTCAGCTGGATATTTGCAATTGAAACCATAATATCAATAACTTGAAACAAAAATGTCATAATCCTTATGCCTCTACCACACCTACAACATAAGGTAGTAACATTTTGGTTCATAGCCTCCAAAAATGTCATAATTTAACTTTTAACAGAAAGTTACATATCAAATATGTTGTAGAAAATGAATACCAACTTGGCGAAAGACTTTCTTTAACGTCAATAGAATGATTCGAAATTGAAAATGAGGAATGCCATAATATGGTTTTGAATAGCTTGAAGAAGTTGCTTGAAATGCAAAACTTATGTTTTTTACGAAGAAACTATTTAAGTTTGAGGCTATGTCGCTATTCAGAATGTTATAAAGCATATTATGAACCACAGACAATTTCTGAAATCTCAATGTTTTGTAGAGAGAGACAGACACACGACACAAAACACACTGCAAAACAAAGGAAGCCGGACAATTAAGAAAGGGAAATACAAAGTCTTTGTATTTTTAGAACAAATACAGACTCTTATTAACCACACAATAACAGAAAATACTTCAAATTCATGATTACTTGAAAAAAAGATTAGGAAAGTGGTTGTGCTTCATGCTGATGGCAATGGCATGTCTTGGTCGGCAATATCTTTGAGCTTCACGTAGACTTGCCACTTTTTAACATCAAATTCCTACAGAGTGCTATTAAATGCTGGTTAGTCGAGTCAATCCTCACAATAGGGATGTGACTGATTGTATGCCAACGCTCTCCTCCATCCACTTTGTACTTCTCCTTAACTATCGGACAATCACTAATCGACAACCTTAAAAGAGATTTGAGATGGAGAAAACCCTTGCAATTTATTATTCTTAACTTTGAACAATTTGACAAATGAAAAAAAACAAGATCTGGCGGCAGTAGATTCTCCTCGGGGAAGGACTCCACATTTTCAAAGTCATCACTAATTGTAAAGTCTTTCAGAGAATTGACTTGGAACAAGCCCCACGTCTCCCTCAAAGCAACTAGCTTTGGGCACCTGTCTATTTCAAGGGCGCTCAAGTTGGAAGGGAAGCCTCCTATAGGAAAAGATTCCAGTTTTGGACAATTAGACAGCCTTAGAGAATCAAGATTGGTGAACAAGTGTAGTGAAAAAGGCAAGGAGGAGAACTTCCATCCTGTTATTGAAAGAGTAGAAAGAGAGTTATAACAACACAAATCCAAAGAGGGACATTCTACAAAGTCGGTGAAATCTAACAGCAACTCTTCCAGAAAGGGGCACTTGATTAAACGATCCATGGAGAACTCAACGGACTGAATATTATGAAGGAGAAGCGTTTTCAAGCTGGATGACAACTCATTTATCAAAATTTTATTACAATCTATGATATTGTCACAATTGGGAATTGATATGTCCAGCATTTTGCAACCACTAATCACCAATTTCTGTAATGAAGGAAGGTGTTGAGGCAGTGCCACTTTCAATTTGGGACAATGACTTATAAAAAGCTCTTTAAGCCGTGGAAATCCTTCGATGCATAACCATTCCTCCCATTCAGACATGCTGTCAAATTTCAATACTTCAAGGAACTTGAACGGAACATTTGTTGAGTTATTGCCGAAGATCTTTATTCCGTTACAGTTATACAGTTTAAGAGATACTAAGTTGGGTAAATCAAAACCACATAGCCAAGTTGGAAACATATTGCCATTGTAGTTCTTAATGGTGAGCCTTTTCAGATTGTTATTTGGTCGAAGGGCCTTCAAGACAGACTCATTGTTTTCCACTATTGAACCACCAATTTCTTCTCTTCCAAAATCAAATGTCATGCGTATTTTTTCTAAAGACTTCTTATCTTGCAAACGGGCCTCTACGGCATGTGCTGCATTACTGACATTGTTCAATCCTGAAAGACAGAGTTTTCCTTGAAGATTAAGACTTTCTAACTCCTCAATATCAGATCCATTTGGCTCTCCCACAACAAAGTTAGTCAATGTTTGTAGATGGTTTAGTTTCCTTATGTTCTTTGGCATCTTCTTTATTGCAGTTCCTTTCAGATTAATATGGCGTAAACAATCAAGTTTACAAAAATCTAAAGGAAATTCAGTCAAATTAGAACACCCTTCCAATATCAGTGTCTCCAAATTGCAAAGCTTACAAATAGATTCAGGCAACCTTTTAATTCCTGTCCAAGACACGTTTAGATAGCGCAAAAACTTTAAATTGCCTATCTCATCCGCTAGCTCTAACTCTCTGAGAAAATACGAACAACCAGGAAATGACAACATCCGCAAATATTTTAATTTTGAAAATATATCACATTGCACATTGTTATTTATCGAGGTGGAATTGCCGCTGTGTGGGTCTACCAACAAGCTGTGTAATCCCTTGCTTCTGTAAATGTGCTTTAATATTCTATCACCATCTTTTGAATCAAAAGAGAACCAAATGTGGCGTGTCCTTTTAGATATGTGATTTACCTTCTTATCATCCTCTATTTGTAAGCAAAACTCTCTAGACACTGATTTTGCCAAGTCATTGACAAGATCGTGCATGATAAAATGATCTAGTGATCTTTGGAAAAATGAAATTGACTCAAGAACATTGAATATTTCACTACCCAACTCTTCTTTACTTTTGTCACTTTTGTAGGAATTCAACAAACCATTTGCCATCCACATTTGGATTAACTTGTTCTTGTCAAACTTATATCCCTTGGGAAATATGGAACAGTATGCAAAACAAGGCTTCAAATTGGAAGGAAGATTATGGTAACCCAGTCTCAGTACTGGATTTATGCCAGTGTTTTTCTCTGATAAACCCCACATATCATCCTCCAATATTTCAATCCATTTACTTTTAGAGAATTTTGCTCTCAAGAGTTTCCCCATTGTTATCACGGCTAATGGCAACCCTCCACACTTGCCTACAATCCTCTTTCCAATTGGTTCAAGATCTGAATATTCATTCCCTTTTTTGTCAGGAAAAGCATGTCTTTCAAATAAACTCCAAGAATCACTCTCCCCCAATTGATCTAATTCAAATAACTCAGACTGCATGGCTAATGCATTCTCCTTATTTCGTGTTGTAGCAATAATCTTACTTCCAGAAGATCCTTCGTTAAAGAAAACTAGTAACTTCTCACAATTTTCCCAGTTAATTTTCCAGATATCATCTAGAACAAGCAAACATTTCTTTCCTGTTATCTTTTCCTGCAGTTGACATTGGAGTAGATCTAGGTTTTCAGTGTTTGGTGAAGAACCAAATGACTCGAGAATTGCTTTAGTGAGTCCAATAACATCAAATGATTCTGAAACATAGACCCAAGCTTTAAGTTCAAAGTTCTTTTGCACCCTGTGGTCTTTGTAGACAAGCTGAGCAAGGGTGGTCTTACCCATCCCACCAAGACCCACTATGCTGATTATTGGTGCTTGGTTGCTATCACTACCATTGTCAAAAAGTAAGAAATTGATAATTTCCTCTTTATCATCATTTCTACCACATATTCTAGATTCATCCACCAAAGACGTCGTTGGCACTCTTTTTGAAGATTCTGGACCGACTTCAAGTTCATTGCGAGCATGTGTTCCTTCTTTCAATCCCAACACATCATTTTGCTTTAAAAGATATTCTAACTTATCTAGCAAGTCTTTTATCCTAGATTCAAACTGATTAGTCAGAGATGAAAACAAGTGTTTAACCTTGCTCTTTCGTTGTGCACTTGTAGCAATCTCATCCAACAACTGATCTACTTCATATACCTCGTGTTTTATACGATCAAGCCAAATCTTCACATTTGGGTTCTGGTACTGCTTTCTCTCTGCATCATCCAACACTTGATTAATAGAATTCAAAGTGATTTCAAGTTTTTCCACCAAGCGTTTCTTGAAGAGGTCTTTGTAATCTCCTGAGGCAATCCTCTCAACAATGACTTGAATGACAGGTGTAAGAAATGCTCCTGCAACCATCAGTTCTGCCATAGCTGCCTGTAAGATGGTAATATGTTAACTTCTGCTAAGCAAAATGAAACAAAAACTATTTTCTACACATTGTTGAATTATCAATGTCAAACACTTCAAACATATTTTACATAAAATGTAAAGTTCTAAACATATATTAAAAATAATAGACTGTTTGATTAATAACACATTATGTTGTTATCATATCAACTAGACTAATTATTTTCTAATTCAGGGAAAAAATAATGTGTTTAAAAATTAAAAATAATATGATATTTTATAATTGATCTATTTATTTTTAATAGGAATACGGGTTATGGGTACGGATATGGATACTTATATGTTCACAGCATACGGGTGTTAATTTTGACATTCAAGCATATATGGATATGAAAACGAGAATTTTTTCAAATTGCGATACGAAGATCAATATTATAGTACCTTGCCCAAATACTGCACATTGTTATTCTTAAAATATGAGAGTGCTAGACCAAACATTTATAGTATAAGTAAAATATAAAAAAAAAATATCATTATAATAAAACAAGGTAAAATTTATTGTTTTTGTTGTTAAATATTATATATTTCAAAAAATTATTTGATTAGTTGAAGAAAAAAATAAAAATTGTTTATTATTGATAAAGTTAATTTTTTTAATAAATACAATAACAGTAAAGCCATCATAGTATATACAAAAAGAAATGAAAAACTCAAAAGACAGACAAATATCACTGAAACAAATATCCAAGAAGTAAAACTAACCAATTAAATACTCTATATATGTCCAACCAATCATATTCAATTCAAATTAAATTAATTTTTGAATATTTAAATTTATATATTATAAATTTTAATTGGTAAAAAATTTATTAAAACACAATAAATAAAATATTTAATATAAAATATAATTTATTATAAATTTAAATTCAATATTATGAGATAAAAGCAATTCTTAACACATAGATAAAGTAGGCCAAAGAAAAAATAAATTAAAATTTCCCATGAAAGAGAATCTAAAAATTAGAAAAATTATGTCAAGTATAAAAAAACTGAAAATTAAACAATAAAAATCAATTAATTGAAAATTAAATTCGATTGTAGATCCAAATAAATGTAGAAGATATATTTAAGAAGGGCGAAAGATATTATATGAGAAAACAAATTGAGATTATGATCTTTGGTGAGAGAACCTGAAAGTGAATAAAAAATTAGAAGCAATAAAAAATATACAAAATATTATTAAAAAATTGTGATAAGATCTCTTAATTTTGGAAACAAAGAAATTTAGAATAAGAACACTTAATTTTGGAAACAAAGAAATTTAGAATAAGAACTCTTAATTTTTGTTGTAGATCTAAATAAAAGTAGAAAAATTTCAACTAAAAAAAAGTTACATGTTTAAGAAGGAAGAAAGATATAATTACCTGTATATATGTGAGAAACCAAATTGAGAATATATTCTACCGAGAATCTGAAAGTGAAACTAAATATTGGAGTAAGGTTTAGAAAATTATAAGCAACAAAAAAAAATCTATTAAAAATTTTATAATAAGATCTCAGAATGAAAGAGAGAAATTACTTGATGGAAACAAAGAAACTCAGGAATAAAATCTTTTAATTAAGAAAATATTTAGAGGCAAGTATTGTGAAGTTGAATTCTAAGAGAATGAGAAAGAAACAGAAAAGTGAAAGACTTTGGCACACACCACACAAGAGATTGATATTTTATCTATAACAGTTTGAAAAAAGAACCTTTCCTAGAAAGCGAATATGATAGATGTATTTTTTTATTTATTATTTATCTTAAATTATTTGTTTTTTTTAGAATACCAATTATATTTATTATTATTTTCATTAATTTATTCTTTTTTATTATATTTTAAATTATATTACTAATTCATTAGTTATTATTAATAAAATTATTTTAGTAAATTATATTTATTTTATCATTAAAATCAACCTAATTTATTATTTAAATTATATTACTAATTCATTAGTTATTTTTTTTATTAAGTTAGTATAATTATATTACTATCATTATTTGACATAAAAATAGATAACAAAAGTGTAAGATTTAACTGATTACTGTTATTAAAAAAATTAAATTTTTTTGTGATGGAAAAAATATAAATATAAATTATTTATTTTATTTAAAAATGATTTTTCCAAAATTTTAAAATAGTTTACATAATAATATTATCAATGACAGTGAGAAACAACTGTCATCAACTAATTCATTGCATTGATGATGTCAGTGTCAAAGAAAAACTTTCAGAGGCAATGAAAAGACACCATTTAGACTTGGATATACTTTTAAAATGTTCTTTATAAATTCAAATACTACATTATTAAACTTTCAATTCTTCATGCACAATATTCTTTTTAATTAGTTTTCAGATTTTAATGATGTATTTCATAAAACATTAAAACAATTTATTTTGGAGAGGCATATGTGTAATACTAGTTAGAATTTAAAGATACATTTTCGTAATCATAACTGATACTAATTATTTAATTTTATTTAGAGAAATTTTGATGAATTAGATAATATATTATTGTTATACTATCATTTTTTTTTATAAATTAAACCACACAATTAATACGAAAAAAAAATTTATATATATATATATATATATATATATATATATATATATATATATATATATATATATATATATATATATATATATATATATATATATATATATATATATATATTACACACTAAAATTGAAATAAGTTAAAATAAAAAATAACCGATAATAAATTCAAAGTACAAATACTATAAACTATCGCGTATGACAGATTTGGGACCCTTTGTTCCTTGATGCCTCATGTACTGCAGTGCATCTCGTGTCTTCGTCATCGTGACATCTAGAACGTCCATCACCTCAGAGTCATCTGTAAAGAGTCCTTTGTCAATATCTGATTACCTAATCTCCATGATACGTCGACACTTAGAAAACACATCAGCAACATGATTTGCCCTAGTCTGCTCCTCCTCTAGTACTCCTAATGAGTTGTCCTAGGTGGATCTCTCAGAGCATCTTGTATCATATAAGGATGTGACATCCAAAAGAACCCTCTGATGTAACCTTCTGCATAGCTTTAGTCGCTAGGAGTTATGGTACTTTGTGTCTCCTCCGATACAAGATGATTAAGATAATCTTCAAATATATCATCTGTTGTAGTGGGAACCGGATGTCAAGCTATTAATTAACTTGAATCACAAATCTTTTAAATTCACCACTGAGTTTTGATTTATCCAAAGGAAAGGGTAAAAAACGAAAAACCCTAATTGCATTGTAAAAACAATGCGGGAGATCTAGGGTTCGGGTGTTGGTTATATCTAGGGAAGGTGTTAGCATCCAAAGCATCTGCAGTACTCTACAGGAACCTCTCATTTTATTTGTGTTATTTGTTATCTGTCATTTGTTATATGTTAAAGGGTTGAAGAGAGACATAAGGGGTTAGTCCTAAGTATGTTCGTCAAGACATCGCATCTCGTGCCTACGTATACTGACGGGAATGGAATTAGAGCATTCATAGTTCCCCTCAATAAGGGTGAAGAACTCTTGAATATAGTCAAGGTTCTAAGGGAAGTAAATGTCTATGGCAAGACGCTCATATAGAGTGCAGCGACTTCAATGATGTATTCTCTCCTGTTGTGAAGCACAAATCCATTCGAATGTTGCTTGCCACAGTGGTACAGTTTGACCTTGAACTGGAACAGATGGATGTGAAGATTGCGTTCTTATATGGTGATTTAGATGAAACAATCCTGATGAGGCAACCTGAAGGGTATGTCGAAAAAGGGAAGGAAGATTATGTGTGCAAGTTGAATAGATGCTTATATGAAATGAAACAATCTCCTCGACATTGGAATAGAAGATTCGACAAGTTCATGGCACGCATAAGTTTCATCAGAAGTCAGTTCAACCATTGTGTTTACTTCAGATTTCGACTGGGTAATTCATTTATTATTTTGTTGCTCTATATGGATGAAGGTTGTTGCGGTGAAAATTTGATATCAAGCTATTAATTAACTTGAACCTTATTTCTTTTACAACCGGTCTTTAATTTATCCAAAGGATAGGTCTAAAGAAAGAAAGAACCTTTTGCGCGATGTGACAACAACGCTTTTAAGAGATTCGGGGATTTCGGGGGTTGGTTATATCTAGGGAAGGTATTAGCACCCTAAACATCTGTAGTACTCTACAGGAACCTTTTGTTTAATTACTTGCTAAGTTTGTGAATTGTGCACTAATGGTTTAAGGATTGGGAATTGAGACAAAATAAATAAAAAGGCCTAAGTGGTTTTCTAAGTTTGCTCGCAAAGGTATCGCACCTTCTGCCTACGTATCCTGACTAGGATAGAATCAGAGCAATCGTAGTTCACCTCACAAGGGGAAAGAACTCTTGATGATGATCAAAGTTCAAAGGGGAACAAACATGACAATGTTTGTGTGGAGTTTGACAAAACTCCCTAAACTAAATTGAAAAAAGGGGGAAGTAAGAAATCATGACGATGATTCTTACACAGAGTTGACGAACTCTTTCCTAGGGTTCTAGTTGAAGAACACTCCTAGTATGGGTAGGTTTCTTGGACTTCAAGCAAAGTCTAGAGGTTTCTTATTAGGGTTAGAGTGACTTAACAAAGTCAAAGGGAAAATAGAGATTTTGGTCCAAGACATTGACAGTCAAGTGGACAGACCTTCCTTTGGAGGAACAGTATTGTCGGCAACTGGACGAAAGCTAACGAGCTCCGTCGCTTAGGGATAAAATAAAATACAAACATCATTTAAACATTCATGGTGACAACTAAATACAAAGATTAAAGATGGAAAGCAATGATGACAATCAGAGCAATTGTTTTGGTACGAGAACCGTGACGACAGTTCGCACCTGGAATACCGTTAACAGACAGATGAGATAAATATAAAAATAATTCAAGGTAAAAATTCTAACATGTTGGCAAACATATATAGACACGATAACAATCAATTTTCCTGAGAAAACACAAAAAGGAAACCTTTTAAATTTCATCTGCAACCAAATAGGGTTAGTACTGTTGACGCGCGGATCGCGCACAATAAAACGTGGTGAAAAAATAATCAAACATGGAAAATAAAATTATGACATGAAATTACACATTAAAATAAACACAATGAAAAAAGAACGGGTGAAAAACGATAAAAAATGAGAGAGTTACGAATTTTTGAAGTTTATGTACAAAAATGAGGAAAAGTGGCAACAAGGGTTATCACAAGGGATCGAACCCATACCAAGACTGATACACGCGTGAGCCTCTACCGCTGGGGCGGCTGTTACATTCATTAATCAAATGGAAACCATAAATATACATGCTTGGTTTAGTTCCATGGCTGGGCAAAAATACATAATCAACACCAAATACGTTTTATACCGTATCTCACTAACCGCTTATCGGATCGAGGCAAATTTTATATGGATCTTGGGTAGAAAAATGAGAGGAAGAGGATGGTGGTGTTAGTTTTTCCAAATTGTTTACCTAGTGAAAAAAACGATAGCTGGTGTGTGTGTGTGTGCTTTGAATGCATGATGACATGGAAACATAATCGAAACCAAATACGTTTTATACCGTATCTCACTAACCGCTCATCGGATCGAGGCAAATTTTATATGAAAATTGGGTAGAAAAATGAGAGGAAGAGGATGGTGGTGTTGGTTTTCTGAGATTCATTTTCCTGTGAAAAAAACGATAGCTGGTGTGTTTATGTGCTTTTGATTTGCAAAATGACATGGACACCTTGATACAAACATGTTCAAAGCCAAGTAAATCCACATACACATCCAAAATATGATATATAAACAGACTGGAACAGGTTTATGGCCATGAGATTCAGATATTGGAGAGTCATCTATAATTTGCAAATGAACATAAGAACACACATGCATAACAAAGTGATTTTTGAGTTTGAGGTGTTCATGAGTTATACAAATCATTGAAGCACCTTGAATGTATGATATCAAGTGTGTGCAAGTGAAAATATCAGATCTGTAACAAGTGTATGAGAATCTAGTGTTCAATTTGCATTTGTGTGTGTTATGTGTGTGTAATGCATGAAGTGATGTAACTCAATGCTCAGTCCATTTTCAATGTTATAGCTCATTCAAACATGTTCCATATAATCATATAAAGCTGTAGAAACATCAAGATATCAAGAATAATCAAGCATTTCCAAATTGGTATGTGAGAGTGAAGGCATTTTGCAAAATGATGGACAATGATGCATGATGATGCACAGATGTAGTTCCAGATCAAATTAAGATGTTCTAATCATTTGTACAGCTCATATATGTGATAATGAGATGATCTAATCATTAAAATTCCAAGGAAATCATCTGTCATGAAAAATGACAAAGCATATGCAAGTTATCCATACAATGATGCACATGAAGGTGTGAATTTTGATACATGGCTTTTATGAGCAAAGTGAGTATTCAAACATTTCAATTATGTCCCATATGAGGTGTGTGTACTGAAATTTTAGCCAAAAATGAGTTGATGCAAGAAATGTCAAATTGTGTGGTTTGTCATTTTGGTGAAATTGGTGTCAACAAGTGAAATGTGAGGCAAGACAGTAAAGCAACAAAATGAGCATACAAACATGTTTCAAATGATCATTAAGACATGTTAGAATAATAAAATATGTTTGTCATGCTTTATGCTAAAAGTGACCAAGTAAGTGGTTTGTGTATTTTGTAGCATTTGTGTCAATATGTGATTTTTGAAGCAAAGCAGCAAAATGGCAAAACAGTCACCTATACATGCTCAAAAAATGATCAAACAAATGTGTTGAAATGATGAGAAACCAATTATCATGTGTCATGTAAAATATGGTAGTGTGTGTGGCTTTTGTGATCATCATGAAATCTGGTTTCCACAAGTGAATCTTGATGCCATGTTCAAGACAGTAGGGCAAAAAGTCTAAGTCATGCTCACATACTATGGGCAAACATATTTTAAAACTCAAAACAAACCCTGCAGCCTAGGCCAACATGATATTCTGCTGCTATGAACACACTTCAAACAGAATTTTATCAATTGCATGTGGCAGTACAGCATGTAAATCAGAATTAGTAAACTATGCTAATAATCTTGATGTCCACCATACTTCTTAACATAAATCAAAACAGTTGTACTACAAAAACAAATTTAAGATGGAATAATGCTTATGTTACAAACAGAAGGCTATTAGCTTGAGAGCCCACACATAGAGGTACAAAACAACATGGTTGTCACATACACCAATTTATACCTTGTTCATATATGTATAATAGGACCTATAAATGAACTTTAAACCCAACCACAATATTAACCTTAGGCAAAACAGAAAATGGCTGTTGGGATAAAACTAAGAAACAAACCAAAGTCATGAAAAGCACATAGTATTCAATCCAACATCATGGAAACCACTACACACTTGTCACTTCAAAATTCACACAAAGTACCCAAAATGCATAAATCATGAAAAATAATGCAAGAGATGATAGGTATATGATACATACCTGTTTGGAGATTCTATTTAGTAGGTCAAACTTGTTGAGAAACCCAGAGGTAATGAAATCCAAGCTTGTATGGTATTTTACTTGAAACTTAAGCAACAAGCCAAATGAGATGCAAAAATGAGTTCTATGAATTTCTGATGACAAATGAAGGTTTGGACAGTTGATATATATTATATTTGAGGTGTTCAAATGGTTAAAACCTCAAGCAAGTGTTTGGATCAAGATTTGGAGGTTTTTGTGGACTTTGGTCAAAGTAAGTTCCATGGAAAGTTGACTTTTGGATTCTTTGAGTTTTTGGGTGGTTTAAGTGTTTGTACACCTCCTATATATGATTTATAGGATGTGTGGATGAAGATTTGAGTGCTGGAACATGTGTAGCTCAATGTGGTAGCAAGATTGCAAAATGCTGAATTTTGGCAATTTTGGCTACTTTGGTGATTTTGCAAAATGTAAGTGAGAGAGAGGTGTGATGAGAGAGTTTCTTTTAGCAGGTTTTCAGAATGATGTTGATGTCCCAAATGAGGGGTTTGAGGTCCCTATTTATAGAATTATGAAGTGAGGAGCTTGCTATGTAACCTTGCTTCACCATGAAGAAAACTAAGATATTTCCATCCAATTGTCCACTTGCCTTGCTTTTTCTGGTTCTTGGCTGTCTCCCTAACCCAATGGGCAAGTTTTAATGATGTTTTTACTGAGAAAACACAGCCTAGAGGCTTGGTAGAGTGGCTGGAGCAGAATTGCTTTACACCTCATGCTTGGAAAAGTCAAAGTTTTCAACTTAGGCAATGAAACTTCAAACTTTAATTCTATGCTATCTCCTTGCTATTTCTTTGATCCAACCTGCTTGAGATGCTGAATATATCAGATAGCATGAGTTTGTCACGTTGGAATTGATCCACTTGAGTGATAGAGGTGCTTTTGCAAAATTGATCAATGTGGGACAAAAGTGACAAATCACCAACTTTGAACACATGTATCTCCTAGCTCATAAATTACCTTGAGGAGTTCTTGTACTTTTTAGAAATCCCTCACATAGTACTAAAACTTCCATGTTGGCCAGAAATCTTGATTCTATTTGAAACTAGGTAAAAAATGCCCTTGAAGTTGGCTGATTTTAGCTTTTAAAGTGAAAATAACTTAGAAATTTTCTAAGTTATTTTTCCTTCTAGGAATGTTTTTGCTTATATCTCAAAAAGTATGCATTTTCTGGTTGTGGACTAGTATGGGACTTTGGTAGGACTTGTCAAGAGCTTTCAAATGAGACTAGAACCAACTCAATTGGATGTGTGGTTAAGGAGATACGGTTTAGCCCTTTTCAAAACCCTAATTTCCCGATTTCTCGATTACTCTCTCATTCTTGATCCAATGACCATGAAAATTGATATGCAAGTCCATTATGACATAAGGAACAACTTTGATTCACAACTTGGATCCCAATTCTCAAAATTTGGGGAGTTGACTTTTCGGTTAACCGTACGATCGATCGGTGCCGATTGAGTCGCCTGTTGATATTCTGGACATCCGGGGACTTTGAAACTTCTTGAATAGTCTTTAATAGTCTATATGAACTTCATGGACCTCAATCCCACCATTAAAACCTCTTCCAACATCAAAGTCAAACCACAGTTGACTTTCCACTGGTTAAAAACCCTAATCGGGGCCTCCTGACTGCACTGTTCTTGATTCTGAAACGATTTCTTCAAATTGATTTCCCATTTGACTTTGATATTATCTTTGATTTCATTCCATGATTGAATTGGCCCAAATCATTGGCTAATCATTCCTTGGTTTCTTTGAATTTGTCGGTGCGAAAACCCTGATTCATCTGTAACTTGACAATAATAAACTTGCACTTGATTTAGGGTTAGATGATTCATGATCATGCTTCTAAAAATGATAATGAGGATCTAAGGGGTCAAAATTTGGGGTACAACAGTTGCCCCTATTTAAATATCTTCACTAGATGGGGAACGAGAGATGACAATCTTCGTTAAATCGCAGTGAAAGGTATTTAAATATAGATAACCGAAAATTTTGTCCCTTAGATCCGACGCCATGCTAAAGGACAAGTTATGATATGCCATGCACTCTAAATGATGCTTTATGATGCTTGAATGCAAACAACATAGACGCAACGATAATAATAATAAAAGAAACAGTAAAACAAATAATGACAAATACAAGGACTCGACACTGGGGACTCGTGCTGAAAAACTAAATTAAACAGTTCAGACATGACTGATAGCGTAAGCAGGGAAACTTCACATGGGGAAGAGACAAATCCAATAAAGATGACAATCTTATTGGAACAGAGGTACTCCACCGGGGAGAAGAATAGACTTCTACTGGGGAAATGAAAAATTAATTCCATCGGGAAAAGAGAATCAGAATTCACCTGGGAAGCGAAAGACTGGATACAACCTCACTGGGGATGATCAGATGAGGAACTTCCTATAGTGAAGAGTTCAAACGGGATCTTCAGGAATGGACTGGAAACAAGACTAATCACATACGGAGGATACTAGTGACGACTAGATCTCCGAGACTTGACTGGGAACATGGATCACTGGGAATATATCCTCAGCTTATGTAAATAGTTCGCACAGTGCTGGTAATTACGAAATGTCCTGGGGAAATTGGTAACGACCAGAATTCCAAGTAATGCCAGTGACGACTGGTCTTTTAATGGTGATTGGTGACGACCAAATCAGGGTACCAATAACGATTGGTTTTAAACAATGCCAGTTACGATCGAATTTTTTAATGAAGATGGTGACGACCATACTGGGGAATACCAATGACAATTGGTTATACAAAAATGCTAGGGATTACTAGATCTTCTAGCTGGAGATTGGTGACAACCAAACTGAAATAGACTCCAAGTAACGATTGGACTCTAGACGATGATACCAGTTACGACTGGGTTTCCAAAGAAAAATTGGTAAAAACCCTCAAGATACCAATGATTGGATTTAGGCAGCGCCAGTGACGACTGGACTTCATGGGGAAAGTTAGTGACAACTAACAAGATACCAATAATAATTGGAACAATACTAGTGACGAATGGATTTCCCGGGGAAAGGTTGGTAATAACCAAACCAAGAGGCGCCAATGACAATTGGACTCTTGTTTAGTGCCAGTGACGACTGGACTTATATGTGGATTTGTTAGTGACAACTAACGAGACACCAATGACGATTGGATTTAGACAATGCCAGTGACGACTGGGCTTATACTTGGAAACGGAGTGAATGATAACTTAGACTTCGCGGGGATTGACAGATGTCACCGACTCGGGGGAACAAACGAATCACACTGATCCCATGATGAGGGGTGTACGTAGACTTGGGAAATAAACCCGAAGACCTACTGGGGAATAGAGCCTGTAGGTAGATTTTGCTGAGGTGAATTCAAACAGATGTCCAGAAATACTTTGCTGGGGGAGGAACCTTCATATCATCATAAGAAATCCTGAGGGATAATCTTCAATCTTTGATAACCATACATGGCCAAAGGACTCTTCGTTGCCCAATTTGCTAGCATTTCATTGGGGAATGTAAATTCTGACTGTGTCAAGACTCCTGCTACCCTGAAGTTTCGGGGAATGTATGATTTCCCTCGAGTTTTTCCACAAGTTAAAACATTTTGTAAAATATTTCCAAGTTATTATTTTTTTCAAAAATCTGGATTTTAATGCTTTCAAAAATAATCGTTGATTAACGAACGGTATTTTGCATAACAAAGAAAATAAGGAACTGATAATTTGCACAAGAAAGAGAGGCTCCAAAGGCTGATTTTATTTAAAGGATGAAATCTTGCCAATGACAATATTCCATGGAAATTTTTACAAGTAAAATGGCAAAAGTGGATAAGGTTACATTGAATCCTGTGACCTAACTATCCCTAAAGACTAGAATTCTCCAAGATCCTTGCTTCTGACGAGAGTTGTTGAGATGAATCTTTGTTGGGTCTGCAGTGTTGATGCCTTTGTCTGATGCAGCGAAACGCCTTTGTCCCTAATTTTTGCCTGGATTGCCCCTTCGGGTTTTCAACCCACCGGGACGCTCATTTTTGCCTAAGCCGCCCTTTCGGGTTTTCAACTTAGCGAGCTTTTTGATTTCTTTTCTCTTTTTCCTTTCCTTCTCTTTTTTCTTTTCTACCCTAATTTTTGCATAAACCGTTTTTTTTTTTGATTTTCCGGTTTATCGGGTACTTTTTAGGCGTAATATTTCCGAACTGCGTCAGAGTTTATCGGGTGTGTAAGTTGTTCTCCGTCCATGGTAGTAAGGATCAGTGAACCTCCGGAGAATACTGTCTTCACAATAAAGGGGCCATCATAATTAGGCATCCACTTCCCTCTTGCGTCTTTGTGAACTGGTAAGATCTTCTTGAGCACAAGTTCTCCTTCGCGGAATTCTCTGATACGGACCTTTTTATCGAACGCCCTCTTGATTCTTTTTTGATACAACTGGCCGTGACACATCGCAGACATGCGCTTTTCATCGATGAGATTCAGCTGATCAAATCTTTCTTTAATCCATTCTGCCTCTTCTAACTTGGTTTCCATGATGACTCTGAGGGATGGTATCTCGACCTCGATGGGAAGAACTGCGTCCATTCCATATACCAGAGAAAAGGGGGTTGCCCCTGTGGAAGTGCGGACGGAGGTTCTGTATCCGTGCAGGGCAAATGGTAACATTTCATGCCAATCTTTGTAGGTTTTAACCATTTTCTGCAAGATCTTCTTGATGTTTTTATTTGCAGCTTCCACAGCTCCATTCATCTTTGGACGGTAAGGGAAAGAGTTGTGGTGTTCGATTTTGAAATCATTACATAATTCTTTCATAACTTTGTTGTTCAGATTGGTTCCGTTGTCTGTTATAATTCTGCTTGGGATCCCGTAGCGACAGATGATTTCCTTTTTAATGAAACGAGCCACTACTTGACGTGTAACATTGGTGTAGGATGCAGCTTCAACCCATTTTGTGAAATAGTCGATGGCAACCAGAATGAAACGGTGTCCATTTGAAGCTTTTGGCTCAATTGCCCCAATCATGTCAATCCCCCACATAGAGAAAGGCCATGGCGACGACAATACATTCAACAGTGTTGGAGGCACATGCATTTTGTCTGCGTAGATCTGACATTTGTGACACTTTCTGGCATACTGAATACAGTCAGTTTCCAAGGTCAACCAGTAGTAACCAGCTCTCAAGATCTTTTTGGACATGTCGTATCCGTTGGCGTGAGTACCAAACATTCCTTCATGAACATCTTTCATTAACAAGTCCGCTTCCCTTTTGTCAACACATCTGAGTAAGACCATATCATGATTTATTTTGTAAAGTACGCCATTGCTGAGGAAGAATTTGGATGCTAATCGTCTTAGTGTTTTCTTGTCAAGTGCCGTAGCATCTGTGGGATATTCTTGCTTCAACAGATAATTCTTTATATCATGATACCAGGGCTTGCCATCGGTTTCCTCTTCAATCATTTGACAGTAAGCAGGCTCTGTCTTGCGTTCAATTTTGATAAGTGTGCCATCGTTGACATCTCTAGTTTTCCACATTGAGGCCAGCATGGCTAAGGCGTCGGCGATGTGATTCTCTGCTCTTGGAACATGTTTAAAGGTGATTTCGTCAAAATACTTGATCGTTTCAACGATACAAGCTCTGTAAGGGACCAGGTTTTCATGTCTTGTCTCCCATTCACCCGTGACTTGGTAGATAACCAATGTTGAGTCTCCACTGACTTCGAGATTTTTGATTTGGAGATCAATGGCTGCTTCGAGACCAAGGATACATGCTTCGTATTCAACAATGTTGTTTGTACAATCAAAGTCTAGTCTGGCTGTAAACGGAGTGTAACCACCTTCAGGATTCATTAAAACTGCACCTACGCCATGTCCGCTATAATTGGATGAACCGTCGAACATCATTTTCCACCAATTATCTGTCTATTGGCCTTTGTCGGAACTTGTTTCTTCACAATATTTTACTAACATGATATCTTCATCCGAAAAATCAAACTTCAGAGGTTCATAATCTTCGACAGGTTGATCTGCGAGATATTCTGATAACACACTGCCTTTGATAGATTTCTGAGCCATATATTGAATATCATATTCTGATAGTAGCATATGCCACCGGGCGAGTCTTCCGGTTTGTGCAGGTTTCTCAAAGATGTACTTTATTGGATCCATTTTCGAGATCAATAAAGTGGTGTGACAAATCATATACTGCCTCAAACGCTTAGCGGCCCATGCTAAAGCACAACAAGTCTTTTCTAGGAGTGAGTATCTGCTTTCACAATCAGTAAATTTCTTGCTCAGATAATAAATGGCATGTTCTTTCCGTCCAGTTTTGTCTTGTTGACCCAGAACGCAACCCATTGAGTTTTCAAGCACTGTCAAATACATAAAGAGAGGCTTTCCCGGAACTGGTGGTATCAAAATTGGAGGTTCTTGGAGATAACCTTTGATTTTATCGAACGCTGTTTGACAATCAGAATTCCATACAACCGTTTGATCCTTTCGTAACAACTTGAAGATCGGTTCACAGGTAGGGGTCATATTGGAAATGAACCTGGATATGTAATTCAACCTTCAAAGGAAGCTTCTAACCTGATTTTCGGTCCGCGGAGCTGGCATGTCTTGGATAGCACGGACTTTGTCTGGATCCACCTCAATCCCCTTGTGGCTGACAATAAAACCGAGTAATTTTCCCGATCTGACTCCGAAAGTGCACTTTGCGGGATTCAACCTCAACTGATATTTCCGGAGTCTTTTGAATAACTTCAACAAATGTTCTAGATGGTCTTCTTCATTTTGAGACTTGGCGATCATGTCATCCACATATACTTCTATTTCTTTGTGCATCATGTCGTGGAACAAAGCCACCATAGCTCTTTGATAAGTTGCGCCTGCATTTCTTAAACCGAATGGCATAACCTTATAACAATAGGTGCCCCATGGAGTGATGAAGGTTGTCTTTTCCATGTCGTCAGGATCCATTTTGATTTGATTGTAACCAGAGAACCCGTCCATAAAGGAAAACACTGCAAACCGAGCTGTATTATCTACCAAAGTATCAATATGTGGTATAGGGAAGTCGTCCTTTGGACTGGCTTTGTTTAAATCTCGATAATCCACACACATCCTTACCTTTCCATCTTTCTTTGGTACAGGAACAATGTTGGCTACCCATTCTGGATACTTGGCCACTGCAAGGAAGCCTGCATCAATCTGCTTTTTTACCTCATCTCTGATTTTAAGAGCCATGTCGGGTCTGGTTCTTCTGAGTTTCTGTTTAACCGGAGGGCATTCAGGTCGGAGTGGTAACTTGTGAACCACTATGTCTGTATCCAAACCAGGCATATCCTGATAAGACCAAGCAAACACATCTACATATTCTCTTAAGAGTTCTTTTAACTGCTGTTTTACCTCTGCCCCTAGGGCTGCCCCAATTTTGACTTCTTTTTTATCTTCTTCGGTACCAAGGTTGATAACTTCTACCTGTTCCTTATGGGGTTGAAGCTCTGCATCCTCTTTTTGGGCCATTCTTACCAGTTCATCGGGAATTTCACAGTCTTCATCCTCGTCTTCAGCTTGGTAAATTGGTGAATCAAGGTCAGGAGGAGATGCATGGTCACAGGATTCAATGGGGTTATGGTCCTCACTGCATGTTTGAAGGGTTTACTTTATCAAAACACACAATCAACGAATGCAACACATACAGAGAAAGAGAAAATTGTTTTTGTTTTGGTTTTTTGTATTGCCATTTTTCTTTCAAAGTAAAAGCAAAAGACGGTAAAGAAACAACACGAGGATTTTTAACAAAATAGTCCATTCTCATTGATATTTCTTTGAAAGCATGTGGCCCTTACAAAACATTCCTATAGCCTTGGGCACGGCTATGGAGATTTTTAAAAATAACAAAGAAAAACAACAAATTACTTTAACTCGGGAAAAACTATAGGAACTTCGATAGCCTCCCAGTTGTTCAGAGTAGCTTCGTCATGATACACTAGCGCTCCTAGGTCTTCACTTTCAAGATTTCCTTCCACGGCGTTAATTTGAAAACCGCCACTGATAAATATTTCTTGAATAGCCTTTGGCCGGCTGTTGTCATGCCTTGGTTCTTCACTTTGAGTTGGTTTGTAACCCAACCCCTGGCGGTTCGTCTTCGGCTTTACCTCAATGACCTCTCCCCATCCTGCGGGAGTGCCTTCCTCCAGCGTAGCTTTGGCGCTTTGAGCAGATGCGAAAGTTGGACTACTTTTTGCCACCGTCTCCTCTATCATCACTGCGTTTGCTATTTCTAGTGCTTGGAATGATGTCTCTAGCGCGTCCTCTTCTGCTTCAATGTACCGGAACGATGAAAGATTACTGACCATTAATTCCTCTTCACCATGAACAATCACCAGCTTATCATTTACTACAAATTTCATTCTTTGGTGCAGGGTAGAAGTTACCGCCCCTGCTTCATGGATCCAGGGACGCCCCAGTAGGCAGCTATAAGCTGGATTTATGTCCATCACCTGAAATACAATGTTGAATTCATGGGGTCCCACCAAAATTGGTAATTCTACTTCTCCGATGACCGTCCTCCTCGAACCATCAAAAGCTTTTACAATTAACGAGGTTGGTTTCATCGCTGCCCCGGCATAGGCTAATCTGGACAGTGATCTTGCGGGTAACACGTTTAACGAGGATCCTGTGTCGACCAGTACTCGTGCCAAAGTATCTTCCTGGCATTTGATGGATATGTGTAGTGCGCGATTGTGATCACGTTTTTCCTTTGGTAACTCGGCATCGCTGAAACTCAAAGTATTGCATGCCGTGATGTTAGCCACTACTGAATCAAACTGCCCAAGCGAAATATCCTTAGTGACGTGTGCTTGTCTCAACACCTTCTGTAATGCTTCCCTATGAGCTGGAGAATTTATCAAGAGTGACAAGATTGATATTTTTGATGGCGTCTGATGAAGCTGATCTATTACCTTGTAATCACTTCTTCGGATAATCCTCAAAAATTCATCATTTTCTTCTTCTGTGCTCGGAGCTTCTTTTCCTTTGATTACCATAGCAGGAATAACTTCTTTTGGAATAGCTACTGATTCTTTTGGCTGATAGATCCGACCGCTGCGGGTCATCTTGCTAGTGCCGGCAATATTGGTCACATCTTTCTGATTATCTGTCTGAACAACTGTTCTCGTTTCCTTGTCTACCACGGTCACCTCGTACTTCCACGGAACAGCTTTTGTATTGTCATAATGGAACGGTCTTGGTTTCTGAACTACGATTGGTCGTGGTTGACCTATAGCAGCTCTGTTGAAAACTGGCCTTGCACCCCTGTTAAACACTGGAACTTTCTCTCTTTTCCTGGATAGGTCGAAAACTGGCTCTATTACAGAAACCTCTTCTTTCCTTTCCTTACCACATACTTGTAACATCCCCTCATTTATCAATCTTTGTATATCTTCCCGTATCCCATTACATCCACTGGAACTAACGGTACGTTTTTCACATTGGTTATGAACATCTCCCAACAACCCTGCTTTGGTCAGCTTATCATGCAATGTCTTCAATGGCGTTCTGATTTTTGACACATCATTAATTAGCTCTTCATCTGACTTTTCAATGGCATTGACCCCTCCATGGTTTGGCAGTGGGTTACTTTTGACGTTAGGTGGTACATCATCAAAGGATAGGATTTTCTTCTCCATCAACTCTCTTACCAGATGTTTTAAGGCAAAGCAACCTTCTAAGTCATGGCCGGCAGCACCTTCATGGAAGGCACAATGAGCATTTGGGTTATAATGTGGAGATGTGGTATCTGGATTAAGTGGTCTTGTTGTGATCAACCCCTGTTGGACCAAAGATGGATATAACTCAGTGTACGTCATTGGTATTTGTGGAAGTGGAGGTTTTGTTGTTGGCCTCCGGTTCTGGTATTGTTGCCTGGGCTGTGGTACCCTCTGCTGCTGATTTTGTTGAAAGGGCGGAGCATTGGGCGCTCGTTGATGCCCTTGCTGGTTTTGCTGATACATGGGCGCTGGTCGCCCTGGTTGATAGTTTGAAGTGGAATGGTTGAATGTTGGGGTCACAGCTGCCACATATTGCTGAGGGGCATACTGTACCGGGTACATGGGTCTTTGTTGATGAAACTGTTGAACATAGTTAGGCTGGATTGGCTGGAAGAAACTTTGTTGAGGCGGTTGATATTGCTGATATGGAGGTCTCATGGTACGGATTCCTCTCCCCATTATGGCATTTGTCTCACCTTCTTTCTTCTTGTGAAACCCACTGCTGACCTTCTTAATACTGCTGTTGTTAGAACTGCCGGAGCTGCTGGCTACCTTTCCACTTTTCATCCCCAATTCTACCCTTACTCCCACGGCTACAATGTCTGAAAAACTTGCAGACACACTGCTGATCATTTTCTCATAGAATTCTGGTCTCACTGTGTCAACAAACCAGTCTGTCAGTTCCTTTTCACTTAGGGGTGGCTCTACCTGGGATGCTGTTTCTCTCCACCGCTGAGCGTATTCTTTGAATGACTCTGTGCTTTTCTGGGACATGTTCAACAACTGCCTTCGGTCAGGTACCATATCCATATTATATTTGTAATGTTTCATGAATGCATCTGCCAAATCTTGAAAACTGTGGATTCTGGACTGATCTAGACTTAGATACCATTTTGCTGGAGCTCCTTTCAGACTGTCTTGGAAGCAATGGATCATTAACTTGTCGTCTTCAACGTGTGTTGCCATTCTTCTATAGTACATGATTAAGTGAGTTCGTGGGCAAGTAGCTCCTGAGTACTGATCGAAATTTGGGATTTTGAATTTTGGTGGTATTACTAGTCCAGATACCAAACACATTTCTCTGGCGTCAGTGCCAAAGGTATCATTTCCTTCCATTGCTCGGATCTTTCTCCCTATCGTTTCAACACTCTCCCTCAACCTCTCATGTGATTCATTCTCCTCTTCATACCCTTCGGGTCCTTCGTATACTGGTGGTGGATTGTGGAACACAGGGCGTGCCTGAATCTGTACAGCAGCTGGAGTATATGTAGGAATTGCCCGAGGAATTTCTCCCCCTAGGGAAACTGTCTGCTGAGTGACTCTTGGTGGTGGCACAAAGCCTGGAGACAAACCATAAGGTGGTACATTTGCAATAGTTACAGCTGTCGGGATTGGTTCTGCAGTGATTTCAGAGACAACGGTGGCTTGAGTGTCCAACATTGCACGGATGACTTGTAAAGCTTCCCTGATCTGTCCCATGCCTCCTCGGAGCTCTCCGAGTTCATTGTCGATTCTGTCCACATCTAAGTTCTGTTCTTCCATCTTCAGGCGAGCTTGGGCTCGGGTGTTGTATCGATGGCGTGGTCTCAGTGTGATTCTGTGGACAAGACAAAGGGATGAGACTCGACTCAGGAACATGCATATGCCATGTTTATGAAATGCAGACACGCAAAAAATGCAGATTTTAAACATTCAAGGGAATAAAAGCTTCGTTTGCAAATATTATAACAATAAAACAGACAAATCTTCATTGATAACATCTGGAGAGTTTACAACATCAAACGGGAAATGAAAATACAAGCTTCTACAAAATACGAAAAGCAACAACAATGGATTCTAGATTCTTCTGCTGGATGGTCCTTCATCTTCAGACCGATTCCTTCTCCCACCTGGACGTACCAATTCTTGAAGTTCTTCTTTCTCTTGCATAGCTTTGAAATACTTATCTCTCCATGTTTTCCCTTCTTTCTCAGCTTTTGCCAGGGCGGCTTTCAACTCTTCTACGAGGGTAGGTTTGGGCGAGTCAGGCTCAAAGCGGGTGTAGAACATCTTCATTGCCGCTTCTCTTACCCATGATAGGTAAGATTCTGAAACAGTAGCATTGTGGGGGCATAGGGCAGTTACTCCTCTTGTGTGGACATAATGCCAAGCGTACGCGATTCGAGCCCTATAAGCAGGATTCTTCCTTTCCTCCAAGTAAAATTTCCTTAAATAGTCTGGATCTGGTTCATCTTCCATGGGGTGCCCCAACTGTCGACGGGCCAGAATAGGATTATAGCTGATGCACCCATTGACGCTGATGAGCGGTACATTCGGGAAATCTCCACAGCTTTGGATCATGGAAATTCCTCCATACATAGGATCATACCATTTAATGTCTGTGTGTTTGAGGAACAGCAGCTTTTCTGTCCATGAGAGTCCATTTTGCTTATCCCAAATGGCTGGAATTTCTGACAAGTGCGAAATAAACCACTTGTGCAGGAGAACAGTGCAACATTCAATTCGTCCAACCCCATAGCGGTTTCTTCGGTGGAGGGTGAAATAAGTGTCGGCCAGCAAGGTGGGTACAGGATTTTTGATCAAGAAAAGATTGATCGCATCTGCGTCCACAAAATCACTAGCGGTTGGGAACAGGAATAGTCCATAAATAAGCAACACCAGGATGGCTTCAAATGCTTCAGTATTTTGTGACAAGGCATAGCTCTGAGCTTTTTCATATAGGAACATAGCTGAAATTCCGTACAATCCTCCCTTAGCACCCATATGAGATCGTACCTCGTCCAACTCCAAATACGCGGCCTCTGCAATTGCTCTTTCATTAGGAGTCCCCTCCCTTCCAGAAAAGGGACTGGGGGTAACGTCTACTCCCATTAGGGCGGAATACTCCTCCAAAGTTGGTAGTAACTGATAATCTGGAAACGTGAAACAATGATAGGTTGAATCATAGAACTGTACGAGTGCTGATAACATTTCTTCGTACACTTGAACTTCCAGCAATGACAACATATTCCCATGTCTTCCTCTGAACGCCTCGGGGTCTTCTACCAAACTCACCAGCTTCTTCAAGTTCTCTAATCTCGGTCTTCGGAACACAACCTCTTCCTTCTTTCCGGATTCCATCTTATAATATCTGCAAAATGATCTTTTAGTTCCTTGAATGTTTAAAATAACAAGAATGCAACCCTAAATGCAAAAGTTTTATGGAACTCAATTTTACCAAAATATCCTTTCATTTCATTGATTTTTCAAAAAGGGTATTACAAAAGATTTTTAGTACATCTTACAAAAAGCCCTAATATTACAACTCAATATGCTCTAAGAGAAAATCCTCTCTCTTCTTGATTCTTCTGAGCTCTTCTTCTACCCGTGCTTTCTCAAGGATGAGCTTGTCCACCATAGCTTTCCAAGGAGTTGACTGATGGTTGGAATAAAATGCATCTTCCCGTGCCTTCCTTTTCTTGCTTGCAACTGCCTTCTCTTCTTTTGACTGAAGTTGTTTGCGGAGTTCCTCATTTTCTTCCATAGCCACTTGATATTTGTATTTCCAGGATATCTCAGTCTGCTGTGACTTCCTCAGAGCAATCTCCAGCTTCTCTTCTTCAGACATGAAAATCAATGGTTGTTCTTCTATTAATACCATAGGCTTTTGTGGAGGATAAGGCATTTTCAACTGAATGGCCCTCTTTCGTACCCATTGGAGATAAGGTTCAAAAGAGATGCAGTTAGGTCTTCCCAAGTCCTCTTTCCCTTTCCTGTGTATATGCCCCCATGCCTTGAGAATTTCATCTTTTAATTCTGAAACTCCTGTGAAGAAAATACCTTCTACGTGAGCGCTGCAGGGTTTGTCTTTCAGCGGATAACCAAATTGTCGACGAGCAAGCACAGGGTTATAGCTGATTCCCCCATTTGTACCAAGGAGAGGTACATTCCCGAAGCTTCCACAACTATCAATGATTTTGATTCCATCGTAACTACGGCTGTACCAGTCAATATCGGAGTGAGTAAGAGCCATAATCTTTTCAGACCACCATCCTTTGCTCCAAAAAGTATGGGCTTTGGGTAGATGAGAAACAAACCATTTATACAACAACGGAACACAACAGACGATCATTCCTCCTTTGTGAAGATTTCTTTGATGAATAGAATGGTAAGCATCAGCTAGTAGAGTTGGTACTGGATTCTTCTTTAAGAATATTTTGATGGCATTGAGATCCACAAAGTTGTCAAAGCTCGGAAAAAGAAAGATCCCATAAATAAGTAAGGCTAGAATAGCCTCGAAAGCATCCATACTCAAGTGATCGGCATAATACTGAGCCTTCCCAATCAAGAATTTTGCAGTCAGCCCAAAGATTCCTCCTTTAGTAACCATGTTCTTCTGAATGTCTACCAACCCGATGCGGGTGGCTTTAGCAATTTCTTCCTCTTTAGGGTCCTTCTCCATGACGGGAAAAGGAGATGCATCAAGGATGGGTAACCCAATCAGACAGGAATACTCTTCAAGTGTCGGTACTAACTGATAATCCGGAAATGTGAAGCAGTGGTAAAGTGGATCATAAAACTGGAGTAACGTGGAAAGGAGTCCCAAATCCATTTTCTTTCTTATTTTCAGTAGAGACAACAAATTCCCGTACCTGCTTTTGAATCCTTCTACATCTGTGATCAGAGTGCTCAACCTTTCAATCTCATCTATATTAGGGCTTTTGTAAGTGTACTTTATAGTTTTCTTTTTTCCAATATCCATGATGTTCCTGTTGTTTTATAAAAAGACTCTGAGTTCCATAAAACTTTTATGACATGATGTTTATGGATGCATGAATGCACAAACACAGGTAATCACATATTCACAGATTTTCACAAGTAAACAGACAAGGTTTTTGGTTTGGGGAATATGAGCAAGGAGTCAAGGTCTACCCACCCCAACGGTATGTACTAAGGTTCTCACAACTGCAGAACAAGGTTCTAAAAGAGTTCCTGGAGTCCTCGACCCATCTTTCGGATATTATCAATTTCCCAAATACTTGGTGGTTGATAATATTCTCAAGAGAGTCTCGTCCAAGTGTAGTATCGCGTATCAACTACTTTGGAATTACTTCCTTATAGCCATCGCACTACATCCTAATAAAGTCATAGTGGGGAAAAAGGTATCTAAAGGTCCTCAGTGTCATGGGCACCTATGTAGAAAGTAGCATTGTTTTCACGAATACTCGATCAACAATACTAACTCTCAAAAAGGGCCTCTACTGAGTGGTGATTTTCTCAAGTCAGCTTGGTCGGGAATCAACTCCCTATAAGCCTTCTTGAATATATCACCTTCCTATCATAAGTACGCTTGAGCACGGGTGTAGTGTTGTCTCACCATTTCAAGTTTCCCAAACCAACAGAGCACAAAATATATACAAGTATTCACAGATAGCAATTAGTTAAACAAAATAGGTTGACCCCTCAAAATAAAAGCAAAAGCTCGTTCCCCAGTGAAGTCGCCATTTCTGTTGCGGTGAAAATTTGATATCAAACTATTAATTAACTTGAACCTTATTTCTTTTACAACCGGTCTTTAATTTATCCAAAGGATAGGTCTAAAGAAAGAAAGAACCTTTTGCGCGATGTGACAACAACGCTTTTAAGAGATTCGGGGATTTCGGGGGTTGGTTATATCTAGGGAAGGTATTATCACCCTAAACATCTGTAGTACTCTACAGGAACCTTTTGTTTAATTACTTGCTAAGTTTGTGAATTGTGCACTAATGGTTTAAGGATTGGGAATTGAGATAAAATAAATAAAAAGGCCTAAGTGGTTTTCTAAGTTTGCTCGCAAAGGTATCGCACCTTCTGCCTACGTATCCTGACTAGGATAGAATCAGAGCAATCGTAGTTCACCTCACAAGGGGAAAGAACTCTTGATGATGATCAAAGTTCAAAGGGGAACAAACATGACAATGTTTGTGTGGAGTTTGACAAAACTCCCTAAACTAAATTGAAAAAAGGGGGAAGTAAGAAATCATGACGATGATTCTTACACAGAGTTGACGAACTCTTTCCTAGGGTTCTAGTTGAAGAACACTCTTAGTATGGGTAGGTTTCTTGGACTTCAAGCAAAGTCTAGAGGTTTCTTATTAGGGTTAGAGTGACTTAACAAAGTCAAAGGGAAAATAGAGATTTTGGTCCAAGACATTGACAGTCAAGTGGACAGACCTTCCTTTGGAGGAACAGTATTGTCGGCAACTGGACGAAAGCTAACGAGCTCCGTCGCTTAGGGATAAAATAAAATACAAACATCATTTAAACATTCATGGTGACAACTAAATACAAAGATTAAAGATGGAAAGCAATGATGACAATCAGAGCAATTGTTTTGGTACGAGAACCGTGACGACAGTTCGCACCTGAAATACCGTTAACAGACAGATGAGATAAATATAAAAATAATTCAAGGTAAAAATTCTAACATGTTGACAAACATATATAGACACGATAACAATCAATTTTCCTGAGAAAACACAAAAAGGAAACCTTTTAAATTTCATCTGCAACCAAATAGGGTTAGTACTGTTGACGCGCGGATCGCGCACAATAAAACGTGGTGAAAAAATAATCAAACATGGAAAATAAAATTATGACATGAAAGTACACATTAAAATAAACACAATGAAAAAAGAACGGGTGAAAAACGATAAAAAATGAGAGAGTTACGAATTTTTGAAGTTTATGTACAAAAATGAGGAAAAGTGGCAGCAAGGGTTATCACAAGGGATTGAACCCATGCCAAGACTGATACACGCGCGAGTCTCTACCGCTGGGGCGGCTGTTACATCCATTAATCAAATGGAAACCATAAATATACATGCTTGGTTTAGTTCCATGGCTGGGCAAAAATACATAATCAACACCAAATACGTTTTATACCGTATCTCACTAACCGCTTATCGGATCGAGGCAAATTTTATATGGATCTTGGGTAGAAAAATGAGAGGAAGAGGATGGTGGTGTTAGTTTTTCCAAATTGTTTACCTAGTGAAAAAAACGATAGCTGGTGTGTGTGTGCTTTGAATGCATGATGACATGGAAACATAATCGAAACCAAATACGTTTTATACCGTATCTCACTAACCGCTCATCGGATCGAGGCAAATTTTATATGAAAATTGGGTAGAAAAATGAGAGGAAGAGGATGGTGGTGTTGGTTTTCTGAGATTCATTTTCCTGTGAAAAAAACGATAGCTGGTGTGTTTATGTGCTTTTGATTTGCAAAATGACATGGACACCTTGATACAAACATGTTCAAAGCCAAGTAAATCCACATACACATCCAAAATATGATATATAAACAGACTGGAACAGGTTTATGGCCATGAGATTCAGATATTGGAGAGTCATCTATAATTTGCAAATGAACATAAGAACACACATGCATAACAAAGTGATTTTTGAGTTTGAGGTGTTCATGAGTTATACAAATCATTGAAGCACCTTGAATGTATGATATCAAGTGTGTGCAAGTGAAAATATCAGATCTGTAACAAGTGTATGAGAATCTAGTGTTCAATTTGCATTTGTGTGTGTTATGTGTGTGTAATGCATGAAGTGATGTAACTCAATGCTCAGTCCATTTTCAATGTTATAGCTCATTCAAACATGTTCCATATAATCATATAAAGCTGTAGAAACATCAAGATATCAAGAATAATCAAGCATTTCCAAATTGGTATGTGAGAGTGAAGGCATTTTGCAAAATGATGGACAATGATGCATGATGATGCACAGATGTAGTTCCAGATCAAATTAAGATGTTCTAATCATTTGTACAGCTCATATATGTGATAATGAGATGATCTAATCATTAAAATTCCAAGGAAATCATCTGTCATGAAAAATGACAAAGCATATGCAAGTTATCCATACAATGATGCACATGAAGGTGTGAATTTTGATACATGGCTTTTATGAGCAAAGTGAGTATTCAAACATTTCAATTATGTCCCATATGAGGTGTGTGTACTGAAATTTTAGCCAAAAATGAGTTGATGCAAGAAATGTCAAATTGTGTGGTTTGTCATTTTGGTGAAATTGGTGTCAACAAGTGAAATGTGAGGCAAGACAGTAAAGCAACAAAATGAGCATACAAACATGTTTCAAATGATCATTAAGACATGTTAGAATGATAAAATATGTTTGTCATGCTTTATGCTAAAAGTGACCAAGTAAGTGGTTTGTGTATTTTGTAGCATTTGTGTCAATATGTGATTTTTGAAGCAAAGCAGCAAAATGGCAAAACAGTCACCTATACATGCTCAAAAAATGATCAAACAAATGTGTTGAAATGATGAGAAACCAATTATCATGTGTCATGTAAAATATGGTAGTGTGTGTGGCTTTTGTGATCATCATGAAATCTGGTTTCCACAAGTGAATCTTGATGCCATGTTCAAGACAGTAGGGCAAAAAGTCTAAGTCATGCTCACATACTATGGGCAAACATATTTTAAAACTCAAAACAAACCCTGCAACCTAGGCCAACATGATATTCTGCTGCTATGAACACACTTCAAACAGAATCTTATCAATTGCATGTGGCAGTACAGCATGTAAATCAGAATTAGTAAACTATGCTAATAATCTTGATGTCCACCATACTTCTTAACATAAATCAAAACAGTTGTACTACAAAAACAAATTTAAGATGGAATAATGCTTATGTTACAAACAGAAGGCTATTAGCTTGAGAGCCCACACATAGAGGTACAAAACAACATGGTTGTCACATACACCAATTTATACCTTGTTCACATATGTATAATAGGACCTATAAATGAACTTTAAACCCAACCACAATATTAACCTTAGGCAAAACAGAAAATGGCTTTTGGGATAAAACTAAGAAACAAACCAAAGTCATGAAAAGCACATAGTATTCAATCCAACATCATGGAAACCACTACACACTTGTCACTTCAAAATTCACACAAAGTACCCAAAATGCATAAATCATGAAAAATAATGCAAGAGATGATAGGTATATGATACATACCTGTTTGGAGATTCTATTTAGTAGGTCAAACTTGTTGAGAAACCCAGAGGTAATGAAATCCAAGCTTGTATGGTATTTTACTTGAAACTTAAGCAACAAGCCAAATGAGATGCAAAAATGAGTTCTATGAATTTCTGATGACAAATGAAGGTTTGGACAGTTGATATATATTATATTTGAGGTGTTCAAATGGTTAAAACCTCAAGCAAGTGTTTGGATCAAGATTTGGAGGTTTTTGTGGACTTTGGTCAAAGTAAGTTCCATGGAAAGTTGACTTTTGGATTCTTTGAGTTTTTGGGTGGTTTAAGTGTTTGTACACCTCCTATATATGATTTATAGGATGTGTGGATGAAGATTTGAGTGCTGGAACATGTGTAGCTCAATGTGGTAGCAAGATTGCAAAATGCTGAATTTTGGCAATTTTGGCTACTTTGGTGATTTTGCAAAATGTAAGTGAGAGAGAGGTGTGATGAGAGAGTTTCTTTTAGCAGGTTTTCAGAATTATGTTGATGTCCCAAATGAGGGGTTTGAGGTCCCTATTTATAGAATTATGAAGTGAGGAGCTTGCTATGTAACCTTGCTTCACCATGAAGAAAACTAAGATATTTCCATCCAATTGTCCACTTGCCTTGCTTTTTCTGGTTCTTGGCTGTCTCCCTAACCCAATGGGCAAGTTTTAATGATGTTTTTACTGAGAAAACACAGCCTAGAGGCTTGGTAGAGTGGCTGGAGCAGAATTGCTTTACACCTCATGCTTGGAAAAGTCAAAGTTTTCAACTTAGGCAATGAAACTTCAAACTTTAATTCTATGCTATCTCCTTGCTATTTCTTTGATCCAACCTGCTTGAGATGCTGAATATATCAGATAGCATGAGTTTGTCACGTTGGAATTGATCCACTTGAGTGATAGAGGTGCTTTTGCAAAATTGATCAATGTGGGACAAAAGTGACAAATCACCAACTTTGAACACATGTATCTCCTAGCTCATAAATCACCTTGAGGAGTTCTTGTACTTTTTAGAAAGCCCTCACATAGTACTAAAACTTCCATGTTGGCCAGAAATCTTGATTCTATTTGAAACTAGGTGAAAAATGCCCTTGAAGTTGGCTGATTTTAGCTTTTAAAGTGAAAATAACTTAGAAATTTTCTAAGTTATTTTTCCTTCTAGGAATGTTTTTGCTTATATCTCAAAAAGTATGCATTTTCTGGTTGTGGACTAGTATGGGACTTTGGTAGGACTTGTCAAGAGCTTTCAAATGAGACTAGAACCAACTCAATTGGATGTGTGGTTAAGGAGATACGGTTTAGCCCTTTTCAAAACCCTAATTTCCCGATTTCTCGATTACTCTCTCATTCTTGATCCAATGACCATGAAAATTTATATGCAAGTCCATTATGACATAAGGAACAACTTTGATTCACAACTTGGATCCCAATTCTCAAAATTTGGGGAGTTGACTTTTCGGTCAACCGTACGATCGATCGGTGCCGATTGAGTCGCCTGTTGATATTCTGGACATCCGGGGACTTTGAAACTTCTTGAATAGTCTTTAATAGTCTATATGAACTTCATGGACCTCAATCCCACCATTAAAACCTCTTCCAACATCAAAGTCAAACCACAGTTGACTTTCCACTGGTTAAAAACCCTAATCGGGGCCTCCTGACTGCACTGTTCTTGATTCTGAAACGATTTCTTCAAATTGATTTCCCATTTGACTTTGATATTATCTTTGATTTCATTCCATGATTGAATTGGCCCAAATCATTGGCTAATCATTCCTTGGTTTCTTTGAATTTGTCGGTGCGAAAACCCTGATTCATCTGTAACTTGACAATAATAAACTTGCACTTGATTTAGGGTTAGATGATTCATGATCATGCTTCTAAAAATGATAATGAGGATCTAAGGGGTCAAAATTTGGGGTACAACAAAGGCTGAACTCAATAAGGAGTTCGACATGAAGGATCTGGGAGCTGCATCCAGGATTCTTGGGATTGGCATCCAAAGAGATATAAAGCAGTCAAAATTATTCTTATCTCAAGAGGCATACCTACGGAAGATTCTCGAAAAGTATGGTATATCGAATTCAAAGCCTGTCGTGACTCCGACAAACCCTTAATTCAAGCTGAGTATAGATCATTGTCCCAACACTGATGTTGAAAGAACTTATATAAATAACATTCCATATGCTAATATAGTTGGTTCTTTCATGTATGATATGGTCTATACTAGACCCGACATAGCATATGCGGTAAGTCTTGTAAGCAGGTACATGGCGAATCCTGGAAAGGCTCACTGGCAAGCATTGAAGTGGATTTTAAGGTACATAAATGGGTTTCTGAATAGAGTCATAATTTATGGTGGAGCCTTGGGTGAAGATAGTAAAGCAGCAATCAAAGTCTGTTCACATGCTGCTGATATGATCACTAAGACGTTGTCCAGTTGCAAGTTTTTCCACTGTATGCAGTTGATAAAGCTGCATGAAGAAACTAGTTTCTTGATGTTATAGAGTTAGATCCAAGGTGGATATTTGTGAGATATTAGATCGAACTCTAGTATGGTCAAATGGTAGCTTGTAGTCCGACATGAATTAAGCATGAGGTCGAAGTCTATTTGCATGCTGCTGTCGGAGTAATGTGTGTTGTAGTCGAAGTTTGTTCTAACATGCATTAGTCAATATTCTTAGGGTTGTTAGCATGTTGAATTAAGTCTTTCTTGTAAGCCCAGTTGTTTAAGTTAGCTTATACCCTAAGTTAGCTTATAATGGGTAATTGTTATAAAAAAAAGTCTATTAGGTTAGTGTGCTATTTTTCTTATAAATAGGATGCTAGTTTCTCAATCTTGGCATAAGGAAAATTAGGAAGATAAAATCCTAATTTAAAGAAAGAGAAGTTATTTTATTATTATTGTATACTTGTAATCTTGTTCTAAGAGTAAGGAAAGAATAGCAGTTTATAACCAATCCTTGTTTTTCATTGTTGTTTTACCTGGTTATCTTTGCTAACCCTAACCCTTGTGTGTTTCTTGATCATAAAGAAACTGTTTATATTTTATTTCAAGACATCTGATTCACAAAAGTATTCAAGGTGATGACAACAAGATTGAGAAGAGTTCTAAGGAGTATTATCCACCAAAGCCAAGCAGCTTTTGTACCATGGTAACACATTCATGACCATGTATTTTTTGCTTATGAGCTCATAAAAAGGCTATGCAAGAAAAGGAAAAGTACCTAAGTGTATGGTGTAAATGGATTTCCAAAAATAATATGACACAATTAATGAAGTGCATTGGAGTCAATCTTGAAAGAACTTAGCTTTCTAAAAGAATTTATCAGGTGAGTTATGTTGACTGTTACAACAGTCTCATATAAGTATATGATAAATGGATAGCAATTTGGTTTTCTAAGGACCGAGAGGGGACTTAAAGAAAGCTCGTAAATATATAGGTGACTCAAAGGCCTCTGGATTAGATGGATATGGATATAATTATGTTAAGACCACTTGGAGCATTATAAAGAAAGAGGTGTTTGATGTTGTTATAAAATGCTTTAAAGGAGGAAAATGTATAGAGCAATTAATAGCACTCTAGTAACCTTAATTCCAAAAAACCTTGCAGGTAAAACAATTAGAGACTAGAGGCATATTTCTTGTTGTACAATTGTTTCTACTAAAAAAAATGCAACGACGTTAAGGCGAAAGTGGAAAACCAGAAGAGTCGCCATCAAACTTTATTTATTCCAAACGGGGAAGGGAAAATATCGAGAAACCCCAAGAAGAAAATGGATAAGATGGTCTCGCAACCAAGAGAAAGGGTTCAGAAGCCGGTTATGTGAAGAGAATGTATTAGCACCCCTCACATCTATCGTACTCGATGGGAACCATTTGCTTGTTTTATGTGTAAGGATGATGCTAAAGGGTATTGGTTTCTAAAAGTGTTCTAAATGGAGATAGAAGAGTATGAAACAAAAATAGAGAGAAAATAGAAGGTGAAAAGGGGGAGGAGACTCGGTAAGACCTAGCGGTCCTATGCCTACGTATTCTCAACAAGTATGAGAAAGTTAGAGTCAACGTGGTTCAGAGAACTACGGGTAAAAATATGGAAGTATGCTTGCCAAGGATTGGGGCCCTTGTGCCTGCGTATATTCACTTAAAAGAAGTGAAGAATCGGAGCGTCCGTAGTTTGAACTACGGTTTGTTGGTGTTTTTTATATAGATGATTCCAACGTGCCCATTCTAGTAGTTAGGTGTATTGCAGCTCTGCTTGTAGAGTCTTAGGCGTTACCTGTTTGTGATAGAACGGACGTAACATGTCCTTTTTGAAAAGAAGTAGTTTTCCCCATCAAGGAAAGATGGCACATTTGATTTGTAAAAGTTATTTTTTAGGGTGAAATAAGTCCTCAGATAGTAACCCCTTGCGGGTAGTACCTAATTCTTTATCTCAAAAGATTTATTGTGAAAATGGTGTGGCAAATATAGTCACGTCTTCGTATTTGAAAGACGAGTATCGAGGCCATACACTCTAAAGTGAGTATACTAATACTCGGAGAGGAAGAAGTTTATACTCAATCCTCTCTCTTTAGTTCAATACAAAGAGAATTGCACTCTCTTATTAAATATGTTTTGATTTTCAATGGTAGGTACTTTATGACAGTGAACCTTAAAGGTAATGTCTAGCACTCGGGATAGGAGAAGGTCTTCACCTAACCACTCCACAACCATCTAAGTTTATTAATAAAATAGTTTGAAAATGCACTTGGTACAAGACCAAGTTTTTAGACTCAAGGAGACAAAAGAAATAGAGAAAAGGTTTTGAAAAGAAATGGGTAGTGAATAGATCAAGGTAGGTTGATGGCGATGCGCGAAGCAATCGACTTATAAAGGTGGAATTCATACAAGGTTAATGTGGGGTTTTAAAAGAGACAAGAGATGAGGAGAGGAGAGAAAAAACCCTAAGGTGTGAATCAAGTTAAATAAGTTTGAAAATAACTTAACATTGGATTAAGTCTTATTTTTCCCTTTTATTGAAAATGTATTCTAACCTATATTCATTTTATCTTTCTTAACCAACAAGCAAGCAAGCATAAAATAAGACATAAGTTATTACATTGTAAATGAGGAGAGGGAAATATACTACCCACCAAGGGGGGAGATGATATATGATACATGGAAGGTATGAGTAAGAATGTACAAAGATGCACTAAAAGAGAAACATCAAAAACAAGACAAAAGGTCAAATTCAACAAGATAAGCAATGAATGGTCATAAGTGCATAAACATGTAAAACATGAAGCAAATGATAAAGATGTGTAATATATGAGATGAAAAAAATATGGGAAGCAACCACATCAATTTAAAAATCATCAAGGATCAACAAGGCAAGATATGAGAAAAATCTGCAAAGCATGCACAAAATACAAGTCAAGTAATCTCACAATGAACAAAGGATCATGTGGAGTGTGTGTGAGGTAATGTAATCATGAAATGAGGGCACAAACACCTTTACTAGTAAGTTAAAAATCTTACATGAAACATATAAAGATCAATAAGCTTCAACTAGCACATGTAAAGAAGTATCAAAACAAGTCTAACTCAAGAGGTAGTTAAATGAACACACAATCAATACTAAACTTGTAAAAAAATCAATTAAAAATAGGAAAAAGGTTCAAACATCATGAAACCAAATCAAGAAGAACCTCAAGGCATCATATTATCATATTCCAAAATTCCACAAGCTATAATCAACCTCAACTAGGTCAAGGGATCAATAAGCTGGGCATATGGCTCAAACATGAGGAATTATCAACAACCCTCAAAGAGGCCTCCACCAAAAATAGAAATACACTTAAATAAAATCCCAAAAAATAATAAAACATAATTTAAAACACATACTTAAACAATTGAAAGAGATGGTAAGAAGATAGCCTAAGGACAATGCCCAAAAGGGTTGAATCATGCTAGCTATGTATCAAATTGGGAGTGAATCGAGGGTCAAAACGTGAGAAATGGAAAGTCACCTTAAGTAACTCAAACCAAGCTCCAAATAGCATCACATAACCCTCCTTCAGTGGTATTAATGTGACTAAAAAATTATCCTCAAATGATGAGTATATGTCACTCAAACCCTCAACCCTAATACAAGGGCATCAGTGGAAGTACTTACTCAAATAAAATCCAAAATAAATGGAAAATAAATAAATAAATAAAAAATAAATAAAAATATGAAAATTATCATAAGAAATTAAAGGATCAAAAATATATTTTTTTGTATTTTTAAAATGGTTGGAAGTGTGTAAAATAAAATAAAATGAGAGAGTGAAAATAAAAAGAAATAAAATGAAGGGGGTGCACTAGTAGTCCTGGAAATGAGCTGAAAATCAGTACACACGCACATTGGGCTCAAAAAATAGGGGTGTGAAAAGTAAAAAAATCACAGGCCCAATCCAAATATTAGAATTCCAAACAAGAAAAAACATGCGTGGAAGCCATGTCATCCTCATTAATTGAGGTGGTAGTGACTCACCAACGTGAACGGTTCATATCAAAATACCTCAGAGCATTTGAAATCAAAGATGGCGCCAGATGCCACATAAGCTCACCTTTGATCTCTAGATGCTGGAGCCCTAGCCCCGATCATCTTCTTCGGTGAGCAGGTCACTAGAGTTCTCCCAAAATTCCCTAAAATAAGAAACAAGGTCATGATTCCACACAAAATTTCATGGTGACTCCAAATCTAACTTCCATTTTACAAAATAAGCTCAATATCATGGTGAATCGAAGGAAATAAAATTTATACATACAAACTGGAGTTCATTTGAACAACACAACAAACACACTATCATGTTCAGCAATGCCATGGCAACTTAGAAAAAAAACCAATTACAAGTCAAAAACATGTCAAGCATGAAAGAAATAAGTTGAGGAATCTTACTCAATAGAGAAAGTCCGTTGCCTCTTCAAACACTTGCAAGAGCCTCATAAACCCCTTCTAAATGCTTCAACCACCTTCAAAGAGTATGACTCAAACAATGAACTAAAGAGACTCCTTTTGAAAATTGAGATTCGAAGCTGATGAGATATTTGAGAGTGAGAGCTTTCTGATATGGTTCTAGGGCAAAATGAAGTGGTTGTTGCCTTTATTAGGGTTTGTGACTTTATATAGGTTTTTTTTATTAAAATGAAAGTTATTGTAGTGAAAGGTTTGGTTAATGAATTTTGTGAAAATTTGACATGGCTGGTGGATGATGCACCCTACGAGCAAGGCATGGTTATGTGTGGTTTGTGAGCTTTCTTGGGTGGTTTGACCATTTAAGGTAGTGATTTGGCAAGAAAAATGTGAGTGATCATGCACATGAAATGGTAAGGATGATGCTGCAAAGGTTGTTTCAAGATGTGTCAAAATAATGACATAAGATGCCTTGAAAATCAAGTTTAAGCATGTCACTTCCATTAGTTATAACTTGGTGAGTTTTTATCCAATTGATGAGAAATGGTGCTCAAAAGAAAGATTGGAGATCAATATTCAACTTTCATGTTATAAGCATAATAGAAAAAGGCTTGGAAGATTAAGAAAAGCACCAAGGAAGTTGGTTCCAAAATCCTCCCAAAGGAAACTTAGAAATTTTTCTAAGTTATGCACGTTAAACAACTTTGAAACCTCATCTTTGCAAGAACATATCTTAAGATACAATGAGTCAAATGTAAATTTCTAGCTATGGTTGGAAAGCTTGAAGAATGATCTACAACTTTGATGTTTGGAGAATTATGAGATGGAGCTAGGATCTTGGTGAAAAATGCCTTGGAAGATTGGTCTAAAAATCTTCCTAGACACTTGCCAATCTTGACATCTTTTAAATCCTAATTTGGAGAGATCACAACTTGAGCTCTACACATCTAATGGAGACGATATAGTACTTAAAAGAAAGCTTGGAGGATATTATACAACTCTTATGTTATAAGAAAATTCAATTGAAGCTTGAATCAGCATGAAAAATGGGCTTGAAAGTAGGTACCTCAAACTGATTTTCTATACTTAGAAACAATTCTAAGTGTTGAAATGTCATAATCTCCATTTTTCCAACTTTAGCTCATCATATCTCCTAAACCATGAATATATTGAACATGTTTCCTTCCATAAAATTTTATTTCATGATGTCCTCTTTAATTTGATAGCAAGTTTGCCTTCATTGGATCAAAAATGAGAAAGTTATGGAAGTTGCAAGATGGCTAAAATTAGGGTTTTATATACTTAGAAAATTTTCCATCAAAACCCTAATTTAGTCAAACTCTTGATTTTATGTTTCTCTTTGATTCTTTTTGTTACAAACACATAAAATCACTTGAAAACATCTATCATGTCCTTGATTGACCTTGATATCCACGATCTTGACCTAATTGAATCACAATTGACTTTTGTTGACCAGATGAAACCATAGGACCATTTCCACTGTCTGAGACTCTTGTGATGGCTTGTGATGACACATAATCCATGTAGAGGACCCTCAAGGTGTGTACTGAGATTTAGAATCATGTCATTCACAAATAAATTAGCCATAAATCTCCTTTTGAACCAAAACCCTAGACAATTATCCATGAGATAAGAAGAGGAGAATCATTGCTTGTGTTCTTGACTCAAGTGGTTAAGTGATATGCCTTGATGATGATAGAGACTTTGTGACTCGAGATTGATATAAAGTTGAGCTTGAACTCTTGGTTGAGCTTTGAAGATGAAGCTCTTCTCTTGATTGTTGGATAAAATACCTTGATTCCCTATCTAAGATTAATGATAGGTGCAAATGCTAATGCAAATGATAATGATATGGAGGTTAAAGGTTAGGATGAAAAAGAGGGTGTGACAGCAACTATATACAAAATCATATCTAAGGTGATAACAACAAGATTGGGAAGGGTTCTAAGGAGTATTATCCATAAAAGCCAAAAAAACGTTTGTACCACGGCAACGCATTCATGACCACATATTATTGGCTTACAAGCTCATAAAAGCTACGCAAGGAAAGGAGGAGTACCTAAGTGTGTGGTTTAAATGGATCTCAAAAAAGCATATGACACAGTAGAATGGAGTGCATTGGAGTCAATCTTGAAAGAACTTACCTTTCCAAAAAAAAATATTAAGTGGGTTATGTTGACTATTATGACAATCTCATATAAGTATATGATAAATGCATAGCAAACTGGTTTTCTAAGGGCCAATAGGGTAATGAGGCAAGGGATGCATTGTCCCATTTATTGTTTGTGATAGTTATGGAGTACCTCCACAGGTCAATGCAGAATCCGAAAAGTATCATTGATTTCAACTTCCACTATAAGTGTGATAAAATGAGAAACTTTAGATACCTTTCTCTATAATACTCTTCCTTTTGTTGAATTTCTATCATGATCGCATTATCCTCCTCAATGGTGCGCTCCATTTGTTGGATATACCATTCAATGTAGATACCCCACTCCCTTAGCTCCTCATAAGCTCCTTCAAGAATTTCCATCTGCCTTATAAGTTCCATAACCTCTTCCTGAGTTTGCCTCCATTCATATGGACATTGAGCAAGAAGTTCTTTTGGGCTCTTCCTTGCAATATTGAGTCAATGGTTTAACTTTTGGTCTCACAGAGTGCATTGACCGAGCTTTGGACTTCAGTCTCCAAAGTTTGAATACGTCCTTTATACCCTTCCCTAACTTCTCTTTGAGTAGAGTATAACCATATATTTTTCCACCCATCCCTTTGGTACAAAGCTCTATCTAACTCATCCTTATAGTCTTTAAGACGTGAACTCAAAACTCCAAGGTCGGAATAAGCTTGTTCTTGCTTTTTCTCTTCCACCTTGGTCAACCCTTCACTAATTCTGATTCGTTCTAGTGATTCATTAAGACTTCTATTTAATTGACTTTTTCGCACATAGTATGATAGAACTTCCCTTCTAACTCTTCTTTTTCCTTCCTTAGTTGTAGGATAGCGTCCTTGAGGTTTTCCTCTTCTTCCATGGAGATCACAACAGGTATGGGAGCCTTTGATTCCATGGGACGATCCAACACGATGGTAACTTTAATATCCTTATAATTTCCATTATCCATTGGGCATAGGGTATTACAAATTCCCTTCTAGGTCTTTTAAGGTTACTTTTTCCTTTGATAAGCCGCCTTCATGCATGAACAATTCTAAGAACAACATGACTATTCGTGGTCTTGTAAGATGAAACCCTCCAATAAATTGTCTTCGATTTTATAGGCTAAAGGACGCCTCAATTGCCTCATAGCTAGAATGGGATTATAACTTATACACCCTCTTAACCCTATTAGTGGCACATTGAGAAAGGATAAAGGGTAAAAAAAGGTCCCCATTTGACCTTTTAGGTTCATTGGGGTGACCAGATGACTGCTAACTACTGATTAAAATTTAGGTTACAACAAATACATCAGAAAATACAAAACAAAAAAGGAAACAAAAAAAGAGGCACACAAGAGAAACTTAAGGACTTGCTGCCTACTGAAGTAAAACAGAAGGCAACTCCTGAAGCTGGACATTTGAAGAATTTTCATTTCCCAATATCAGCTACTAACTTCTTTCGTGGATATTGAATGAAATTTCATTCACATTTAAGACATGAAGAGAAAAACTCTTTAATATATCCATTGAGAAAAGGCATGTAATCTATTTTATCAAATTTTATTGAATCCTAGCTCTCAAGTGGTTTTGATATCCGAAGATGATTTCAATCTACCCCCTTTGAGAACAAGGATTAGAATTGATAGATCAGAGATATTCCTTAATTATGCAAGAATTTGTTTCCAAACATGAACATCTAAGGTGACTTCATCATCTTTACAGTCAGTTGCATAAGCAAAAATGACTAAGGTGATGATGACATGTACATCAGAAGCTTTAGAGAGAATGGAAAACTTATCATTATAAGCTTTAGTCCATAATTCTTTGATCAAACTAGAGCATGTATGATCGAAGATCCTTTTGGAATAGCCATCCCATATTTGTTTAGAAACACATCTTTGAAGATCTTTTGTAGAAGCGCATATATCTTCAAGGTTGATAACCCTTTCATTGATGACAGCCAGTTGGTTTTTCATGCCAAGGTTTAATCTAAAGGTCATCTTAGTTTAGGACGAGAACAAGAGATAAGAGATTTAGGAAAACCAGATCAAGGTTGCACATTAGACAAAAATGAAAAATCTAGACTGAGGAAAACCAGTTTAAATAGGAAATAAAAAGGTTTAACCAAGAAAAAGATTTAAGTCAGTTAGATTTTAAAAAGACAAAACAGAGGAAAACTTTTGGAAAACCAACAAGTAAGATAAACAAGTACAAAGAAAATTTTAAGACATGACAAGAGAGAGAGAGAGAGAGAGAGAGAGAGAGAGAGAGAGAGAGAGAGAGAGAGAGAGAGAGAGAGAGAGAGAGATCATAGAATATCCATAGGATAAAGCATCACTACTACATAGGTTCTGCACACATAGTTGTAGAGCATGCATTATTAATTCTCAAACCCGTGAATCTTTAAGTGAGACCATTGTCAAAAAAAAGTTCACTTAAATGTTATTTAAAACTTCTTATTCCTTTGTTGAGTCTCAAAGTATGATACTTTTCACACATATCATAAACTATTTCCAGTTCTTGATGAGGTTACTTCTGATTAGCATCAGCCTTTGATACTCTCTATCAGAATCAAGCTTTTGGACAAGATTAGAAACCCTTTTATTAGAAAAAGAATTAAGTCTTTAAAATACAATGGGTAAAACAATTAAAACAATTCAAAAATAAATTGGCTTGAGTAACAACACATTCTGATAAAAAAATTCAAGCTTACAATACTTGATCCTGAATAGAGGTCAGGAATACAAATATATTCAAATAACTATAATATTTATCCAAAGTGAATAAAGTTTTTTTCATAGGTTTGAAAATCCTCACAAGAGTAGGTTGTCCAAACTGGTTATGCACAAACACATATTATACATAGATCAATTGTAGATAACCTATCATGCACATAAGCTATCTAAAGAAGGAAAATAAATTACATAACTTTGCAAATTCTTTTTTAAAAGAATTTGTCTTCAAGATTGTCTAATGCTGAAGTTGATTCAAGTTCAGCATAAATTAGCAGTTCAGAAGGCTAGAGACAATACCCTTCTTTTCTTTCCTCTCCAAAGAGTTAGGATCTAGAACAAATGCTTCCCTTTATATATGGTTGAAGATGGCCATCATCCAGACTCCAGAGCAATTCTTCACCATTTGCCTTAGTTTTTGAATCATTTAGAAACTAGGATCCATAGGTCATTAGGTTACCTTGCAACCTTATGACCTAAGGATCATAGTGTCTCAAGTATTCAGAAACTATTGACTTTGAAGTTTCAGGTTCAATATCAATCAAAACCTTTGACTTCTCTATCACTGATTTTGACGTATTCAAAATCTTGCTACACTTAACAACAAATGTACTAAGGTTTTTAATCCTTTTATCAGCAAAGTTAAAAAGATTATTCTTTTGGATTTCTTTCATGTCAAGATTCTGGAATCAAAACATTTTTAAAAGACCTATACCTTCTCATTTGCTTATTCCATAGATCATGAGAGCAGGAAAAATTTTGTTAAGACTCATTGTCAAGAAATCTTGAAGCGCCATAACATACTCAATTAAAGGTTCCTTGGAAATCCTTTTGGCTTGAGCAGTTAGAATTATTTCCAATGTCTTAACAATTTTTCTTATAGAAGATTTCAGTTCTTCTTAAAGAAAAACAAGTTGTTTCTTAATAGCCTCATCAGATTATGAGTCAGAACCTGGCAAGAATTCAGAATCAAATAGTGTACTAACCATAGATGCAGGGTTAATAACATCATCTTCTCTGTCTGAATCTTTCCTTTTTGTAGTTTAGTGAAATTCTAGTATCAGATATAAGATGTCGAAGGTGATGTTCACGACACAAATATATATTTGATAAGAACAAAGAACAAAGCTAAACAAATAACAATTTAAAAGAGACACAACAATTGTTAACCCAGTTCGGTGAAAACACACCTACATCTGGGGGCTACAAAGCCAGGGAGGAAATTCACTAACAGTAGAATTAATTCAGATCTAAACTCTCAGTTTACAACTCCTCGCTTAATCTCTACCCATGCAACTTCTGCCTAGAACACACCTAGACAAGAGACACCTCTCACTCCCCCTCAATCACAGCAGTGATAATAATTCAACAAAATAAAAAGACTTTAGAAGACACTCTTCAAAGTCACAACTTGATCTTACTTAAAAGCTTTAATCAAGTACAATACACTCTTGCTTACGAGCTTTGAGTGAACAATTTACAAATAACAACCTAGTCTAATTCACACATTAAACAATGAGTGAATGACTCACAAAACTAACACACACAAAGGCTTAAGATGCACACACTTTTAATCCTTGCTTCTCTGATCTTCAAGATATGGTTTCAGCCTCCTTAAATAATAGTGTAGAATGGGCTTAGGTTGTGCCAAAAGTAACAGCAGGAAGAGAAGATTTCAATCTTCATAAATTGCAACAGATTTGATTTGATCAATCAAATCTAATCATATCATTCTTCCAATCTTCAATCAATATTCTGATAATAAATCTATATCAAATCAAATCAGATCCATAATAAGTGTATCAGAAACATCTTTAGAAAACCACCCAAAACATGCAGGTTCTACACCAGAACAGTGCAGCAGCTTGCACAAAAAGATATGGATATACAAATACATTCATATAGAATGTTTAGTCCATGAGTGTCAAGACATATTGTTTGACATCACGTAGAAAAGATCTGTTAATAGGTATAGAGCAATTTGCTGCTCCTGATAGACAGATGTCACGACATCCTATAGAACATCTTATGATTACACCTAGTTTTACCAAAATGCCTGCCAATCAAGAACTAACAAACTCCTCCTTTGGAAAATTTTGGCTAAAACAAATCACAAGAAAATAACAACCAGAAAAGAGTTCAGCACATTAGAAAAACTATACAGTCTACACAGTAAGTAAAGTAAAAGCAACATTCCCCCTCAACTTATGCAACAAACACCACAACAGCCCAAGCAACTTCACAGAGCAGCCTACAAACTTCACAGCCTTCAGCAACCTGTAAGGCATGCCAAAACAGCCCAAGCACAAACATAACCCAAAAAAATACACAGTCTACAGGCACAAAAGCACCAGCAGGATCAACATCCTGTCAGCCTAAGAGAACACCATACAACAGTAGCAAGCAGCGACCACCAGCAAACACCGACTTCACAAACAGCTACACACCTGCTAAAGCATATCAGCATACTACGCACCTGCTAAAGCATACACACACAAATACCAGAGATTATATAGAATACTCTTACTCTTCTCCCCCTTTTTAGCCATAAATTTAAGAAAAATAACCAGTAGATAAAATAGATCAAACAGTTAGAAACAAACAAGTTAAAAGGCATAGAGACCCCACAAATATTACAATCCAAAAGCATATGAAGTGCAAAAAATTCAGTCTATTCTACCAAAGCAGACAACACAAGTGACCAAAAAAACCACAACTCAATATCAAAGCAAACAGCTTAGTCTTTATCTTCAGAAGCAGAAGTAGAGCCAACATCTTCAACATCAGTTGGGACATCTTCATTACCATCTTCAGACTCCTCCCCAGACTCAGCCTTACTAGTATCATCAACATTTGCAGTATCATCTTTAAGGCATTGAATTAATGATTCCAACTTTATTTTTCTTGTCGTAGCTGCATTAATTGTTTCCCCTAATTCCCTACAAGTTTCTTTTAACTCATCAATGATTCTTGCCTTTGAAGCAGTGGCCTTCTTAGCAGATGTCAAAATAATATCTGGAACATGTTTTCCAGCAAAAAGTTTGTAGTGAAGGGACAACACAGATTCCCTTTTTCTAGTAACATCATTAAAATTTAGGATCCCAGGGTGTTGATTCAAAATAGTCCAGGTACCTAAGGATAAAATAATTTATGTTGCAAATGTCCTTAGCAGCAAGGTTGAGACACCAGTCTTGGTACCTGGAATCTGGATGCTCATGACACATGACGGGAAGAAGGTCTATGTTCCAAAGTCTGGAACTTAGATCTGGTGGAGACGTGAAGTTTGGAGGAAACCAAAAGGGAAAAATCATTGGCTCTGGAATAGTTGGTAATGGTAACCTCCCTTCCATCTCAAATGTTCTGCTTGTAGAAGGATTAACTCATAACTTGTTGTCCATAAGTCACTTAGTGACAATGGTTATGATATTATCTTTAATCAAAAATGTTGCAAAGTTGTTAGTCAGAAAGATGGATCAATCCTCTTTAATGGTAAAAGAAAGAATAACATTTATAAAATAAAACTTTCAGAATTGAAAAGTCAAAATGTTAAATGTCTTATGTCTGTTAATGATGAGCAATGAGTCTGGCATAGAACATTGGGACATGTTAGCATGAGACATATATCTCAAATTAACAAGCTCAATCTGGTCAGAGGACTTCCTAAGTTGAAGTTCAACTCAGATGCTCTTTGTGAAGCATGTCAGATAGGAAAATTTTCAAAATCCACTTTCAAACCAAAGAATATTGTTTCTACTTCTAGACCATTAGAGCTTCTGCACATTGAACTATTTGGACCAGTGAAAACTGCATCCATCAGAGGCAAGAAGTATGGACTTGTCATCGTTGATGACTACAATAGATGGACATGGGTAAAATTCCTAAAGCACAAGGATGCGTCTCACTCTGTATTTTTTTATTTCTGCAATCAAGTCAAAAATGAAAAGAAATTTAATATTGTCAAAGTCAGAAGTGATCATGGTGGTGAATTTGAAAATAAATCTTTTGAAAAATATTTTAAAGAAAATGGCATTGCACATGATTTCTCTTGTCCTAGAACTCCTCAACAGAATGGAGTTGTAGATCGAAAGAATAAAACATTGCAAGAAATGGCCAGAACCATGATCAATGAGACAAATATGGCTAAACATTTTTAGGCAGAAGCAATAAATACAACGTGCTATATTCAGAACAGAGTCTCTGTGAGACCTCTTCTGGAGAATACTCCTTATGAATTGTGGAGGAATAGACAGCCCAACATTTCATATTTCCATCCTTTTGGATGTATTTGTTTTATTCTGAACACTAAAGATAATTTGAACAAATTTGACTCTAAAGCACAAAAGTGTTTTATGCTTGGATATTCTGAACGCTCAAAAGGCTACAGAGTATACAACACTGAAACACAGATTGTGGAAGAATCAATTCATGTCAGATTTGATGATAAGCTTGGCAATCAAAAGCCAAAGCAGTCTGAAATTTCTGCAGATCGAGAAGTTTTTCTCACAGACTCTGAAGAATCAGAGGCAAACAAAGTTCCAGCTAAAGAACCAGAAGCAACTCTAGATGTCACTCTATTAGCTGCTCATCTGGACAACTTAACTATTTCTGAAGAACCAACTCTGAAAGGATCCTCCAGAATCAAATCTTCTCATCCAGAGGAGATGATTATTGGAAAGAAGGATGATCCCTTAAGAACAAGATCCTTCCTCAAATCCTCTGGGACATCATTGTTTGGTCTGGTGTCAATTATTAAACCTACCTATGTGGATGAAGCTCTGCAAGACAACGATTGGATACTTGCTATGCAAGAGGAGCTGAATCAATTCACAAGAAATGATGTCTAGGATCTGGTTCCAAGACCAAGAGGATTCAACATTATTGGAACAAAATGGGTCTACATAAATAAGTTAAATGAGCAAGGAGAGGTCATCAGAAATAAAGCTAGACTTGTTGATCAAGGCTACAGTCAGCAAGAAGGTACTAACTGTTGCACCCTAAAATTTGCCCTACCCCTGTATATATCCTTCATCTGTCATACCCTAAATTTGTCCTACCTTTCTTACTTTTCTCATCATAAATATCGGTGTTTGTTGGGTGTTTGTTCTTTAGATGATCATTTGGCTATGAGCCATGATTGTTCAGCTTGTTTTCTCATGCCTTTGAGTTTTGTTAGTCTGTGTTCTATAGGGGCATAAGCCTTCATGGAAGATGTGGGGGCCTGGTTGAAGATAAGAAAAGTTTAAGTAATGTTACTACGGTTAAATAATCAAGATGTGCTCAGTTGGTTAAACCATGGTTCAAGCTCTACGACACGAGCTGTTTTAAGACATGGTTAAAAAGTCCATAATGAAGGTTTCGGCTCATCATGTTTTCAAAGTGGCAAGCATCAAAAATGATTTGGCAATTGACTCAGGACTAAGATTGTCCTAAGACTGACTTTATTTTTTAAAGATCAATTCCAGGTGCTATCCAGGTCAGAGAAGATTTGAGAGTAGTTTTAATTAAGAACATGGAATTATGTGTGCTTTCAATTATAATTGCTTTTAAATCGGGAATTGGGATAGTCGAGGCAGTGCCAAATTATTCCAGGGACTTATTGTATTACCAAAGCTTGTGAGTAAATCACCTTGCGAGAAAATCACAAAGGTATCCTTTAAGTATGGTTTTAAAAGCTCATTCACAATCCAAATGTCATTTCAAAGACTTACAAAATCCTCACAAATATTCATTCCAATAAAAGGCCCATGAATTACAAGAGGTTACAAAAAGGGAAGAAAAGAAAAGTGTGAGTTTTCTTTTTTTTTACAAATAAGAAGTTACAAACAAGCGGCCCGCATGATATTTGCATTTAATAAAATAAGCTGAAAATGATGGTTTCATCACAACAAACCAGAAATCCAACACTTTGGTTGACTGAGTGGGCTCCAGAGCCACGGGACGTCTATTGGCCAAACTTAGCGATTCCATATGTTTCCCTAACTGCTAGAAGGTTGATCGTAGCTGTTGCGTTCTTTTTTCTCACTTTCTTTTTCATGATCCCGATTGCAATAGTACAAGCTCTTGCGAGTCTTGACGGAATACAGAAAGCAGCACCATGGTTGCATCCGCTTGTTAGGGTCCCTTTCATTAAGTCATTCATTCAGGGTTTTCTACCTGGTATTGCATTGAAGCTTTTTCTTATCTTCTTACCATCAATATTGATGATGATGTCAAAATTTGAAGGCTTTGGATCTATATCTTCTCTTGAGAGAAGATCGGCTTCTAGATACTACCTTTTTAGTTTTGTGAATATATTTCTTGGGAACATACTTACCGGGACAGCATTTCAACAGCTCGACTCTTTCATTCACCAACCAGCCAATGAGTATCCTATAACAATCGGCACTGCAATTCCTTTAAAAGCTAGTTTCTTCATCACCTATATAATGGTTGATGGATGGTCTGGTATAGCTGCTGAGGTTTTGATGTTGAAACCACTAATTATATATCACTTGAAGAACTTCTTCTTGGTTAAGACTGAAAAGGACAGGGAAGAGGCCACGGATCCTGGAAGTATAGGTTTCAACACTGGAGAACCTCGCATACAATTGTACTTTCTGCTGGGCCTAGTCTATGCTGCAGTGACACCTACTGTTCTTCCTTTCATAATAATTTTCTTTGGGTTGGCCTATGTTGTGTTCCGCCATCAGATAATCAACGTTTATAATCAAGAATACGAGAGTGGTGCAGCATTCTGGCCTGATGTCCATTTCCGTGTCATAATTGCACTGATAGTCTCACAGCTAGTTCTGATGGGACTCCTAACCACCAAAAGAGCTGCTTCATCAACTCCTTTTCTCATTGCGCTACCGGTACTGACGATATGGTTCCATATATACTGCAAAGGCCGTTTCGAATCTGCATTTTCTAAATATCCCTTACAGGAAGCGATGATGAAAGATACATTAGAACGAGCTACAGATCCGAACCTGAACATAAAAGGTTACCTTCAACACGCTTATGTTCACCCAGTTTTTAAGGCTAGCCTTGAGGATGCTGATGAGGAGGAAGATGTAACGAGTCTTAAGTGGGAAACTGAGAGTGCTACTGTACCTACAAAACGCCATTCACGAAGGAATACACCATTGCCCAGCAGAGTTAGCGGTGCATCGTCTCCACCTATGCTTGATGGCATTAAAGACGATCCAGAGTCATAGGTCATTCATGGACCAAGAAAAGATGTCATATCATTGAAATGAGATAAACCAGGACGTATGTGAATGTGAGTATATTATATAATGAGCTACATCAACAGACATGTGGTAGTGGTTGAAGCATATAAGCTGAGAAAGTTGAGTTGTCCTGCAAAAGCATTTTGGACTTTCTGGTCAGCAGCTAAAATAAATCCGTATGGCTACGACTCTGCTACTACCAATAACCCACAACACTATGGCTCGGCACTGAACAGAAATCAGACCCGCTACATCCATCGCAATGTTTCAAAACACAGCTTGAAAATCACATCCACAACGCATCTAATGTCACGGCATACAAATCTTACGCACCGCTTTTCCGTCGATTCAAGAGTTAGCACCAATTGTTGCCCTAGGAGACACACAACAAACCGTACCGCCAGACAATACCTGCAAAACAAAACATCCAGCCCACACACCTGCAGAAATCGTACCATGCTTGCTACAAATCCACTCCACACCAGACCAACAAACAAAAATCCTGCACCTGAAAATGACTTGACATCAACAATAAGACAATTTTTAAAAAAAAGAAACTAAAAAGAGGAAGAAAAAACAGCAAAAAGGATCTGCGAGAAAAATATAATAAGAAGGTTGATGGTCTCGTTCAGAATAGGAATTCACGGTGCCTTTGTTCCTCAGCCTCAACCTTGAGTCCATTTACCACATACAAACACACTTTCCTCTGCTAAGCCATATTCTCAAGCATCATTCTTCAACCATCTTCCATAACTCTTAAACTTCACCTCAACCTCCATACATTCCAAGCTACCACGCACCGTATAACTCCCTTTGTCACCATCATCTGCAACCACCATCACAATAGCATAAAACCTTTGAAACACTGTTGCTTCAGATAACACAAAAACTCTGCTGCAACACTTACACCAGAACCCCTGCAGCGTAACAGAAGCAAAACCGGCCCTTAAACAAAACACAAAGCTATTTCTCAACCTTCATTGACACCAATATAAGTAGCTTCGACATGGTAGCTTCATGTTCGACAGACATCGATGTTTCCGATAGTTCCCTTAACGTCATCGAAGCCATCGCAATCAGCAACGAAACCCGTTAAAACTCCGAACAACAGAATCACAAACCAACTTCAGAACACCAACACCTTCAAACATCCTCCAATAAAAAATCACCCAGAAATCTCCATGAAACCCTCAAAGCCATAATAGAACTTTCATCGAACATATGGTGGGCGATTTTTACGTCTCTGTTCAGCACCTTTTTTTTTCCATTGATCTCCACTGTTGGTTCTTAGTTTCTTCAAAGCTACACATAAACCTTCATCAAACCCCAGCGAATCCCCTATTACCTTTAATCCAAATCAGAACAGAAGATTAGGAGAAGAGGAGAAACCATCAACGAGTACGACCCAAATCTTCATAACCACAACATAATCTCCGCTTTAATTGAAGCCAGATCGCATCATGATATTCTCGATGTGAATCGATTGTGTGAGAATGGATCTGACGCACGTTTTTCTGGGAAGGTAGAGTTTTCAAGTTCGTTCCTCTTTCTTCACTAACCAGATGTTTTGCCCGTGTTATTCTTAGGTTTGTTCTTCTTTTTTGTTATTATTAGCATTTTTTTGTAAATATCATGTTTCTGCCTATAATATATTATTATTACTATTATGCATATATAAAATAGATTGAACATATTACATTAATATTGTCTTTACTTTATCTTTTTATTTTGTTTTGGTTTTTAACACAGTTTATAATATATATTTTTTGTTTTTTTTTGTTTAAAAAGAAAAGGGGGTTGAGTATAGTTTATATATTATTTTTTTTTAAGTTATAGTTTTATCTATTTTCTCTTAGAGATTTTAAGATTTGTTTAGAAGTTAATTTCATTTCTTCTTTTGATATTGGACATTTTGTTCCACTTTTGGGTCGATGACGATACCTCCGTAAATCGTTATTAAGTCAAACTGTCAATAAATAACGTTGGATCTGAGACCATTTCGCTTTCAACGCTTACCCTCCTAAAACCACGGTCCCGTACCGAATGTAACTTCGAAAATATTTTCAAATCAAATTCTTTGTGTTGAATTAAAAATAGAGGATTGGGTGTAGACCTCTTCTTCTCCGAGTGTTGAGATGCTCACTGTGGTGTGGGAGGTTTCGATACTTGTCTTTCAATACGAAGACGCCACTCCCTCTTCTCCTAAAAAACCTCGGTCTCGTACCGAGTCCTTTTTCAAACCATAATAAACTAATTATTCTTTGTATTGAATTAAAAAGAGAGGATTAGGTGTAGACCTCTTCCTCTCCGAATGTTGGGATGCCCACTGTAGTGAGGGTGGTCTCGATACTCGTCTTTCAATACGAAGACGATTCTTTATCCACCATCTCGTTTTCACAACTTCATCCCGCAACCCTTGTCACTTAAAACCTCGGTCTCGCATTGAGTGCATTTTCAAATCATTTTCACAAAAACTTGAATGGTCGTGGAGTGGTTAGGCGTAGGCCTTCTCCTATCCCGAGTGCTGACGTTTACCGTAGGGTTCTCTGTCGCAAAGCACTTACCATTCAAAACCAAAAACATCTTTAATAAGAGAATGAAGTTCTCTTTGTGTTGAACTAAAGAGAGAGGATTGAGTGTAGTCTTTTTCCTCTCCGAGTGTCAGGATACTCACTGTAGTGTGTGTGGTCTTGATACTCGTCTTTCAATACGAAGACGCCTCGTTCGCCACACCTTTTTATAACAAAAACTTTGAGATAACAAATTGGGTACTACCCGTAGGGGTTACTATCCGAGGACCTGTCTCGCCCCCTAAAAAACAATCCAATCAATCAAACGTGACTTCTTGCCCCGCGTGGCGAAAACTAATCAGTCTTTCAAAAAGGATATGTTACGTCCGTTCTACCGCAAACAGGTAACGCCTAAGTCTCCAACGAGCGAGCAGCAAAACACCTAACTGCTAGAATGCGCACGATAGCATCATCCATAAAAAACATCAACACATCGTAGGCCGAACTACGGCTGCTCTGATTTCTCATACCAGATGAGAATACGTAGGCACAAGGGCCACAATCCTTGGCGAGCACAATCCCCCCCATCACCCGTAGTTTCCCGAACTACGTCGACTCTGACTTTCTCACATCTATTGAGAATACGTAGGCATAGGACTGCGAAGTTCTACCGAGTCTGTTCTTTCTCTTTTTCTTCCCCGTTCTCTCTTTCCTCCTAACTTTCTTGTTTACCCCATGGAACACTTCTTATAGCATAATATTTTAGCAAATATAATTCACACGTCGACAAACAAAAGGTTCCCATCGAGTACGATGGATGCGAGGGGTGCTAATACCTTCCCCTCGCATAACCGGCTTCCGAACCCGTTCTTGGTCGCGAGACCATCTTATCCATTTCTTTTCTTAAGGTTTTCTCGATATTTTCCTTTCCCCTCATGGGATAAATAAAGTTCGGTGGCGACTCTTCTGTCTATCCTTTTCGCCTCCCCGTCGTTGCACGATGCATTTTTCGAGTAGCGACAGCTGGCGACTCTGCTGGGGACACCTAGCAAGCCACGCCTATTTTATTTGTCGCATTTGTGCTTTATTTGTTTTGCTATTTATTTTATGGTTATGTTTCTTTCTAACTTGTTGGGCTTATTGTTTGGTTTGTGAGATAAAGCTTTCTACCCGAGCTTTCGAGTATGCACTAAGTTAGGAGGTGGTTTCTTTCTGATTTGCGAGACTTAGGACTCGTTGAGTTGGATCGAATTCCACCGCTCAGATGAGACCCCGTTGGAATAATTATGTCTTACGTGTAGTCGTAATGGCGTTTTTATTTCTAACTTGGGAGTCCTTGACTCTGAGGACCTTTTGTAGAACCTTATTCCGAAGGTTGCTAAAACATAACTCTGTGTTCATCCTTTTGAAAGAATTACCGTCTTACGAGTAGTCGTTCTGATGGGAAACTTTTGAGGGTTAGTGCATGGGACTTTGTTTGAAAAGCCTTTGGAATACCCTCTTAAACCAATAGATTGCTCACCCGATGGGAAAGATACCTTCTGTGGTTGTCTTGCAGGAAACTTTGACCTTCATCCTACCCGTTTGTCAGTATGAACAGTTACAGTGGGATCCTTGTACTAGTATCGTATGGTTTCAAGGCGAAGCACTGGTCCGTCACAATCAACAACACAACAACGTTTGATCCCTTGTTGCATTTGCATATTCATTTGCATTTCTTTGCATGTCTTGCATATTGCATCATTCTTCATTTGCATAGGGTTGCTCTATTTCTGTGGACGTTATTGCTTCATGTGGTTCTCCATTCGGTTTGTTCTAGAATTGAAGATCAAACCATTCACCAGTATTCCACCAAAGGAAACCAACAGAGACGACCATGGAACAAATTCGAGAAGAACTAAGGGAAGTTCAGAGCCAGTTGGGGCAGTTTGTGGCAAAGATGCAAGCGCTGCGCTTGGATCAGGATGCACTCAGAGAGGAGAATAATCAACTGAAGACTCAGATGGGCCTGATAACAGAAGTCATGAGGAATGTGTTGAGAAAGGAAGGCGATCATGTGCCCGAAGTTGCAGCAGAGATGGCCATCCCACCTTTACATGTGGAACCTCTCCCGAGGCGTGAAGTGCCTCAAAGATATCTTACACGACCTGAGGTTCCAGTATTTCCTCGCCAACAACTACTTCCTGTTTCCCGAGACAATCCTAGGATTATGAGGTATGCTCAAAGGACGAAGCAGTCCGACAGAATGTTCAACCAGATCCCTATGACTTATGCTCAGATGTTGCAACTCTTGCTTCAACTTCGGTTGGTTAAACTCCGGACTATGGCTCTGTTGACTGGCGAGCCACCACAAGGCTATGATGAAAATGCCCATTGTGATTTCCATTCTGGGGCACCGGGGCATAATATCGAGAACTGCAAAGCCTTTAAGCACAAGGTTCAGGATTTAATCGATTCAAGAGCATTTGAGTTCATGCCGAGCAATGGTCTTATTCCAGAAGATGTGGATGTTCCTATTCTCTCCCCTGAAGTTGCATCAGGTCAGGAGCCTGTCTTGCAATCTGTGACCCTAGAGTCTCCCTGCCCGCAGCTATTGCCCGTTCCTAGGCCAAGCCTAAGAATGAAAGTTCCTGAACGAAGGGAGTCCCCGATACCTCAGACTCAGTCTCCCGATGTCTCAACTATTCAGAGTCAACGATCCTTTGGGTCTTTGCATCAGATATCTGTTCCCCGCCAGAGTCAGCAGTCATACTGTCATCAACCGCGTCAGCACGCCCGACGAAGACCGAGGAAGCCAGAGAGACATTTCACTCAGTTGTCGTTGTCGTACAGTCAGATATTGCCAGACTTGATCAAAGTTGGTTTGATTGTGCCGAAGAAAACTGATCCAGAGATTCATCCACATACGCCAGGTTCTGATGTCGGCACCCGCTGTGAGTACCATGTTGGGGCGCAGGGGCATTCAACTGAAGACTGTAAGGTGCTGAGAGGCAAGATTCAAACGCTGCTTGACTCCAACATGTTCTCAATCACACCTCAGGGTATCCAGATCAATGATCTTCCTTCGTCCAGTCATGTGGGTTCGGCGGATGATGTTATAGAGGGATTCAACGAGAGCGGGTGTTCAGAAGATTATCAGGATGACTTCGACGAGTAGTTCTGAAGATGGCTGGTTCAGCAGCAAATCAAGACTCGGAAGCCCAGTTCCGAAGCTGGCGATCTTTCTATCATGTTATTGCTTTGCATTTGTAGTTTCTTTTCTGTTTAAGTGTGAACTTATTTGCAAATTTCATTTGTAAGACGTGTTTGTTTTCGATTGACAATGATAATGAAATGAATATGCATGTTTTGATCAAATCCATTCGTGTTCACTCAATGCTTTTTATTGATGTCAAACGCTTGTTAAAGCGGAATCCGAGGGAGGATGACGAAATTTAAAGACGCAAACTTCTGAATGTATGCTTTTTGAATTAAAACCTCTGTTGATGATGTACAGGCATTGTTTCAAATTCCTAAACACCGGAGATATAAGGATGATAATCCCTTGTCAACCCCTTTGAGCCTAGTAGTAGGAGTTTCTTTCTGAAAACTAAAAAAACCTCAATCTTAACCTGGGGCAGGGTAGGTGTCAGTTAATTCGACTAAACATCCAAATTGCAAGAGGAGTGTTTCCGTTCGAGGAACAATCACGCCCGTAGAGGTCGTACCTAAAAAACTAAAGAGTGAGACAGTCACAATCCCTTCAACAAGTCAGACCAGCCGGTGTCACACGATTTATTCAAAAGAGAATCAAAAGAAAAGAAAAAAGCCCGCTAAGTCGATAACTTGAAAACAAGTGGCTTAGGCAAAAAATTGGGGCATCCCGCTGGACTTCAAAATCAGAAGATGTACTCAAAAGAGTCAGTCTAGGCAAAAATAGGGGAATAAAAATGACGAAGAACAAGTCGTGTGAGCCAGACACCAAAGACGAAAAGCGAGTGACTGTCACTCCGAAAACTTATGGATTCTTGAACTATCACTCCTGTCAGTCAACCTCTGAGAGGCGAGCGAGTGTCGAATTAGCTGAACGTAGGATTGGAGAACATCAAGGAGAGTGGGTGGGTTAAACAGAACTTTGAGCCTTATATCCTTTCTTTCCAACCGTGAACCTGACCAAGTTACAACCTTCAAAAGTCCTAATTGAAGCAGGTTTGTTTTGAAAGCATACTTCGGTAAAGATCGCGTCGAAGCTGACTCCTAAAAGGATTTTTCTTACCCTATGGGTATGGATATTGATATTTCTGATAAGTGATTCGTTCACTAAATGCCACATTTTTTTCCAGTGAACAGACTTGGATTTCAAAACTGTCATATGCATTGCATTAATATTATCTTTTGCAAAACAAATTGTTTTACTCGCGAGAAAGCATTTGACATCAGGAAAGTTTCTACAATGCGAAGTTTGATAGAAATAAGATATAAAACGCCCGAGTACTCCTTTGAGCAGGGGCAAGTCACATCAGGTAAACGTAAGCAGAGTCGGTCATCCCTAGATGCAGTTAATCTGGGGCAATCAGGTCGAGACTCATCAAACCACTCGAAGGCCAGTCGAAGACGCCATTCCCTAAGGTCGGTTAATCTGGGACAATTAGGTCGAGATTAGGTAAATCTCTCGAAGCCAGGGGCACTTCTCTACAAATCAGCCAATCAGGGGCAAATCACTTCAAAGCTGGGGCAGGCCACCCGGAGAGCACAAAGACTATCCTTGTCCAGAAAGGAAATTAACTTGAAGCGCTTCTTCGGGGTTCGAAGCACTGGGGCAGTTCATATCTAACCATCAGGGTACCGAAATTTCAGGTTTCCTTTCGAGGAAGGTTTTTATAAAAGTCCCACAGGCTGGGGCAAAATCGTAAACAAAGGAGATGTGTTCCTCTCCATATCTTCAGAGCTTATCAGAGTTATAGAAGCAGATTTGGGTTTACTTCCCCAGCAGTGAGGCGAGTGCAGTACTGTTATCCCCACAGAGTCTGAACAATTGACTTCTTTTCCCTCAGAGTCTAGGTCATTGACTCATTCCTCAAACGGAAGTATTGTTGAAGTTTACTTCTCATTTTCCCCAAGCAGAGATTGATGTTGATTCCCTCCGTATCCAATCCCCAGCCAAGGCAGCGGAGTTAATTTTCCTTCCCCACAGAGTGGAACTAACTCAGAGATCGTTCATCTCCATCCCCAGCAGAGATAAGTATGGGATAAGCTCCCAGTAAGTCTTATTCAATATCCCTAGCAGATAGCGGATTCAATCCCCGACAGAAGGAAGCTATTCCTCAGCAATCTGCTGTGTTTCCCCAGTAGAGTTATTCTGGCTAATCATTCATAGCTGATTTCCCCGGTAGAGTGGAGTTGTTGCCTCCAGCCAAGTTACTTGATCCCCAGAAGAGTTGTAGGCTGATAGGCCATCCGGGACGTTCTCCGCAGCAGAGTTTGATTTGGATCCCCAGCGGAGTGGTTTTGTTCTTAACGGAGCAGTTTTACCCAGAAGTTTTCTCAGGGGCCATCCACGGCTTGCATTCCCCAGCATGAGTTTATTTGCGCTAGGCGTGTCTAGCTCTGACTCAACGGAGTTGGCTCTTTCTCTTTAGCATTTATTTTGCTAAAGTGGTTTCATTTGCATCTACATACATGCATAACATCTACCCGAACGCGAAGCATTCCCATTTCGTATGGAGCATTTCGTCATATCCAAACATATGCATGCGAAACATAAGCCAGGTCGTTACACTTTTGTTTCAAGTGAATCTCGCAGATGATTAGTATCTTTGCCCGTGTGTTGGCTAGACCCCAGCTCATGGTGTTTCCTCAGCGGAGTTATTTTGCGACTATCACCAATGGATGGTCTTAATTTCGTTGGAATCTTGTTGCTCGCTTATATTTAGCGAAGGCTTGGCGGCGATGTCAAGTGATTCAGTGTTTCAACGGCGATGTTGAGAAGCCTGTTTTGACGGCGATGTCAAGTATTTATATTCTTCAACGGCGATGTTGAGATGTTTGTTTCTGGCGGCGATGTCAGAGTAATTTGTTTATTCAGCGGCGAGGTTGGATGTTTGTTTCTGGCGGCGATGTCAGAGTGATTTGTTTATTCAGCGGCGAGGTTGGATGTTTGTTTCTGGCGGCGATGTCAGCGTGATTTGATTCTTCAACGGCGATGTTGAGAAGTTTGTTTTGACGGCGAGGTCAACTGATTTAATTCTTCAACGGCGATGTTGAGAAGTTTGTTTTGACAGCGATGTCAGATGATTTAATTCTTCAACGGCGATGTTGAGAAGTTTGTTTTGACGGCGATGTCAGATGATTTAATTCTTCAACGGCGATGTTGAGAAGTTTGTTTTGACGGCGATGTCAGATGATTTAATTCTTCAACGGCGATGTTGAGAAGTTTGTTTTGACGGCGATGTCAGATGATTTAGCCTTGGCGGCGATGTCAAGTGATTTAATTCTTCAACGACGATGTTGAGAAGTTAGTTATGACGGCGATGTCAGATGATTTAGCCTTGGCGGCGATGTCAAGTGATTTAATTCTTCAACGGCGATGTTGAGAAGTTTGTTTTGACGGCGATGTCAGATGATTCAATTCTTCAACGGCGATGTTGAAGGTTGGTATTGGCGGCGATGTCAAGCGATTTAGTTTTTCAGCGGCGATGTTGGATGTTGGTATTGGCGGCGATGTCAAGAGTTATTGTGTTATTCAACAGCGATGTCAAAAGTAATTGTACTCTTCAGCGATGATTATGTTAAGAACTGACGGTGAAGTCAGATGATATTGAAAGCTGACGGCGAAGTCAGATTATTTTCGAGAAATCGACGGCGAGGTCAGAAGATTATTTTTGAAGAACTGACGGCGAAGTCAGATGATGCTGAGAGCTGACAGCGAAGTCAGATTATTTTTGAGGACTGACGGCGAAGTCAGATGATATTCAGAGCTGACGGCGAAGTCAGATTATTTTTGAGAGTTGACGGCGAAGTCAGATTGTTTGAGGATTGACGGCGAGGTTAGATCTCTTTACCGACTTGATGTCGAGGCCTGGCGGCGATGTCAGATGTTGTTATCAAGTTTGTGGATGCATGGCGGCGATGTCAGAATTATTATCCTCTACAGAGGTCTGGCGGCGATGTCAGATGTTCATTGGATGTTTGTGTTTTTCTGATGGCGAAGTCAGATGTCCCTTATCAGGCTATCAATTCGGTTATCTCTGGAGATTTTAGCTTATCAGAGTTTGCAGTTCTGTTTTTGGCAAATTTCCGGGTTCTTTGGTATTCAACCGTCTTTTACCTTGAATGTTCGAAAGCCGTTCGCTTTTCATCCCTTCAGGTTCAAGTCGCTTGAATAGGGGCAGCTGTTGCACCCTAAAATTTGCCCTACCCCTGTATATATCCTTCATCTGTCATACCCTAAATTTGTCCTACCTTTCTTACTTTTCTCATCATAAATATCGGTGTTTGTTGGGTGTTTGTTCTTTAGATGATCATTTGGCTATGAGCCATGATTGTTCAGCTTGTTTTCTCATGCCTTTGAGTTTTGTTAGTCTGTGTTCTGTAGGGGCATAAGCCTTCATGGAAGATGTGGGGGCCTGGTTGAAGATAAGAAAAGTTTAAGTAATGTTACTACGGTTAAATAATCAAGATGTGCTCAGTTGGTTAAACCATGGTTCAAGCTCTACGACACGAGCTGTTTTAAGACATGGTTAAAAAGTCCATAATGAAGGTTTCGGCTCATCATGTTTTCAAAGTGGCAAGCATCAAAAATGATTTGGCAATTGACTCAGGACTAAGATTGTCCTAAGACTGACTTTATTTTTTAAAGATCAATTCCAGGTGCTATCCAGGTCAGAGAAGATTTGAGAGTAGTTTTAATTAAGAACATGGAATTATGTGTGCTTTCAATTATAATTGCTTTTAAATCGGGAATTGGGATAGTCGAGGCAGTGCCAAATTATTCCAGGGACTTATTGTATTACCAAAGCTTGTGAGTAAATCACCTTGCGAGAAAATCACAAAGGTATCCTTTAAGTATGGTTTTAAAAGCTCATTCACAATCCAAATGTCATTTCAAAGACTTACAAAATCCTCACAAATATTCATTCCAATAAAAGGCCCATGAATTACAAGAGGTTACAAAAAGGGAAGAAAAGAAAAGTGTGAGTTTTCTTTTTTTTTACAAATAAGAAGTTACAAACAAGCGGCCCGCATGATATTTGCATTTAATGAAATAAGCTGAAAATGATGGTTTCATCACAACAAACCAGAAATCCAACACTTTGGTTGACTGAGTGGGCTCCAGAGCCACGGGACGTCTATTGGCCAAACTTAGCGATTCCATATGTTTCCCTAACTGTTAGAAGGTTGATCGTAGCTGTTGCGTTCTTTTTTCTCACTTTCTTTTTCATGATCCCGATTGCAATAGTACAAGCTCTTGCGAGTCTTGACGGAATACAGAAAGCAGCACCATGGTTGCATCCGCTTGTTAGGGTCCCTTTCATTAAGTCATTCATTCAGGGTTTTCTACCTGGTATTGCATTGAAGCTTTTTCTTATCTTCTTACCATCAATATTGATGATGATGTCAAAATTTGAAGGCTTTGGATCTATATCTTCTCTTGAGAGAAGATCGGCTTCTAGATACTACCTTTTTAGTTTTGTGAATATATTTCTTGGGAACATACTTACCGGGACAGCATTTCAACAGCTCGACTCTTTCATTCACCAACCAGCCAATGAGTATCCTATAACAATCGGCACTGCAATTCCTTTAAAAGCTAGTTTCTTCATCACCTATATAATGGTTGATGGATGGTCTGGTATAGCTGCTGAGGTTTTGATGTTGAAACCACTAATTATATATCACTTGAAGAACTTCTTCTTGGTTAAGACTGAAAAGGACAGGGAAGAGGCCACGGATCCTGGAAGTATAGGTTTCAACACTGGAGAACCTCGCATACAATTGTACTTTCTGCTGGGCCTAGTCTATGCTGCAGTGACACCTACTGTTCTTCCTTTCATAATAATTTTCTTTGGGTTGGCCTATGTTGTGTTCCGCCATCAGATAATCAACGTTTATAATCAAGAATACGAGAGTGGTGCAGCATTCTGGCCTGATGTCCATTTCCGTGTCATAATTGCACTGATAGTCTCACAGCTAGTTCTGATGGGACTCCTAACCACCAAAAGAGCTGCTTCATCAACTCCTTTTCTCATTGCGCTACCGGTACTGACGATATGGTTCCATATATACTGCAAAGGCCGTTTCGAATCTGCATTTTCTAAATATCCCTTACAGGAAGCGATGATGAAAGATACATTAGAACGAGCTACAGATCCGAACCTGAACATAAAAGGTTACCTTCAACACGCTTATGTTCACCCAGTTTTTAAGGCTAGCCTTGAGGATGCTGATGAGGAGGAAGATGTAACGAGTCTTAAGTGGGAAACTGAGAGTGCTACTGTACCTACAAAACGCCATTCACGAAGGAATACACCATTGCCCAGCAGAGTTAGCGGTGCATCGTCTCCACCTATTGCATCTGCTGCTATGATTGGTCAGGCTGTCAGACCGGTTTTTCAAGCTCCTATCCTTACCGAGGCCCAACCTGTAGTCCACACGGTTAATCAAACTATCCAAGCTCCCGTTGAGAATCCTCCCTATGAGTACAATGTTGCCGATGTTCAAGAAGATTTTGTTGAGCCTGAGATCACCCGGGAACAGTTTCAGATCATAAACAAGAGACTCCAAGCTGTCGAGGGTACTGATTTCTTCAATGTTGATGCCGATAATATGTGCCTAGTTTCTGGTCTTGTTTTGCCTGCCAAGTTCAAGACTCCTGAGTTCGTGAAGTATCAAGGTCATTCATGTCCAAGAGCCCATCTAGTCATGTACTTCCGAAAGATGGCAGCTTACACCAACAATCAGAAGTTGCTCATTCATTGCTTTCAGGATAGTTTGAGTGGTGCTTCTCTTAAATGGTATATGAACTTACAGCATAACAGTGTCCACTGCTTCCAAGATCTCGTCAACGCTTTTATGAAGCAATACAAATACAATTTGGATATGGCTCCCGATCGTCGTCAGCTTCAAAGTATGTCTCAGAAGGAAAAAGAGTCGTTCAAGGAGTATGCTCAGCGTTGGAGGGAGTTAGCTTCTCAAGTCGAACCCCCTATAGCAGAGAAGGAACTGACAGGAATATTCATGGATACTTTGTCTCCTTTCTATTGGGAAAAGATGATTGGGAGCGTCTCTTCAAGCTTTACAGATCTGGTGACTATTGGCCAAAGGTTAGAAGAAGGTTTGAAAAATGGGAAGGTATCCAAAGCTGCCGAATCTTCTAATGGTGCAAAGAAATCCTATGGGAATTTCCATAAGAGGAAGGACGAGCAGACCAATGCTGTCATGACTGAATCAAGAAAGCCTCGCCAGGGATCTCAACCTGTTGTTGCTCCGCAGCCAGCTCAGAATCCTCAACGTCCAGTTATTAGACAAGACCAGTATCAAAATAGGAATCAATTTGATCCTATTCCCATGACTTACACAGAACTTTATCCTTACCTGGTTCAACAAGGGCTGATCACTACAAGGGCTTTACCACCTCCTCCTAATCCTCCTCCAGCTGGATTTAGGGCTGATTTCCAGTGCGCTTTTCATGAGGGTGCCTTAGGCCATGACTTGGAGCATTGTTTTGCACTGAAAGCCAGAGTGCGTGAGCTGATGAGAGCAGGGATACTTGATTTTCCAGACAATCCTCCAAACATCCAGAAGAATCCTTTGCCAGGGCATCAGAAGTGAAGCTTCAGGCTGACCTCAGTGGGCTATTTATTTGTTTTAGACATGACAGTTTATCTTTGTATTGTTTTAATCACAGACCTTTGTTTCTCATTGTTTGTATTTTCCTTATTTTATTAGCTGTTTTCTTTCGAACTATGTTTGTACTTTTATATCGGTGAACTGAGCATTGCAACTTTTGATTTAATTAATTTTATCTATTATTTTTATCTCTATGCTTTATCTTTCAAATATTTACCTTTGTCCGAATTTTTGGTATGCAAAGATTGGAGGGAGGATGACGAAAACGTTATACCCATAACTGCTGTCAGTATGCTTTCAATCAATCCTTGTTGACGATGTGAGGCATTGTTTCAACTCCCAAACACTGGAGAAATAAGGAAGTTATCCCCTTGTCACCCCCTTCGAGCCTAGAAGTTGGAGTTTCTTTCTTTACAAAAAAAACCCGCAATCTTAGCCTGGGGATGGGTAGTTCTCAGTTAACTCGGTTGTGCTTTCATGCAATACACCTTTCATATAAAGGTTGAATTCACAAGTTTTCCTTCGTACACAGCAAGTAAGTGTCGAAGATGTTTTCCAATTCAAAAGCCGATGATGGTTCATCGTGATCATTAAGCTAGGCAGTCACTTTCTTTCAAAAAAAAAAAGTCTGCTAAGTCAAAACCTATAAAGGAGACTTAGGCAAAACTGGGGCATCCCGATGACTGTAATCTTCACAAGAAACAGCTCAGGCAAAATTTAGGGATAATGCAGAGAGGAGTTTTAAATCCTTACCCTAAAAATCCTAAATGTCAAAACAACCAAATGTTATAGGAAAGTAGTGACGACCATCTCAAGAGTCCCTTGACTTTCGAACCATCATTACTACCATCAGTGCAATTCCTAACCTATAGGAACCTGAATGCATAATATGAGTTAACTGAGCGTAGGATTGAAGATTATCACGTAGATTGGGTGGGAACAAACAAATTTTGAGCCTTTATCCTTTGTTTCATAAACCGTGAACCAGACCACGTTACAACCCTCAAAAGACCTAATTGAAGCAAGGTTATTTTGAAAGTATACTACAACAAGGTTGCGTAACCTGACTCCAAAAGATCTTTGTGAATCATTTATTTTGGCAATACACTTTTGTTTTAAACTTTGAGCGTCTTGAACCACCGTGTTCTGACTAACGACTCATGTATTTTCCATCTTTCAAAAATAATTTTGATTTCAAAAGTCGCATGAACTTTGCATTACCATGTTTATATGAATATTTTTGTTTGCAAACTGGCTTTCCTCTAAGGAATTTTCAAACAATGAGAAACTTGGTCAAGTGATCTTATCAGGGGCAAGTTCCTTTTACATCCTGTCAAAGAATCAGTTCAAGATTTGTTCAAGGCAATATCTTCTCAGATTTGGTTTATCCAGAGAATTGTTCAAGACTCAGACTGGGGCAAGCCCTCCGAGGATACAACAAAACAGTCGATTCCACGAATCAGACAGCTGAAGCAATTATCAATTCATTTGACCTGGGGCAGTTTACTTGCATAATCCCCAAGCAGTTATTCATCATTCCTACAGTGACTATCAACTTGATACAGTTTAACAGAATGACAGTGATCTCCGTGTTGAGGAATCAGTCCTCCAGTTTTGTCATCTCACAGAAAGAGTCGAGTCTTGTCGTCGACGTCTGCATTTGCATTTGATCATATGCCATAGCATAATTCCTATACATGTGCACATCTTGGGTGCTTTACTCCCCATTTACATTTTTATCTTGGGTGCTTTACTCCCCATTTACATTTTTATCTTGGGTGCTTTACTCCCCATTTACATTTCTATCCTGGGTGCTTTACTCCCCATTTACATGTCTATCTTGGGTGCTTTACTCCCCACTTACCTTCTATCCTTGGGTGTTTTATCCCCCATGTACCTTTATCCCGGGTGTTTTATTCCCCGTTTACCAGATATTCCTGGGTTTACCTAACATCATGGTGTTTTACCCCCATTTACTTTTTTTCCCCCTGAGGTCGTGTTTTACCCGCGTATTACCTCGTGGACGAATTTATTTACTTGGCATCATGGGTGCTTTGTCCCCATTTGCATTTTTCTCCCCGAGGTCGTGTTTTATCCGCGTCTTACCTTGTGGACGAATTTAGTTACTTGGCAGCATGGGTGTTTTATCCCCATTCGCATTTTTCTCCCCGAGGTCGTGTTTTATTCGCGTCTTACCTTGTGGACAAAGTCCAGTTTACTTGGCACCCATCGACTATTTCGTGTCATGTCTATCTGACGTTCTTCCAGATACGACGTGTCTCCTTTTCGATGTTCTTCCGAAATGTTCTGATGTTGTCTCTCCCTATATGTTTTCTGGTGAGTCCTGAAGATCCCGCTCGATCTCTTCAAGGAATGTCCCGAAAACTCTAGCGTCTGTCGTTTACCTGGTCCTGCCTCCGTGTGGATCATATGTTACCTTGTCACCACCGCGTGTCTTCTTCCCCAGTGCATTTCCTCGTTGCGCCGTCCCCTGTGACGTTGTTTCGTCTGCATCCGTGCATTTTTTTCATTTTCATCATACGCATCATATTAGATTCATGGCATTGTCAGCATTATAGTTCGTGTTATTTTGTCCATATCATTGCATATCACTGCATCTAGAGGCCAAATTTTCGATTATCTGTATTTAAATCCCTTTCACCGCGATTTCTCGAGTCTCCGCTGCTCAAATCATCCGGTGAAGCTATTTAAATAGGGGCATCTGTTGCACCCCAAATTTGTCCTACCTTTACATAGTTTCTAGTGCCACTTTATTTTGAATGAATAAAATGGCACAATTGGCAAGAGACCGTGTGTAAGGAGTTGTGAGTGTGAGAGGTCGAGAGTTCAAATCCCACCTTCTTCACTTTTTGTTTTTCTTTTATTTTTGTTCTAACTTTTCTATTTTTCATAAAAAAAAATAACAAAAATAGTTTTTTTAATTATTTAATTATTATTTTCGTATTTTATTTAAATTATTTTTTTAAAAATATTATTTTTCACTTTTTCCCATATTATTCATAAAAAAACATCAAAAAATCAAAAAATTAAAAATATTAGAAAATATTTTATTATATTTAGTAAATAAATAGAGTTTTAAGTTGTTTTAAGTTTGTTTTAATTTAGTTTTGACTAATTCTTTAAGTTGGGCTTTAAAGTGGGAATTAGGTTAGAGCTAACCCTAATTTGTTACCTATATAAACATAAGTGATGGGAGGAAACTTCATTCACATCAGAAAATCAAGAACAGGTCATCAGAAAAGGAGACAAAAAGAAAAACGGCGGTCGTCAAGATCCGGAGGTTCAGAAGAGTTTCGAAGCTCATCATCATCACCTCCATTTGAGAAAGAGGAAAAGAGATCCAAAGAAGTTCGTCGAGAACCATTGCCGCCGGCGAAGAACAAGCGAAAGCATCACCAACCGGCAACTGAAATGTAAGCTTTTATGTTATCCCAATTAAAACCTCTTCCAAATAATTAAACTCTCATTTTTTAAACCTTTTCTTTTTTTTTCTAACTAAAAACCCTTTTTGTGAATTATAACTAAAACCAGTTTTTGATTATAATTACAGTAAGTAAAAAACTTAAAACTTTTTCTTAATTAAAACACTAACCACTAATAATTTTTTTTAATAAATAAACAGTGTTTAAAACACTTTTATAGTTAAGTGAAAATATTTTTACTAACTTAAAATTAACCCAGTCCTAAAATTAAAACTTTTTTTTAAGTATTAAAATTAACATTTTTTTTAAGTTTTAAAGATCAAAATTTAAAACATGTTAGAAAGGGTTAAAACTTTTTTCTAAAACTTTCTTTAAAATTTTAAAACTAACATTCTTTTAAAGTAAGACTAACGAACCTTTTTTTTTATGTAAACTTCTTCTTTTAAAAAAAAAACTTATGATTAGAGTTTTTTAATTTAAGACTTTCTCTTTTAAAAATTAAAATTAAAATTAAAACTTTCTAAAGATAAAAAGTTAAAACTAAAGTTTTGTTTATTTAAAAATTAAAACCTTTTAAAATTAAGACTAAAATTTTAATAAAAAAAATATAAAAATTAACAAAACAATAATAAAAATTCCAAATTGCATTTTCGTGTTTCTTTTAATATAAAATATGTTTGCCATATTTTCGTCTAACTTTTCACTAACGTTCTCTGTTTCTCTCCTCAGATTATACATAGATTATGATTCATATTTATTTTAATTTATTTTGTTCCATGGATGTAATTTACGCGAGGCCATGGTCGCGATTTATTTTGTTTTTGTTTTTTTTGGGATTTGTAATTTACGCGAGTGATCGTCGCGACGCTTTCTTTACTTTCCGCACTTTAATTTTGCCGTATAATATTTTGTCATGTTTGCATGTTTTACCGTTAGAATTCCCTCCGAAGGAATTAGGTCTAGTTGTTTGACCGCCGAGTCAATAACCCTAGTTTTAGCCGTCTCAAACCCTAATTAACCTAGGCGTCCCGCCGTGGACAAAAATACCCTTTACCCTAGTTTTAGGTCAAAGAGTCGCCGTACTTTGTTTTAGGGTTTCCCGCCGTGGAATCCCTAATTTCAACCCTAAATTTTTAATTAACAAATTCAACGTAGAAATAGGAGTTTCAAAGACTCCACATAAGCGTGTCCTTAAGATACGTTTATTCCCCATTGAAACCTTGACCACAGTCAAGACGTTTCTAACCTCCCTTTCGAGGGGAACTACGATTACTCTGATTCCATTCCCTATCCAGGATACGTAGGCACAAGACGCGACGTCTTGCCGAGTAAACTTAGGACTAACCCTTAGGTCTTTAGGTCACTCTATCCCTTAGCAATATATTTCAAACAAATAATAAAATAAAAAAGCATACAATAAACAAAAGGTTCCTGTAGAGTACTACAGAAGTTTAGGGTGCTAGTACCTTCCCTAAGCTTAACCAACCCCTTACCTAGATCTCTTCCTGCATTGTCTTTACGATGCAAAATTAGGTTTTCCTCTTTTGACCTTTTCCTTCGGATAAATCAAAGAGCGGTTGTGAACTAAAGGTGCGATTCAAATTAATTAATAATTTGAAATCATATTCTAACCGCAACAGAAAATGGCGACTTCACTGGGGAGAAAAGATCTAATTGTTTTAAGGGTTTCCCCTACTTTATTGTTGTATGATATTTATTTTATTCATTATCTGTATATATTATTGTATATTGTGGGGATACCCTTCTATTGTAAGATAAGTCCTAACCCGGACTTGAGTGACCTTATTATAGGAAGGTGAGATATTCGACGAAGCTTGCCGGGAGTGAGTCCCTACCAAGTTGACTCGAGAATCACCGCTCAGTTGAGACCCTGTCGAAAATGGTTCGGTTGATCGAGTTAGTCGTGAAAACTTTTACTATTTTCGATTGGAGTCTGTGATATTGAGGACCGTAGTTACCTTAACACCACCTTGGCCTTATGTAGGACGTAGTGCGGGAACTATGTGGGAGTAGTCCTACGATGGTTGCTACGCGATACTACACTCAAAAGAGGTTATCTTGAGAATATTATCGGCCTCCAAGTTAGTTGGAAAGTTGATAATATCCGAAGGATGGACTAATGACTTTGGGCACTTCTTTAGAACCCTTGTTCTGCAGGTACAACTAACCGTAGTACATACCTTATGGGGATGGGTAGACCCTAACTCCTTGCACATACCTTTAACCTAGGACTTGCGAATATATATACATTGCATCCATTAAAGCATCACATTACATTACACTTCATGGAATTCAAATCTTATTTATGAATATTGCAGGATTATGGATTACAATAGAAGAAAGACTTTGAAATATACTTTTAAAAGACCTAAACTAGATGACTTAAGGAAGCTAGGATCTTTAGTCCAAGATCGAGAAGGATTCTGTAACCGGTATGGAAATTTGTTATCTCTATTGGAATATAAAGTAAACGAGGAACTGCTCTCGGTTTTGCTACAGTTCTATGATCCCGAGTACCACTGCTTCACATTCCCCGATTATCAGCTATTACCCACTTTGGAAGAATATTCTCAGCTTGTAGGGTTACCTATCCTGGATAAGTCTCCTTTCCCTTTTTTGGAGACAGACCCTAAAGAACAGGATATTGCTAAAGCCACATGTTTGAAGGTATCTGACATTAAGGAGAATATGACTCATAAAGGTGAAATCTTTGGGTTACCTACGAAGTTCCTAATCAAGAAGTCCCAATATTATGCCGATTACTTGAGCATGCCTACCTTTGAGACGATCCTTGCCTTGCTCATCTATGGAGTGCTGCTTTTCCCTAATTTTGAAGGATTTGTGGACCTTAACGCCATCAAGATCTTCATGCAAAGGAATCCAGTACCGACCTTATTGGGTAATACTTATCACTCAGTCCATCTCCGAAACCTCCGTGGTGGAGGGGTGATTACTTGTTGTGTGCCGTTACTGTACAAGTGGTTTATTTCGCACTTGCCTAAGTCTGGTCCTTTTTGGAGCCCCACTCAAGGACGTTGGTCACAAAAGGTTATGGCTTTAACTCACTCTGATATTGATTGGTACAATCGCAGGTATGATGGAATACTACTCATCGATGGTTGTAGAGACTTCGCTAACATGCCTTTACTCGGTTTTAATGGAGGAATTAGCTACAATCCAGTCCTAGCTCGCCGACAGTTAGGGTATCCCTTAAAAGAACCGCCTAAAAGTATCTACGTAGAGAAGATCTTCTTCGAACTCAACAAAGAGCTTCAGGATCAAATTGTATCTTCTTGGGGACACTTGCATATGAAAGGTCGAGAAAGTCTGGGTAGGCCAAATTGCATTTCCATGGAGCCCTATCTTCAGTGGGTCCGAGAAAGAGCTTCCAAATTGAAGATGCCCTATCCTCGCCAAGATCCTTTGCCTCCGAGAGAGGAACCAGTCCAGTATTTCATGTCCGAGGCTGAAACATTGAAGATCGAATTGAAAAAAGCTCATCACGAAGCAGAAACATGGAAAGACAAATACCAGGTGATGGTCAGTGAGTACAACGAACTTCAGAAACAGTTTCAGGCAAGGAATGAAGAGTTGCTCTCCTACAAGAAGAAAAGACTCTACGAGGATTTATTTTCCTCCGATTCTCCGCCTAATCGCCAAAATCATGAATAGTGCTTCCTTAGGGTTCTAGAATTTTAGTTGTTTATTTTCATCGAGATTTTTATTTTAAGAATATTATTTGTAATCCGTTTTTCAATCAATAAAATTTTTCGTTATCCCGCAATACTCATAAACACTTGAATTCCATGAAGTCATGTCATTCGCATTTCGCATCATATCTTTGCATTACATGTGTCTCTCGGTTTCTCATACTCGGTTCTCTCGCCTTCCAGTTTTGTCACCCTGACTCGTTACAACACTAGAGCTCAAGCTCGAAAAAGGATGGAAGAACATGCTCAAGAGATGGATCGCTTTAACAACGAGCTAGCAGACTTTCGAGGGAGTATTGGAACAATCATGGAATTACTCCATGTCATGAATGCAAAGATGGACACTCAGCCTACCGTGGTTTCTGAGATTAACGCTACTGCTGCTGTAGATCCTCCGGTTGTCTCTGCGCCAAACCCGTTTCCTTATGGCCTCTCACAAGATTTTTTGCATCCTCCTGTTGTTACATCAGCTCACCAGGCTGTTCCTAATACTACATCAGTTCAACCGGTTGTTCCTGTTATTCAGAATGTACAACAAACTGTGCCTTTGGTTTCTGAGCCTCACAAAGTGGTCCCTACTTTCACACAAGCTAATGTCCGCACTCATGTGCAACCTTATCTTAATGAGCCTGTTTACGAAATTCTGGATGATGATGATGGAGGATGCCAACCACGGGATAGGCTTCGCGAAGAGGTGGTTACTATTGATAAAAGATTGAGAAAGATGGAAGGAGACCAAATCTTTGGTGCTGCTGCTAGAGATATCTGTTTAGTTTCCGGTTTGGTTATTCCGCCAAAGTTCAAAACTCCGAACTTTGACTGCTATGAAGGGACTACTTGCCCGAAAAGCCATTTGATAATGTACTACCGCAGGATGGCTGCTCACGTGGAAAATGACAAGTTGATGATTCACTGTTTCCAAGACAGTCTGAAAGGTGCTTCGTCGAAGTGGTACTTAACATTAGACCAGTCTCGCATCAAGTCTTTTCAGGATTTGTCTGATGCTTTTATTAAGCACTATAAGTACAATATGGATCTAGCTCCCGATAGGAGGCAACTGTTGAGTATGACGCAGAAAAGTTCCGAGACCTTTAAAGAATATGCCCAACGATGGAGAGAGATTGCTTCTCAGGTTGAGCCTCCGTTGACGGACAAGGAACTGGCCGATTGGTTTGTGGACACCGTCCGCCCTGAATTTTACGAGAGGATGGTGGGTAGTGTAACCACGAATTTTGCTGATATTGTTGCTGTGGGAGTAAAAGTTGAACTAGCTATGAAAAGTGGAAAGATGTCTGGTGGTTCTGGCAGCACGAGTTCAAAGGACCAAACTAAGAAACCCTCTTTCAATTCTCAGAAAAAGAAGGAAGGAGAGACTCATGCTGTATCCTCCGATAGAAGGGGAAAACACCAATATCAATATCCGCCACCGTACGCGCAACCTCATGGTTACCCAGTTCAGTATGCTCCACCTCCCTACGTGGCCGCTGTTGCACCATCTTTTAATCAGCAAGCCCCACAAGCTCCTGCTTATCAGCCTATGCAACAGGCTCCTATTTACCCGCCTCCCGCTTATCATCATCCTCCATCCAACTACCAGCAAGCACCCAACGTTCCTGCTAATCAACAACAGAGGAATCCGACACCTCGCCCAAATGCTCCGAGGAGACAGTATAAGCCGTGTCCTCCGATTCCAATGACGTTCACCGAGTTGTACCCTTACCTAGTACAGCGAGGTTTGATCACCACCCGAGCTTTGGGACCGCCTCCGAATCCTTTGCCAGCCAACTACAACGCTGCCGCTCATTGTTTATTTCATGAGGGTGCGCCAGGCCATGATTTGGAGAATTGTTATGCTTTGAAGAATATTGTGAGAGATCTGATGGAAAAGAAGATCTTGTCGTTCGATGATCCATCTCCCAATGTTAAAACCAATCCTCTGCCTACACATGCGAATGTTAATGCTGTTGATGATTCGTCTTACGAGGGTTTTATTCGTGATGTATCCCAGATTAAGACTCCTCTCAAGGCGTTCCATGCAAAGCTGTTTGAAGTAGGTCTGGTGCCTATTTCCCATGCTGATTGTATAAGTTGTAAAGGAGGTGATAAAGGGTGCGTTATGGTTCAGAAAGATGTTCAGAGATTGATGGATGATGGATTCCTACAAGTAGTTAACAAGGCGAAGGAAGTTGCTGCAATTGAGCCTACCTTCAACCTGCCCGAACCAAGGGGCAGGATGCCAGTGTTTAATCTGCCAACGCCAAAGTCTGTCATGCCGATGTTCAGCATACCGATTCCTGCTACTCCAGCAGTGGACCCACCTAAGCCCTTGATCATTCAGAAACCGAGTCCGTTTCCATTCAGTGATCCCAAAGCTGTACCTTGGAAGTATGATGTAACCGCGATTGATAAGGAATCTAGGAAGGTCATCCCAAGAGAAGAAGTGAAAGTTGATAGCGAAAATGTGACCAACATAGCTGGGGCAAGCAGGATGACTCGCAGTGGTCGTGTCTACACACCCCGTTTTGATGAGGCTCCGTCCAAGGAAACCACTACCAATACTACTGTGTCGGCTGGAGATAAAGGTAAAGGGGCTGTTACTAATGAGGAAGACGCTGAATTCTTGAGGATAATCAGGAAGAGTGATTATAAAGTTATCGATCAGCTGCACCAGACTCCTTCGAAGATTTCCGTCCTATCCCTGTTATTGAATTCACCCGCGCATAGAGCCGCTTTGCAGAAGGTCTTGACTCAAGCTCATGTGGCTCAAGACATCACTACCGGCCAGTTTAATAGTGTGATTGCTAATATTACCGCCTGTAATACTCTCAGCTTCAGTAATGAAGAACTGCCGAAAGAGGGTCTGAATCATAACCGTGCTTTGCATATATCCGTGAAGTGTCAGGAAGATAATTTAGCAAGAGTACTTGTGGATACTGGTTCTTCATTGAACGTTCTACCTATGAGGGTTCTCAGCAAGATGGCTTACAAGGATACTGTGGTGAAGCCTACTTCTTTAATTGTCAAGGCTTTTGATGGTTCGCGTAGATCGGTGGTTGGAGAAGTTGACCTTCCAATTCTGATCGGCCCACACGTGTTCCCGATCACATTCCAAATTATGGACATTAATCCTAATTACAGTTGTCTACTAGGAAGACCTTGGATCCATGCCGCTGGGGCAGTAACTTCTACCTTGCACCAAAAGATGAAGTTTGTGGTTGATGACAAGTTGGTGATCATACATGGTGAAGAGGATTTAATGGTTAGTAATTTATCATCGTTCCGGTACATTGAGGCTGATGAAGACGCTTTGGAGACTTCTTTCCAAGCACTTGAAATTGCCAATGCTGTTCTAGTGGAAGTCGAAGAAACTGCGGGAGTCCAGAGTAGTCCATCTTTTGCATCATTGAAGAGTACCAAATCGACAATCGACAGGGGCATTCCTGAAGGTTGGGGAGAAGTAATCAACGTCAAGGCAAAGACTAATCGCTATGGGTTGGGTTACAAGCCAATTCATGTTAAAGGACATCCGAAGGTTTTCCAAGAGGTGTTTGTCAGTGGAGGTTATCAGGTCAATGCCATCGGTGACTATGACGAAGAAGAAGATTTGAACAACTTGGTGTTTCAGAGTAGTGTAGCATTGAGCAACTGGGAGGCCATAGAGATTCCACTTATTTTCCCATTGTCAAAGTAATTTTTCATTTTTCATTTTGTGTTTTCAAATCCATAGCTCTGCCCAAGGCTATTGGATCACTTTGTAGGGCCACCTTTTCATTTCAAACAATTATTAATAAATGCATTTTGTTTCCGCTCCAGTTTGTTTCATTAAGCGTCTTTTCGTTTTCATCTTTTAAAATGAAATTGGCAATCTCTTCAAAAACAAACTAAAAACATTTTCATTTTCTTTTTGCATTTTCATCGAACATTTAATAAAATAAGCCTTTCAAACATGCAGTGACATTACCATTATTGAATCCGATAAATCTATTGTCTCTCCTGATTGGGATTCACCCATTTATCAAGCTGAAGATGAGGGTGAAGAAGATTTTGAAGTACCCGCAGAACTGACTAGATTGGTTGAGTATGAGTACACAGAGCTTCAGCCACACAAGGAGCAGGTAGATTTAATTAATCTTGGCACAGATGAAGACAAGAAGGAGGTCAAGATTGGCGCAGCACTTGGGGCAGAGGTCAAGCAGAGATTGGTCGAGCTGTTGAAAGATTATGTTGATGTGTTTGCATGGTCATATCAAGATATGCCCGGTTTAGACACAGATATTGTAGTTCACAAGCTACCGCTTAAGCCCGAATGTCCGCCTGTCAAGCAGAAACTTCGAAGAACGAGACCTGACATGGCTTTGAAGATTCGAGATGAGGTTAAAAAGCAGTTGGATGCGGGTTTTCTGGCGGTTGCGAAGTATCCTGATTGGGTTGCCAACATTGTTCCCGTGCCCAAAAAGGACGGTAAGGTTAGAATGTGTGTGGATTATAGGGATCTGAACAAGGCTAGTCCAAAAGACGATTTCCCGTTGCCGCATATCGACACACTCGTCGACAATACAGCTAGTTTTGCAGTTTTCTCATTCATGGATGGTTTCTCCGGTTATAATCAGATCAAGATGGATCCCGCCGACCGAGAAAAGACTACATTCATCACTCCTTGGGGGACCTTCTGTTACAAAGTTATGCCTTTCGGTCTGAAGAACGCAGGGGCAACCTATCAGCGTGCTATGACGACGCTCTTTCATGACATGATGCACAAAGAAATTGAAGTGTACGTGGATGATATGATTGCCAAATCTCATGATGAGGAGGAGCATTTGATTCATCTGTTGAAACTCTTTGAACGACTCCGAAAATATCAGTTGAAATTAAATCCTGCTAAGTGTACTTTTGGTGTCAGATCTGGAAAACTACTTGGTTTCATCGTCAGCCAACGAGGAATCGAGGTAGATCCTGATAAAGTCCGCGCCATCCAAGACATGCCGGCCCCGCAGACCGAAACCCAAGTCAGAGGCTTTCTGGGACGTTTGAACTACATCTCCCGGTTCATATCTAACCTGACTGCTACTTGTGAGCCGGTATTCAAGTTGCTTTGCAAAGGTCAGACTGTTGATTGGAATCCAGATTGTCAGCGGGCGTTTGAAAAGATCAAAGATTACTTACAAAAGCCTCCTATCTTGATGCCTCCTGTTCACGGAAGACCATTATTTATGTACCTCACTGTTCTTGAGAAGTCTATGGGTTGTGTGCTTGGGCAACACGATGAGACCGGACGAAAGGAACACGCTATATACTATTTAAGCAAGAAGTTTACTGATTGTGAGAACCGATATTCACTGTTGGAGAAGACCTGTTGTGCGCTAGCATGGGCTGCTAGGCGTCTCCGGCAATATATGATGGGTCATACTACCTTGTTGATTTCGAAGATGGACCCAATAAAGTACATTTTCGAAAAGCCTGCTCAGACAGGGAGGCTTGCTCGTTGGCATATGTTGTTGTCGGAATATGACATCCAATATGTACCTCAGAAAGCTATCAAAGGAAGTATATTGTCAGACTATCTTGCAGACCAACCAGTCGGAGATTATGAGCCTCTTAAGTTTGACTTTCCAGACGAAGACATTATGTGGGTAAATGATTTCGATGAGCCAGAGCCAGAGCCCGAGGATGGCCCCGAACCGGGTCTCTGGTGGAAGATGATGTTTGATGGTTCCTCCAATTACAGTGGGCATGGCATAGGTGCCGTTTTGATGAATCCAAAAGGTGGCTATACCCCATTTACCGCAAGGTTAGAGTTTGAGTGCACAAACAATGTCGCCGAGTATGAAGCATGCATCCTTGGTCTTGAAGCAGCTATTGATCTCCGGATCAAACTTCTTGAAGTAAGCGGGGATTCAGCGTTGGTTATATATCAAGTGAAAGGTGAGTGGGAAACCAAGAATGAGAAGTTGGTCCCTTACAAAGCCTACATTGTGGAGTTAATTAAGTACTTTGATGGGATCAAGTTCGAACATATTCCGAGAACTGAAAATCATATTGCTGACGCCTTAGCCATGCTAGCATCCATGTGGAAGGTCAAGTTTGTCAATGAAGCTCCGCTCATTCGAATCGAGCGTAGAAGGGAACCCGCCCACTGTCTGTTGATTGAAGAAGGTGAAATTGATGAAAAGCCTTGGTTTCATGATATCAAGAATTATTTGCTCACGCAAGAGTATCCAGCAGATGCTTCTTATCTTGACAAAAGGACCTTGAGGAGACTAGCATCTAAGTTCTTCATCAGCAACGACGTACTATACAAACGAAACCACGACATGGTTCTGCTTAGGTGTGTGGATAGACGGGAAGCAGACAGGCTACTCCAGGAAATTCATGAAGGGACGTTCGGAACTCATGCCAACGGTTATGCCATGTCCAAGAAACTCTTGAGGGCTGGATATTACTGGTTAGCCATGGAATCCGACTGTATCCGATACGCTAGGAAGTGTCACAAGTGCCAAATCTATGCGGACAAAATGCATGTTCCTCCTTCACCATTGAATGTTTTGACTTCGCCGTGGCCTTTCTCTATGTGGGGTCTTGATATGATTGGGGCAATTGAGCCGAAAGCTTCCAATGGTCATCGTTTCATTCTCGTCGCTATTGACTACTTCACCAAGTGGGTGGAAGCTGCTTCCTACGCTAATGTGACCAAACAAGTGGTTGCTCGATTCATCAGAAAAGATATTATCTGCCGTTATGGGGTTCCGAGTCGGATCATCACTGACAATGGTACCAACCTGAATAACAAGACTATGAAGGAGTTGTGTGATACTTTCAAGATTGCGCATCATAATTCTTCTCCGTACCGTCCTAAGATGAATGGAGCTGTGGAAGCTGCGAATAAGAATATCAAGAAGATCCTACAAAAAATGGTTAAGACTTACAAGGATTGGCATGAAATGTTACCGTTTGCTTTGCATGGATATAGAACTACTGTTCGAACTTCAACCGGGGCAACTCCTTTCTCATTGGTCTATGGAATGGACGCCGTTCTTCCCATTGAAGTTGAGTTGCCATCTTTAAGGGTGTTGATGGAAGCAAAGTTAGATGAAGCAGATTGGGTTCAAGACCGATATGACCAGCTGAATCTTATTGATGAGAAGCGCCTGGCGGCTATATGCCACGGCCAGCTATATCAGAACCGAATGAAGAGAGCTTTTGACAAGAAAGTTCGGCCCCGGGAGTTTCGTCAAGGAGAGCTCGTACTCAAGAAGATCTTGCCAGTTCACAAAGACATGCGTGGGAAATGGATGCCCAATTACGACGGCCCATTTGTTGTTAAGACAGTTTTCTCCGGAGGATCGCTAATTCTTACTACAATGGACGGTGAAGAGCTCGCCCATCCTGTGAATTCCGATGCAGTCCGAAAATACTATGCCTAAAAATAAAAAATAATTAAAAAAAAATAATAATAATAATAAAAATGAAAAAATGCGGCTCGCTAAGTTGAAAACCCGGAAGGGCGGCTTAGGCAAAAATGAGCGTCCCGGTGGATTGAAAACCCGAAAGGGCGGTCCAGGCAAAAGTTAGGGACAAAGGCATTTCACTGCATTGGACGACACCGAGCATTGCAGACGCTTTTACAGAAATTCATTTCAAATCCAATCACTCTCTTCAGAAGCAAGGTTGTGGGTAGTCTCAGTCGTCAGGGTCAATAGGTCGTTGGATTCAATGTAACCTTTCCCATATTGCCAATTTCAAATTTGTAATTTCCCATGGAGCTATGCCTTTAGCAAGCTACCATTCTTTAATAAAATTTACCTTTTGCTTTTCAACGCCTTTGTGCACGTTATCTCCATTTTATTTTTGTTATGCAATTTGCTGTTGTTAATAACTTGTGAGCATGAAAAGTGTTTTTCAAAACTAAAATATATTTTCTCGAAAATGCAATCGGAAATGAAAGTTACTTTGGCTTATGGAAATTTGTGAAGAATCTCTTCGTCCCTAGTAAATCTCATTGTTGCATAAACATCCATTCGTTACCAGCATCTTCCCAGTAATAGTCCCCAGCGAGACTTTAAGCTGACAACACTTTTGGGATTCATCCGATATCCCCAGTGACTCTCAAGACTGCAGAGATATCCCCGGTATCCTCCAAGTGATATATGTTCTTGAACCCCATTCTCAACGGAATTATCTGTTCCTCAGTGAGATTGTCTTACTTTCCTCAGGAAATACTTCCCAGGAGACTTCCATATTCTCCCCAAGAGGTCAAGATACATTCCCCAGGGATGTCTGTTGATTTCTCCCCAGTAATTCTGATGAACTCTCCGCAGGGAAGTTTGATATATCTTATCCCCAGGAAGCCGAGGTACTTTTCCCAGGAATTTGCTACACTATCTCCATGAAGCTGGCTAGCTCCACACCTTCCCCATACATCGGATATTTATTTTATCCTCGGAAGTCTATGATCCAAGAGTTCTTGAGCTGATTATGGTTCATGATAGCAATCCCTCACGTGAAGTCATGACATCTTATCCCCATGTGGAGGTCATGAATCCCCAGTTGAAGTCAGGGCATCATACTCTCCGGGGAAGTCGTATCGCACCCCCCATGTGGAAGTCATGAGATTTTCTCCCTAGGGAAATTTTAATTTTTGAGCCAATTCGGTCTTACCATCAGCTATTCCTATCCCCTAATAGAGGTATTGTTACAGAGGTCACTGGGTATTCCTGTCGAGATGTTTATTTCATCTCATATCCCCTCTCTCATCTGTTTTGTCAGCATAAGCATAAGCATGAGCATTACATACTCATTTTCATTTCATTGGCATACACATGAACATACACATTCGTATACACTTTGGCATACGCATTAGCATTTGCATGCTTGCTATTTATAGTCATCCTTGTCGTTACCGCCGAGTAACTGGGTTTGTCCGCTCTCTCCAAGTAGATCACCAGCCCTAAGCATAAAATACCTACTTGTTTCCCGTTTCCCCGCAGAGTTCAACCCTCGTGGACGATGGTTATTTCTGTTACCTTTCCGTGTTAAGATAAGGTAGTCCCCATTCGAGTTCGTTTCCTCAATGAAGTCTCGTTTGACAGTCGTTTGTATCCCAATTCTAGATCGAACTTCGGTCCCGTCGGTCACCGAACATACCTGGACGTGCATTTATTTTGCACTATCTCTCAAGAAAAGCATTTACAATCCTTTGCAGATATGCGACAGTTCTCGCCTGAGAAGCTTATCACTACATTGCACAATAAACAAGCAACAGTTCCCAGCCGAGGAGCTTATCACCTACCTTACACTTTACAATACACTCTACAATTGATCTTCTCATACAAGGAGCTCATTATTTACATTACAGTGATCCAGATGTTTGCCATCATCACGACCTTCTTTACAATTTATGTTACATGTCATTACTCAGTGATCTAGATGTTTGCCATCATCACAATTTTCTTTACAATTTACATTACCTGTTACCACCTCTACAAGCAGTTCTCATCCGAGAAGCTTATTACTGCCACTCTTGCAAATAAGCGGCATTTCTCGCCCGAGAAGCTTATCCTATCTTCGTTATGACTTGCAGCAAATGGCCATCTCCAGCGAGCAGTTTGGTTTCCATTTCCCGTATTATTTTGAAGAAAGGGGAGGTTTGAGCGGAATCATATTCAGGAGAGCACAGATCTTGAAGTATGAAGAAGTTCGTTTACCCTTTAGTAAAAGAAGGAACCGAATCATATTCGAGAGAGCACCGATCTCGAATTATGAAGACGTTTATTTTATCCTTTAGAAAAAAAGAAACTGAATCATGTCCAGGGAGCACAGACTTGAGACGTGAAGAAGTTTATATTATCAATCAATCTATTATCCACAGATAAACAACAGTCTCTTTATTTGAGAGCTTATCCAGTTTGGCATATAAGTCCCTTGCAACGATAAGTGGCAGTTCTCACTCGAGAAAGCTTATCAGGGCGTTTCCCATTTAAGACCATTTATTTTGGCATACAGCCTATTTTACCCTGTATATTTTCTACGGATTCCTAAATTCCGTTTGATCTTGTCACGAGGGAAAGTTTACAGAAGTCGGATGTTATTCTTCGCTCAATGCTCCAGCATCTTGTTAATCGATCCTACAGTCGTGCAGATCCAGTTTTATTTTCTTACTCTAGAGTATCAGTTAGTCACGCCTGAACCTGTTGATGATTACTCTTAAATTCCCCCATCTCCATTGAGGATCCCGCTCTTACCATTCCTTTTCCTAAAGTGATGATTGGTCGTACTCGCACCAGTTGACTATCACTTTAGAATTCCCCAGTGTCGTGCTGTCACCCAGTGCGTCGTGTTCCCAGTGTGGTTCGTTCGTCGCGTCGGTCCCCTATGTCGACGTGTCGTCTGCATCTCTGCATTTACCATTCCATCATACGCACCATACTAAATTCATGGCATTGTCAATATTATAGTTTATTTTCGTTTTGTCCATAGCATTGCATATCACTTCATCTAAGGGCAAAATTTTCGGTTATCTATATTTAAATCCCTCCCCCATGATTTCTCGAGCCTTCATCGCTCAAATCATCCGGTGAAGCTATTTAAATAGGGGCAACTGTAATACCCCAAATTTTACCCTCAGATTAGTCGATTCATATAGCATGACATCCCATTTTTGCATCCGCTAACTATTAACATGTTACGTAGTCTATTTATTTTTTGCAGGAATTACATCTAGTATGCCTTAACTGTGAAAAGGGCAAAATGGTAATTTGTGCAGTATTTACTGAGGGTTTTTGAAGACGGGTATTCACCAGGATTCTTTGGAATAATCAAAACCTCAGTCTCCGAGTTCTTTATTTTTGAGGATAAGCAGAAATACAGTGAATTTTGGCATCAGAGTTTTTAGGATACAACAATTTATTCAGGAGCTGAGATTTTGCTGTCGCTAGATTCCAAGGTTGTTGCTTAATTGTGTAGGGCTGATCATGGTTGAGATATTAATTTGATTTGGGTTACGACAGGCGTAGGCAATCACTCGCTTGAATTTACTTCATAGGCGCATATTTTCCTGCTTCCACTGCTTTCTGCTATTGTAAGGTTCAAAAGAAAGGAAACAGTAAAAAGTCTAATTCAGACTCGGGTTTTTGATTGATGTTGGATCAAGATTTCTGGGCCGAGTTGGTTTATGGTTTGATATTTTATCAGGGACGCTAATTGAATTTTTAATAACGGGGTTTAGCTTTCTGTTTTCACCGCTAATCGGATTTCTCTGCTTCTGTTCTGTTTTACTCCGTTCATGACTATCGTCGATTCTATCATCAGGCACAATTTAACTGATTTAAGAAGGGAAGATTGTATCGTATTTTAAATGGATCGGCATAAGTTGGAACGTACTTGATAGGATCGCATTAAATCGGGTATATTCTTTTGGGGTCATCCGGTTGCAAAAGGTATGAAGGGCGTACAAGACTCGGATAAATTGGATAGAAATATAATTGAATTTATTCATGAATATTTTTATTCAGGGAAAGGAAATAATAATAATATATATATGAATTTTTCATGTATATTTTATTTACCACAAGAGGAGATAATTGTGAATACGATATTATTGAATCTCTCAGTCATAAGTATTTTTTACAAGTTGCGAATAAAAAGGAAAAATAATTTGCATTGTATATTTATCCTAAAAATTTCTTAGAGCTCTTCATTTCTCTGATGGACTTCATGTCGTTTATTCATCGACTTTTTTCGTACCTACACACAGAAAATCAAAACAAGCAGAACGAGTTAGAAAATATTGACACCCTCAGAACAGAGTCATCACAGGGTGTCGGAAGGGCACGACAAATTGCCGAAGCCTACTTCCACTTCCATCCTCAACCTCAGCATCAACCGATAGTATCCGTTCTTTTCGGGACTGCCGAGAAGAAGAGAAAAAGAAGTTTATGCCGAAAGATGATTTTTGCCGAAAAGGTGATTATCCAACCAAACAGATCACTAACAGAATCCGATCCAGATATTCATTTCTATCATGTAAATGTTATGGAATCCAGAAGTCCAAATCCAAGGCTCAAAATAAAAAATATCCATGGATATCCGTAAGCAGCCCAACAAATTCAAATCCGAAATCAATTCCTGGATATCCAAAGTCCAGAATATCACATAAAATCAAATCCAACAAATAATAACGTAAGGTTCAAAATCTAAAGCCCAGTCAAAACAAACAAATTCAAAAGCAGCAAACTCAACAAGATCTTCCGTAAAAATCTGCCAGAAAATCGCCACAACGGTCTCATAAGCCACAATCACAGCTAGATATAAAATCAGCAGGAAATCATAAAAATCCCTAAGGCAACAAGAACGAAAACCTGAAGCTTACATACAAAGCGGCGGCGGCGGATCCAAAACGGCGGCTCAGAATAATATTCGTTCATCATCGCCGGTCGGAGAAAAGCGAATCAGAGAACTCAACGGCGCCGCGAAGACAACGCAAAGCCGCAAACCACGAACTCACATCGAAGACCGCCATCGCTGTTTCTAAACGGCGGGCAATCTTCATAGCCTCAGAAAACTTCATCACCGGCCTTTAATCATCAAGAACACTCACGAAACCGTAAGCCACTATGATTATCTTCATGCTGTTGTTGTTTGTTTTTTGTAGAATCCGGGAAAAGGAAGAACAAACATGAAATCCGAGATGAGGAAGTATCACGAAAGAGCTTCGTGAAAGCATGCATGGCCGCCGGCCACTTTTGGAAGGAAGAAGAAGGAAATGAAAACCTAAAGGGTTTTCTCCAACAGACGTGTACCCCACTTCGTTTAATGACCACTCATTATCTTTTGTTTTTCTTTTTTCTTTTTCTTTCGTTTTATTTAATCCTTCATTATTATGTTGGTATGTGGCTGTTGTTTTATTATGATAATGTCTAAAACTAACATGTTAGCTGATAGTTATAGTTATAGTTTTTTCTTTAGTATATTTCTATTCATAGTTTTAATATATTGCATCAAGAGCAGGAAGTTGGTTTGGATCTCCTTAAAATTGGAATTAAAATTGTTGAATTAAAATTGTTGAATTGTAACAGCATAATTTTATGTTGTTCTCAATTGTTAGAGTGGAAAAGTATTACTGCAGGAATTCAATACGTAGTGACCTTGGGGTAAGTTTGAAATTGATACTTGAAAGTGTTATATTGATGCAAAAAGAATATATAAATTCTATGTAGTTTTTTAGAATCAAAACCACCTTTTTTAAAAAAAAAATTATATTAAATTTTTTTTTGTTTTTTAAGAACGCATAATATTTTACATTAAAGCCTTCTCTTTTTAAAATTTTTTTACTTAAATTAAAAAAAAAACTTTTTGTAATAACTTGGAAACTTTTTAAAATTAAAATTGTTTTTAATATTCCAATGACAATTTATTAATTAAGAGAAACAGTTTTTCAAAAATTAAGTTTTTAAACTCAAATTAAATTTCTTTTTTTAAAAAAAATTTAACCTTAACTTCTTTTTCAAAAGTAATAAAATAATAATTACAATTTGCACTTTTATTTTTCCTTGAATATTAATTGTTTATTATTTGCCATGAATTTCCGTCTGACCCTTCCACTAATGTTCTCTGTGTCTCCCCTCAGATTATATTTAAATTATTTATTCAATTTATTTTATTTCCATGGATGTAATTTACGCGAGGCCATGGTCGCGACTTATTTGTTTCATTTTCTCGCCTTGCATTATTATTATTATTATTATTATTATTTATTATTTATTTTTTTTGGCCCCTTGGGGTTTGTAATTTACGCGAACGGCCGCGATGCTTCTTTACCGTTTCTTTGCCTTTCTGCCTTTGATTATGCTGTACAATATTGTCCTGTTTGCATGTTTTACCATTTAACCTTCCGAAGGAATTAGGTCTAGCCGTTTGACCACCGGGTCAATAGTCTTAACCCTTCAAAACCATAATTAGCCTAGGTGTCCCGCCGTGGACGGAAATACCCTTTACCCTAGCTTTAGGTCAAAGAGTCGCCGTACTCTGTTTAGGGTTTCCCGCCGTGGAATCCCTAATTTTAACCCTAATTTTCAATTAACAAATTCAACATAGAAATAGGAGTTCAAAGACTCCACGTAAGCGTGTCCTTAAGATACGTTTACTCCCCTTGAAACCTTGACCACAGTCAAGAGGTTTCTAACCTCCCTAATTAGGGGAACTACAATTACTCTGATTCCATTCCCGTCAGGATATGTAGGCACAAGATGCGACGTCTTGCCGAGTAAACTTAGGACTAACCCTTAGGTCTTTAGGTCACTTTATCCCTTAATTCAGTATATACAGATAATAATAAATAAAATAAAATAAAAAGCATACAATAAACAAAAGGTTCCTGTAGAGTACTACAGAAGTTTAGGGTGCTAGTACCTTCCCTAGACTTAACCAACCCCTTACCTAGGTCTCTCCCCGCATTGTGTTTACGATGCAAAAATAGGTTTTTCCTCTTTTGACCTTTTCCTTCGGATAAATCAAAGAGCGGTTGTGATTTAAGAATACGATTCAAATTAATTAATAGTTTGATATCATATTTCCACCGCAACAGCTAGTTTCTTCATCACCTATATAATGGTTGATGGATGGTCTGGTATAGCTGCTGAGGTTTTGATGTTGAAACCACTAATTATATATCACTTGAAGAACTTCTTCTTGGTTAAGACTGAAAAGGACAGGGAAGAGGCCACGGATCCTGGAAGTATAGGTTTCAACACTGGAGAACCTCGCATACAATTGTACTTTCTGCTGGGCCTAGTCTATGCTGCAGTGACACCTACTGTTCTTCCTTTCATAATAATTTTCTTTGGGTTGGCCTATGTTGTGTTCCGCCATCAGATAATCAACGTTTATAATCAAGAATACGAGAGTGGTGCAGCATTCTGGCCTGATGTCCATTTCCGTGTCATAATTGCACTGATAGTCTCACAGCTAGTTCTGATGGGACTCCTAACCACCAAAAGAGCTGCTTCATCAACTCCTTTTCTCATTGCGCTACCGGTACTGACGATATGGTTCCATATATACTGCAAAGGCCGTTTCGAATCTGCATTTTCTAAATATCCCTTACAGGAAGCGATGATGAAAGATACATTAGAACGAGCTACAGATCCGAACCTGAACATAAAAGGTTACCTTCAACACGCTTATGTTCACCCAGTTTTTAAGGCTAGCCTTGAGGATGCTGATGAGGAGGAAGATGTAACGAGTCTTAAGTGGGAAACTGAGAGTGCTACTGTACCTACAAAACGCCATTCACGAAGGAATACACCATTGCCCAGCAGAGTTAGCGGTGCATCGTCTCCACCTATGCTTGATGGCATTAAAGACGATCCAGAGTCATAGGTCATTCATGGACCAAGAAAAGATGTCATATCATTGAAATGAGATAAACCAGGACGTATGTGAATGTGAGTATATTATATAATGAGCTACATCAACAGACATGTGGTAGTGGTTGAAGCATATAAGCTGAGAAAGTTGAGTTGTCCTGCAAAAGCATTTTGGACTTTCTGGTCAGCAGCTAAAATAAATCCGTATGGCTACGACTCTGCTACTACCAATAACCCACAACACTATGGCTCGGCACTGAACAGAAATCAGACCCGCTACATCCATCGCAATGTTTCAAAACACAGCTTGAAAATCACATCCACAACGCATCTAATGTCACGGCATACAAATCTTACGCACCGCTTTTCCGTCGATTCAAGAGTTAGCACCAATTGTTGCCCTAGGAGACACACAACAAACCGTACCGCCAGACAATACCTGCAAAACAAAACATCCAGCCCACACACCTGCAGAAATCGTACCATGCTTGCTACAAATCCACTCCACACCAGACCAACAAACAAAAATCCTGCACCTGAAAATGACTTGACATCAACAATAAGACAATTTTTAAAAAAAAGAAACTAAAAAGAGGAAGAAAAAACAGCAAAAAGGATCTGCGAGAAAAATATAATAAGAAGGTTGATGGTCTCGTTCAGAATAGGAATTCACGGTGCCTTTGTTCCTCAGCCTCAACCTTGAGTCCATTTACCACATACAAACACACTTTCCTCTGCTAAGCCATATTCTCAAGCATCATTCTTCAACCATCTTCCATAACTCTTAAACTTCACCTCAACCTCCATACATTCCAAGCTACCACGCACCGTATAACTCCCTTTGTCACCATCATCTGCAACCACCATCACAATAGCATAAAACCTTTGAAACACTGTTGCTTCAGATAACACAAAAACTCTGCTGCAACACTTACACCAGAACCCCTGCAGCGTAACAGAAGCAAAATCGGCCCTTAAACAAAACACAAAGCTATTTCTCAACCTTCATTGACACCAATATAAGTAGCTTCGACATGGTAGCTTCATGTTCGACAGACATCGATGTTTCCGATAGTTCCCTTAACGTCATCGAAGCCATCGCAATCAGCAACGAAACCCGTTAAAACTCCGAACAACAGAATCACAAACCAACTTCAGAACACCAACACCTTCAAACATCCTCCAATAAAAAATCACCCAGAAATCTCCATGAAACCCTCAAAGCCATAATAGAACTTTCATCGAACATATGGTGGGCGATTTTTACGTCTCTGTTCAGCACCTTTTTTTTTTCCATTGATCTCCACTGTTGGTTCTTAGTTTCTTCAAAGCTACACATAAACCTTCATCAAACCCCAGCGAATCCCCTATTACCTTTAATCCAAATCAGAACAGAAGATTAGGAGAAGAGGAGAAACCATCAACGAGTACGACCCAAATCTTCATAACCACAACATAATCTCCGCTTTAATTGAAGCCAGATCGCATCATGATATTCTCGATGTGAATCGATTGTGTGAGAATGGATCTGACGCACGTTTTTCTGGGAAGGTAGAGTTTTCAAGTTCGTTCCTCTTTCTTCACTAACCAGATGTTTTGCCCGTGTTATTCTTAGGTTTGTTCTTCTTTTTTGTTATTATTAGCATTTTTTTGTAAATATCATGTTTCTGCCTATAATATATTATTATTACTATTATGCATATATAAAATAGATTGAACATATTACATTAATATTGTCTTTACTTTATCTTTTTATTTTGTTTTGGTTTTTAACACAATTTATAATATATATATTTTGTTTTTTTTTGTTTAAAAAGAAAAGGGGGTTGAGTATAGTTTATATATTATTTTTTTTTAAGTTATAGTTTTATCTATTTTCTCTTAGAGATTTTAAGATTTGTTTAGAAGTTAATTTCATTTCTTCTTTTGATATTGGACATTTTGTTCCACTTTTGGGTCGATGACGATACCTCCGTAAATCGTTATTAAGTCAAACTGTCAATAAATAACGTTGGATCTGAGACCATTTCGCTTTCAACGCTTACCCTCCTAAAACCACGGTCCCGTACCGAATGTAACTTCGAAAATATTTTCAAATCAAATTCTTTGTGTTGAATTAAAAATAGAGGATTGGGTGTAGACCTCTTCTTCTCCGAGTGTTGAGATGCTCACTGTGGTGTGGGAGGTTTCGATACTTGTCTTTCAATACGAAGACGCCACTCCCTCTTCTCCTAAAAAACCTCGGTCTCGTACCGAGTCCTTTTTCAAACCATAATAAACTAATTATTCTTTGTATTGAATTAAAAAGAGAGGATTAGGTGTAGACCTCTTCCTCTCCGAATGTTGGGATGCCCACTGTAGTGAGGGTGGTCTCGATACTCGTCTTTCAATACGAAGACGATTCTTTATCCACCATCTCGTTTTCACAACTTCATCCCGCAACCCTTGTCACTTAAAACCTCGGTCTCGCATTGAGTGCATTTTCAAATCATTTTCACAAAAACTTGAATGGTCGTGGAGTGGTTAGGCGTAGGCCTTCTCCTATCCCGAGTGCTGACGTTTACCGTAGGGTTCTCTGTCGCAAAGCACTTACCATTCAAAACCAAAAACATCTTTAATAAGAGAATGAAGTTCTCTTTGTGTTGAACTAAAGAGAGAGGATTGAGTGTAGTCTTTTTCCTCTCCGAGTGTCAGGATACTCACTGTAGTGTGTGTGGTCTTGATACTCGTCTTTCAATACGAAGACGCCTCGTTCGCCACACCTTTTTATAACAAAAACTTTGAGATAACAAATTGGGTACTACCCGTAGGGGTTACTATCCGAGGACCTGTCTCGCCCCCTAAAAAACAATCCAATCAATCAAACGTGACTTCTTGCCCCGCGTGGCGAAAACTAATCAGTCTTTCAAAAAGGATATGTTACGTCCGTTCTACCGCAAACAGGTAACGCCTAAGTCTCCAACGAGCGAGCAGCAAAACACCTAACTGCTAGAATGCGCACGATAGCATCATCCATAAAAAACATCAACACATCGTAGGCCGAACTACGGCTGCTCTGATTTCTCATACCAGATGAGAATACGTAGGCACAAGGGCCACAATCCTTGGCGAGCACAATCCCCCCCATCACCCGTAGTTTCCCGAACTACGTCGACTCTGACTTTCTCACATCTATTGAGAATACGTAGGCATAGGACTGCGAAGTTCTACCGAGTCTGTTCTTTCTCTTTTTCTTCCCCGTTCTCTCTTTCCTCCTAACTTTCTTGTTTACCCCATGGAACACTTCTTATAGCATAATATTTTAGCAAATATAATTCACACGTCGACAAACAAAAGGTTCCCATCGAGTACGATGGATGCGAGGGGTGCTAATACCTTCCCCTCGCATAACCGGCTTCCGAACCCGTTCTTGGTCGCGAGACCATCTTATCCATTTCTTTTCTTAAGGTTTTCTCGATATTTTCCTTTCCCCTCATGGGATAAATAAAGTTCGGTGGCGACTCTTCTGTCTATCCTTTTCGCCTCCCCGTCGTTGCACGATGCATTTTTCGAGTAGCGACACTAACTACACAGAGACATATGCTTCTGTGGCAAGGTTAAAATCCATACGCTTGCTAATTTCTTTTGCTGCACAGAATAACATCACTCTGTATCAGATGGATGTTAAAAGTGCTTTCCTAAATGGTTTAATAGAAGAAGAAGTATATGTTCATCAATCTCCTGGATTTGAAAATGAAAGATTTCCATAAAACTTTTTAAAATTAAATAAATCACTCTATGGCCTACAACAAACTCTCAGAGCTTGGTATGAAAGGCTGAGTAATTTTATTCTGGAAAACAATTTTATCAGAGGAAAGGTTGATACCACTCATTTTCATAAATCAATTAAGAAAGATATCTTAATCTGTCAGATTTATGTTGATGATATTATTTTTGGAACCACAAATATTTCACTTGGAAAAGAGTTTGCTAAGTCAATGCAGGCAGAGTTTGAAATGAGCATGATGGGAGAGCTAAGATTCTTTCTGGGCATTCAAGTTAATCAGACTCCAGAAGGCACCTACATACATCAGACGAAGTATGTGAAGGAGCTTCTGAAAAAGTTTAATCTGAAAGAGAGTAAGCCAGCTAAGACTCTCATGCATCCAACTTGAACTCTAGGAAGAGGTAAGTAAAAAGGTAGATCAGAAGTTGTACAGAGGTATGATTGGCTCTCTTCTGTATTTAACTGCCTCTAGGCCTGACATTCTCTTCAGTGTATGTTTATGTGCTAGGTTCCAATCAGATCCTAGAGAATCTCACTTAACTGTTGTTAAGAGAATCCTGAGGTATCTGAAAGGTACAACTAACGTGGGTCTATGTTACAGAAGATCCGATGAATATAAATTAGTAGGCTTCTGTGACGCTGATTTTGCTGGAGATAAAGTTGAACGCAAAAGCACCTCTAGAAGCTGTCAGTTTCTGGGAGGTAATCTGATCTCGTGGTACAGCAAGAAGCAACCCATTATAGCACTCTCAACTACAGAGGCATAATATATTGTTGCTTCTAGTTGCAGTACCCAGATGCTCTGGATGAAGAGTCAGTTGGAGGACTACCAAATACATGAGACTAATATTCCTATCTTCTGTGACAATACTTTTGCAGTTTGTCTTTCTAAAAATCTAATTTTACATTCAAAGGCAAAACATATAAAGATTAAACACCATTTCATCAGAGACTATATTCAGAAAGGGATATAAAGTTTAAACATTTGTTGATACAGACCATCAATGGGCTGATATTTTTACAAAACCCCTCTCTGAAGATAGATTTAAATTTATTCTGAAAAATATTAGTATGGACTTTTATCCAGAATAAAATCTTTATTCAGAATTAAATTTATTCAGATGAAAAGTGTTTAAAGTCTATACTCTGAAGTATTGTATTTGATTTTTTTTAAGTTACTTTATTTTTGTGAAAATCTGAGTTAACAAGCTTCAGAGGATCTGAGCGTTAGTTAACGTTTCATTTCCTAAAAGAGCTTCAGAGGCACACCATGTAACTCCTAATTTAATTATCCTATTTTTTGTGCTTTTGTTTTGATTTGATGGGTTTGTGGGGGTGTGTTCGAGTGCGGTTGAGTGTAGCCCTTAAGTTGGAGAGTAATTGATAATTTTGGACTTTAAGAGTAATAATATTATTATTAGTGGTAATGATAATTAAATGAGTAATAGTAATATTATTAATATTGTGGTTGTTAATATTATTACTATTATCATTATTATTATTATTATTATTATTATTATTATTATTATTATTATTATTATTATTATTATTATTATTATTGTAGTATAATGGAAATAAGAAACTGGAACAATAGAATTATTGGGATTAAGGGTAGAAAGGGAATTATTGGGAAAGAGGAAGAGGAGAACACGTTTGAGAAGGAGAAGAGAAGTTGGAGAAGAAGGATAGCTAGAGCAATTGGATCAAGAAGAAGCTAAGGTTCATCATTTCAACAAGATTTTCTGCATTTGTTGGAACTATCGAGGTAAGGGGGGGGGGGGGGGGGGGAGAGAAATAGATCAAAATGGTATATGCATGAATACTGGGTAGTGGAGGAGGGGGGGGGGGGGGGTTCCCTAACCCTAGAGGTTGATGATCTCGAATGTTATTATTGTTATGAATTTCGTGTTGATTCTGATCATGAGAATCCTCATGCATGTGTGGTTGAGCAATTTGTTGAGTGATTTGGGGTTTTCCAGGTAAATGCCATTTTATGCCGGAACTGAGTTAATCGGTAAAACTTAGGTTTTATCGAGTAGAATTGTGGATAGATAGTGCAACTATATTGTATTATGTTGTACTGGTATGGTGGGAACTTATTTTGATTCTAATCGGGTGCCATTGGAGAGCTGTGTCGATTCTGAGCTGTATTATTTTTGAGAATTCGCAAAGACTCGCTAGCACCATCGCTAGGCAAGTGGGTAGCGAGCCTTCGCTAGGCATTTGCTGAGCGAAGAAGTTGGCGAGCGAAGTCAGAAGCTTCTGTTTGGCTTCGCTGGGCAGCTCGCTGAGCGAGCTTGTAGCGAACACTCGCCAGTGCCTCGCTGGGCGATGGGGCCAGCGAGCATGACAGTGTTTTGAAATTTTTATATTGTGTTGTTCTGTTCGCATGCGGTTAGACCCTTGTTGGTCGGAGTTGAGTTTGAGAGTTAATATTGATTTGTGGCGAGTGTATGTGTGTATGTGATAATGTATGATATATATATTTATACATGATGTATGATGAAATGTGATCAGTAGATTACGTACACAGTGTGTGTGCCTGTGTTGAGTATGGTGCATTGAGGTTGTGCATAGCATGTGAAGGGGTTGATCATTTGCTCGGTGGGGCATATGAGATATACTCGGGCTCCGCAAGGGAGTGTGATGGGGTTGATCGTTGCTCGGTGGAGCGTACAAAATAAACTCAGGCTTCGAATGGGAGCAGTGCTGAGATGGATCGTTGCCTAGGGTGGCGTATGCGATCTATCCGGGTTTGATTGAGGAACCGTGAGCCAGTACCTCATTTCATGTGTTGAGTTGCATGTGTTGCATCGTATTATGTGGGTTGTGTTGGTGTGGGACCGTAGGTCCGAGTTGATGTGTGTAAATTGATATTTTATGTGTTTTACTGCCTTTTATTCATGTACAATATTACCTTTATATTTTGATTCGTGATTTCTCACCCCTTTCTCGTTGTTGTGGTTTGTGCTTCTTCAGAAGTACAGATAATCCAGGTGTGTAGCTAGCTTGGATTGTGGCGAGTAGTTCCATAGGGCTGCTCTGATACGTAACAAGGGTTTTTTGGGAGTTGTTTAATTATATGATGATTTTGTTGACTTCGTGTCGTATCATGTGATGTTAGTACTTGTGGTGTATATATTTTGTGTATTTTGGGCAGATGGTCGTACTTGATGTATCAGACATGTGTATATATGTATAAGATGATAATTTCCGCTGCTTATTTGGTTGTTGAATCATTTATCAAAGTGTTTGGTGAATTTTTCTTCTGTGACATTCCCGTTTTATGTGGTGACTCTGATATTTTATTGTTTTATCCACTATTTATTTTATTTTAGGAAACGGGGTGTTACAAGTTGGTATCAGAGAAGGTCGGTCCGTCTGGCCAGTGTAGTAATTGAGTCTGTCTGTAGGATAGAGCTTGTTTTTCTGTTAACCTGGCGTTGTTATTGTTGAGCAGTATGGCGGGAAGGAATGATGATGTGTTAGCTGCAACTATGCAGGCGATGGCGCAGGTGGTTGCTAATCCGAACCACGCTGCGGGTGCACAATTCAGAGACTTGGCGCAGTTTCAGAGCAACCAGCCGCCAACGTTTCAAGGAGGGATTCTGGATCCGGAAGCTGTTCAGAAGTGGCTGAAGGCGATAGAGAAGATTTTCAGGACGATGGGTTGCAGTGATGAGCAAAAGGTGAGGTTCGGCACGCATATGTTAGAGGGAGAAGCTGAAGCTTGGTGGGACAACAGCCGCCAGAGGTTGGAGACTGCAGGGACTCCGATTACTTGGGATGTTGTTCGCACTGGTTTTTTGGAGAAGTATTTTCCGGAGGATATCAAAAGTGCTAAAGAGATAGAATTTCTGGAATTGAAGCAAGGAAACATGACAGTGGCGGAGTATGCTGCTAAGTTTGAAGAGTTGGTGCAGTATTGTCCCCACTACAATACTGATGGAGCGATGACTTCCAAGTGCTTGAAATTTGAGAGTGGACTGCATCCAGAAGTTAAGATGGGGATAGCTTGTCAGAAGATCAGGGGTTATCCTGAATTGATAAGCCGAAGCAGGATTTATGACAATGACAACTGGGTAAGGATTGCGTATTACAAGGCTGCTAACGACCGTAAGGGTAAGCCGAGATTTGGTGGTACTCCTTACAGTGTTCCTACTGATAAGGGAAAGTTCAAGGGTGTTGCGGATAAGAAGTCCAGAGAAGGGAGATCATTTGTTGCTGGAAAGTGTTTCCAGTGCGGTGGCGCGGGTCATCGTGCCAATGATTGTCCTCATGAAGAGAAGAAGTGTTTCAAGTGTGGTAAGTCAGGCCACGTGGTAGCTAATTGTCGGGTCGCTATGCCTACCTGTTATAATTGTGGTGAGAAACGCCATATCAGTGTGCATTGTGAGAAGCCGAAGTCATCTCAGGTGCCTCAAACCAGCGACAAAGTGTTTGCGGTAGTGGGAACTCAAGTTGCTAATGAGGATCGTTCTATCCAAGGTACTTGTTTCATCAATAACGTTACCTTGTCTGCTTTGATTGATACGGATGCAACCCACTCGTTCATTTCTGTTGATTGTGTGAAGAGGTTAGGTTTGGTGTCGACCACTCTTGAGCGGCGGATGACTATTAAAATCCCCTCTGTTGGTCCAATGACTACTTCTTTGGTGTGTTTGAACTGTTCGTTGACTATTTTTGGTAGGAATTTTGGGATGGATCTGATTTGCTTGCCTCTCGGAAAGTTGGATGTTATTCTGGGTATGAACCGGTTGGAGTTCAACCGAGTCTATATTGATTATTTTTGGAAGGTGTTGTTATTTCTTAACCCAGACGAAGAAGTTTTGGCGGATTCCTTATCTGGTAAGGAATTGAGGACCTTGTTGGAGGACGAGGGGAAAATGTTTTCTTTATTTGCATCATTATTTGTTGACAGCAAAGCGTCGTTGGAGGAGTTAGCGGTAGTGAACGAGTTTCCTGAGGTGTTTCTTGATGATATTGCGGAATTGCCTCCGAAGAGAGAAGTTGAGTTTAGCATTGATCTTGTACCTGGTACGAGGCCTATATCTATGGCACCGTACAGGATGTCGGCTGTGGAGTTGGCCGAGTTGAAGTCCCAGATTGGAGAGTTGTTGGATAAGAAGTTTATCAGGCCGAGTATGTCACTGTGGGGAGCTCCAGTGTTGTTGGTGAAGAAGAAGGATGGTAGCATGCGTCTGTGCATCGATTACCGTCAGTTGAATAAAGTGACCATCAAGAACAAATATCCTCTTACAAGGATTGATGATTTGATGGATCAGCTAGTGGGGGCTCTTGTGTTCAATAAGATTGATTTGAGGTCGGGTTGCCATCAGATCAGAGTGAAAGAAGGTGATATTCAGAAGACGGTGTTTAGAACTTGATATGGAAATTACGAGTATGCGGTGATGCCTCTTGAGGTGTCTAATGCGTCGGGAGTATTCATGGAGTATATGAATCGGATCTTCCATTCTTACTTGGATCGGTTTATTGTCGTATTTATTGATGATATACTGATTTATTCTAAGTCAGAGGAAGAGCATGCCGAGCATTTGAGGATTGCTTTGCAAGTGCTTAAGGATAACAAGTTATTTGCAAAACTGTCTAAGTGTGAGTTCTGGTTGAAGACGGTGAGTTTCTTGGGGCATGTGATATCTGATGATGGTATTTTGGTAGATCCGTCTAAGGTGAGTGCAGTGTTGCAGTGGGAACCGCCGAAGACAGCGACGGAGGTTAGAAGCTTTTTGGGTTTGGTTGGGTACTATCGGAGATTTATTGAAGGATTTTCTACGTTGGCGTTATCGTTGACTCAATTGACGAGGAAGAACCAAGCTTTTGTGTGGGACGCTGCTTGTGAAGAGAGCTTTGTGGAATTGAAGAAGAGATTGACTATGGCACTGGTGTTAGTGTTGCCGACTCCGAGTGAACCGTTTGTGGTATATTGTGATGCGTTTGAAATGGGTTTAGGCGGTGTCCTCATGCAGAATGGTAAGGTGGTGGCCTATGCTTCGCGGCAACTGAGAGTGCATGAGCGGAATTATCCTACTCATGATCTTGAGTTGGCTGCGGCTGTTTCTGTGTTAAAAATTTGGATATATTATTTGTATGGTTCGAGATTTGAGGTATTCAGCGATCATAAGAGTCTGAAGTATATGTTTGATCAGAAGGAGTTGAATATGAGGCAGAGAAGATGGTTGGAATTCCTAAAAGATTATGATTTTAGCCTAAGTTATCGTCCGGGGAAGGCTAATGTGGTAGTCGATGCTTTGAGTAGGAAAGCGATTCATATGTCGGCTATGACAGTGAAAGAGATGGAGCTTATTGAACAGTTCAGAGATTTGAGCATGGTTTGTGAGACTTCAGCAGATTGCGTGATGTTGGGCAAGTTACGAGTGAATAACGATTTCTTGGACATGATCAGAGAAGGTTAGAGGATAGATGTGAAGCTTGTGGATTTGATGTCTGGAGTAGGAAATAACCCCGATAGTGATTTCAATTTGGGTAGTGTAGGTGTGTTAAGATTTCGAGGTAGGATTTGTGTACCGGATAATGGCGAGTTGAAGCAGTCGATTTTAGTTGAAGGGCATCGTAGTAGTTTGAGTATTCATCCTGGAGCTACGAAGATGTACCACGATTTGAGGAAGATGTTTTGGTGGTCAGGTATGAAAAGAGATATATCTCAGTTTGTTTATGCTTGTTTGACGTGTCATAAGTTAAAAGTGGAGCATCAGAAGCCTAGTGGGTTGATGCAACCATTGGAAATTCTAGTCTGGAAATGGGATTGTATCAGTATGGATTTTATTACCGGGTTGCCGAGCACAGCGAGAGGATTGAATGCCATTTGGGTGATTGTGGACCGGCTTACGAAGTCTGCACATTTTGTGCCGATTAGTATCAGTTTTCCGTTGGAGAAGTTGGCAGAGATTTACGTTCAGGTGATTGTTAAGCTGCATGGTGTACCGTCGAGTATTGTGTCGGATAGAGACCCGAGGTTTATTTCAGAATATTGGAAGAGTTTGCAGGGAGCTTTGGGTACTAAGTTGAAGCTGAGTTCAGCTTATCATCCGCAAACTGATGGACAGTCAGAGAGGACTATTCAGACGTTGGAAGATTTATTACGGGCTTGTGTGTTGGAAAAAGGTGGTGCGTGGGATAATCATTTGCCATTGATTGAGTTCACGTACAACAACAGTTACCATTCCAGTATTGGGATGGCGCCGTTTGAGGCTCTTTATGGTAGAAGGTGCAGAACTCCTTTATGTTGGTATGAGACGGGTGAGAAGGTTGTTTTAGGGCCAGAGATCATGCAGCAGACTACTGAGACCGTCTAGATAATTCGTGAGAAAATGAAGGCATCTCAGGATAGGCAGAAGAGTTATTATGATAACTGGAGAAAAGAGTTGGAATTCGGTGAAGGTGATCATGTGTTTTTGAGGGTTAACCCAGTGACTGGTGTGGGTCGTGCGCTGAAGTCTAAGAAGATGGATCCGAAGTTTATTGGGTCGTATCAGATTTTGCAGAGAATTGGTGTTGTGGCTTATAGGGTGGCGTTGCCGCCTGGACTTTCAAATTTGCATGACGTGTTTCATGTGTCGCAACTACGGAAGTACGTCACAGATCCGTCTCATGTGATTCAAAGAGATGAGGTGCAGGTCCGGGAGAATCTTACCGTTGAAGCGATGTCGTTGAGAGTCGAGGATCGTAAAATGAAGCGACTCAGAGGGAAAGAGATACCCTTGGTGTGAGTAGCTTGGGGAGGTGCTGCAAGAGGCAGTGTGACCTGGGAATTGGAAAGCAGGATGCGGGGTGCGTATCCAGAATTGTTTCCATCAGGTATTTTCGAGGACGAAAATAATTAAAGTGGGGGAGAGTTGTAACGCCCAATTTAATTATCCCGTTGTTTATGCTTTTGTTTTAATTTGAGGGGTTTGTGGGGGTATGTTCGAGTGCGGTTGAGTGTAACCCTTAAGTTGGAGAGTAATTGATAATTTTGGATTTTAAGAGTAATAATATTATTATTAGTGGTAATGATAATTAAATGAGTAATAGTAATATTATTAATATTGTGGTTGTTAATATTATTACTATTATCATTATCATTATTATTATTATTATTATTATTATTATTATTATTATTATTGTAGTATAATGGAAATAAGAAATTGGAACAATAGAATTATTGGGATTAAGGGTCGAAAGTAGGGCTGGCAATGAACCAAACCAACTCGAAGATAGTTCGGAATTCGACTCGACAATTAAATCGTTGAACTAGGTTCATGAACCAAATGAGTTGAGTATGAGCGAAAAATTAAGTTCGTTAACTAAATGAGCTGAACTTGAACTATACATAGTTCGACTCGTTAGGTTCATGAGTCAACTCGATTACATATGAAAATAATTATACTGTCTTTAAGATTAGGTTTAAATATTTACTTCAAATCTTAGACAAATTTAATCTTCAATTTAGTAGTTTTTGAATTAGACTCTCAAATGTATCTCTTGAAAGTTGTGTAGGTTTTGAATTAGTAGATTTCGAAGATAAAGTTAAATTTCAATATGATAACTTTTATTTTATTTTAATATTTTATTTAAAACATATATATATATTTATTTAAAATGTCAAATATACTAAAAAATATATATATTTAAAAAAATAGTTTTTAAGTTCGTGAACCATGTGAGCTGAACCTAATGAGATGAACCTAACGAGTCGAACCGAACTGTTCGTGAACTTATAACGAGTCGAGTTTGAGCTTAAAAAAAAGTTCGTGTCAAACTCGAACTCGAACTCGAATTCGAACAATTCTTAACGAGTCGAGCCGAGCTGAGGTGAGTTCGAATCGACTCGACTCATTTCCAGCCCTAGTCGAAAGGGAATTATTGGGAAAGAGGAAGAGGAGAACACGTTTGAGAAGGAGAGGAGGAAGACACGATCAAGGAGAAGAGAAGTTAGAGAAGAAGGATAGCTAGAGCAATTGGATCAAGAAGAAGCTAGGGTTCATCATTTCAGCAAGATTTTCTGCATTTGTTGGAACTATCGAGGTAAGGGGGGAGAAATAGATCAAAATGGTATATGCATGAATACTGGGGAGTGGAAGGGGGGGGGGGGGTTCCCTAAACCCATAGGTTGATGATCTCGAATGTTGTTGTTGTTATGAATTTCGTGTTGATTCTGATCATGAGAATCCTCATGCATGTGTGGTTGAGCAATTTGTTGAGTGATTTGGGGTTTTCTGGGTAAATGCCATTTTATGCCGAAACTGAGTTAATCGGTAAAACTTAGGTTTTATCGGGTAGAATTGTGGATAGATAGTGCAACTATATTGTATTATGTTGTACTGGTATGGTGGGAACTTATTTTGATTTTAATCGGGTGTCATTGGAGAGCTGTGTCGATTCTGAGCTATATTATTTTTGAGAATTCGCAGAGACTCGCTAGCACCATCGCTAGGCGAGTGGGTAGCGAGCCTTCTCTAGGCATTCGCTTAGAGAAGAAGGTGGCGAACGAAGTCAAAAGCTTCTGTTTGGCTTCACTGGGAAGCTCGCTAAGCGAGCTTGTAGCGAACACTCGCCAGTGCCTCGCTGGGCGATGGGGCCAGCGAGCATGACAGTGTTTTGAAATTTTTATGTTGTGTTGTTCTGTTCGCGTGCGGTTAGACCCTTGTTGGTCGGAGTTGAGTTTGAGAGTTAATATTGATTTGTGGCGAGTGTATGTGTGGATGTGATAATGTATGATATATATATATATATATATATATATATATATATATATATATATATATATATATATATATATATATATATATATATATATATATATATATATATATATATATATATATATATATATATATATATATATATATATATATATATATATATATATATATATATATATATATATATATATATATATATATATATATATATATATATATATATATATATATATATATATATATATATATATATATATATATATATATATATATATATATATATATATATATTTATACATGATGTATGATGAAATGTGATCAGTAGATTACGTGTACAGTGTGTGTGCTTGTGTTGAGTATGGTGCATTGAGGTTGTGCATAGCATGTGAAGGGGTTGATCATTTTCTCGGTAGGGCTTATGAGATATACTCGTGCTCTATAAGGGAGTGTGATGGGGTTGATCGTCGCTCGGTGGAGCGTACGAAATAAACTCAGACTCCGAATGGGAGCGGTGGTGAGATGGATCATTGCCTAGGGTGGTGTATGCGATCTATCTGGTTTCGATTGAGGAACCGTGAGTCGGTACCGCATTTCATGTGTTGAGTTGCATGTGTTGCATCGTATTGTGTGAGTTATGCTGGTGTGGGACCGTAGGTACGAGTTGATGTGTGTAAATTGATATTTTATGTGCTTTACTACCTTTTATTCATGTACAATATTACCTTTATATTTTGATTCGTGATTTCTCACCCCTTTCTCGTTGTTGTGGTTTGTGCTTCTTCGGAAGTACAGATAATCCAGGTGTGTAGCTAGCTTGGATTGTGGCGAGTCGTGTCATAGGGCTGCTCTGATACGTAACACGGGGTTTTTGGGAGTTGTTTAATTATATGATGATTTTGTTGACTCCGTGTCGTATCATGTGATGTTAGTACTTGTGGTGTATATATATTTTGTGTATTTTGGGCAGATGGTCGTACTTGATGTATCAAACATGTGTATATATGTATAAGATGATAATTTCCGCTGCTTATTTGGTTGTTGAATCATTTATCAAAGTGTTTGGTGAAGTTTTCTTCTGTGACATTCCTGTTTTATGTGGTGACTCCGATACTTTATTGTTTTATCTGCTATTTATTTTATTTCGGGAAATGGGGTGTTACACACCACATCAAACACGTGTCACTTCTAATCTGAATTTTGAAAATGGTTGAGTGTACACAAAGCTGAGGCGCCGTTTCAGTTACTGTTTGAATCATTAAAATTCTCCTTTTCCACCACTTTGTCAAATCACATTTAATGCGTTAGATCATTATTCCTTTTTTTTTTTATTTGACTTGTGTCCCTCTTTCCCCTCCACACATCACCTCTGAGCACCATTCACATTCCTCTGAACATGTTCATATCTCGGATGCCTCTCCTCTCTCCCAACCACAAACTTTCAACCCTCACACCACCTCTATACTATCCACACCCTCATTCAATATCCCTCAGCAAACCAATTCTGCTGAAGCCCCTCTACAAACCAACCAGTTGCTACCAACCCCTCTGAACCTGAAATCTTTCATGCCACACCTCTCCTAACCATTCACCCAATTCCACCTTTCCTATCTGACTCCCCTGACTCCTCATTTGACCAATCAGATGCTACATCCCCTCCTTTGCTTGTTTTATTTCTTTTCTGAGTCTCTAAATACATCTGTGACTATTTTTTACATCTGATTCTATCTTATGTTTTTATATTTTTTCTTGTTTTGAAATCTTTTTTGTCTTAAATGATTTTCTAAAATCACTTTTTGATATGACAAAACGGGGGAGAAAATGGAAATTTTGAATCGTTCACATAAACAGATACTGAATGGAAACTCACAAATGTTAAAAACTAACTAATCACGAATTCAGTGTTTCAGAGTTAAAGTTACTCATATGACAATATTTATAGAATTAACTTTGGACAAGGTCTGAGATAGTCCACAAGCTTGCTCTGACTCTGGAAAGAATACAAGTGCTAAAAGGGAAGTTTTAAATTTTCTAGCAGTATTTATTTTAGGGGAGAATCATATACTCAGAGGGAGATATATATTTTAATTTTGAATAAAATTTCGTATAGTTTTTGTCATCATCAAAAAGGGGGAGATTGTTAGAACACAAATTGATTCTTAATATATCTCAATGTTTTAATGATAACAATAATGAAATTTTGTATGGAGAAAATATATACTCTAATTTTGTTCAAGTGTTTTTGTTTCAGATAACATAATAAATATTCCTCTGAACGCAAAGAATTCCTCTAAATGGAATATTCCTATGAACGTTAAGCTACAATACGCAGAAGACTCTGAGCGTTTGGTAAAAAGCGAAGCCACAGAAGGCTCTGAGCGTAGAGTATAAAGCGGAGATTCAGAAGACTTTGAGCGTACTAAACTCAACGCTGCAACTGCAGAGGCTCTGAGAATCAAAGCATGTAAGGCTCTGAAACGTTAGTAACAAAGTGATACATTTGGATAACACGGATATCTGAAGAGCGAAGATCTACTATGATCTAAAGCGCTCCTCTGGATGAACCGTTTGTTAAAACAATCACGCTAGCACTAAGCTGCAGAACTCTGGAAGAGAGTTACTCTAATAAGAAGAAAATGGAACATCATCAGAGGATCTGATGCAGGAAATATTTCCATATTCGTTTATTTAAAAAGATGCTGATCAAGAAAGATTTGTTGCCAAATTCATTGTCTACATCCAACGCCACTATTCCTCTTTTGTGTATGGGACAAGATTTCAGAATAAAAAGGATATCTCTGAACATTTCTCTCCTGGAAAGAAATAGTCAAAGAAGACAAAAAACATTTGTACGCTATTTGAGAAATGGGTGTGAAGTATTTAAACAAGTCTTTAACAACAATTCAAACAATACAACACTATTCTACAACGAACATACTACTTTGCTGAAAAGAAAATCCTACTTTTCTATCACTTCCAAGTCAACTTCATATTAGCAAATAGAAAGTTCCATTATTCTTCATTGTGTTAAATCACTGTTGTGAAAAACCTTTTCTAAGAAGCACTTAAACACACTTTATTGTATTACTTTGTAAAAGATCCTTGAGAGACCAAGTTGTAGTCAGTATTCTCGAAAAGACTAAGACAAGTTTGTCTTAGCGAAAAGATTGTAATCAGTTTTTGATTATTGAATTAAGTCCTCTTGTGAAAGAGGCGAAATCACCTTGGCCAGGTGGACTGGATTAGTTTGAGTTCAAACGAACCAGTATAAAAATACCTGTTATATTTATTGCCTTATTTGTTTTTGAAAACTCTTATTCAACCCCCCCCCCCCCCCCCCCCCCCCCCTTTCTCAGTGTTTTCCTTCCTTCATATAAGGATTCAATTGCAAATCCAATAAATGGATAAACAAACTAATAGAACAAATTACAAGCAATCTATAACTAGTGATTATGCTTAAATATATATACATGCTACATTGTTAGGAGAATCTGACAGACATACATACATACATATATATATACATACATACATACTTACATACATATATACATATATATATATATATACACACACACATATATATATATATATATATATATATATATATATATATATATATATATATATATATATATATATATATATATATATATATATATATATATATATATATATATATATATATATGCGTCAGATTCTCCATTCCTCCATAACCTTGGAGTGTGATCCTTGTGAGTTAATTTAGTGCACATGACTCCTAGCACACTAGATTAAGAAGGAATTATTAAGGATGAACTAACTTGTATAGAAAGTTTAACATGTTATGAAATAACCATATATGTATCAAGATGTGATTATTTAAGGGGCATAACTACTCCAAATACTTTTTAGAAAGAGAAATAATATATAGAACGATGATAACTAAGGGTAGAAATTAGTATATCAATGTAAACTATGTGGAGACGTCCCATATTACTATTAAATTACAATCATGATAGGTAATTGTTCTAGAGGTCCAATTAGGAATTGTGTAATTTCATTCTGGTAAGTTACTATTAAACATGTGATTTATCCTAGTACTTAACTAAAAGATATATGATTTATCCTAATGGTCATGATAGTGAAATATGTGATTTATTCCAATTTTCCACATGACAAAAGCATGATTTGTCCATGGGAGGATATGTGGTTTATTCTAATGACCTGATCACAAAGATATACGACATAACTTGTGAAGTTGTGATTCAGTTGTTGGGCATGTGATTTGACTCAATATTGTCATGTTGATTTATCAGATTAAGCCAATGCAAGGCATGTGAGTTGTCTCAGATACTCATTAGAAGTGTAGGTGATCTAATCTTCTATTCTGACTAGTATATGTGGTAAGTCATCTTGTAATTCAGCCAAACTCACGAGTATTACATTTCTCGATCTAGAATATAAATAGGATAGAAATGGGACTTTAGGCACATCAAGGTTTTTAGATAGGAATTCACTGAGATTATTAACTTACCCCTAATTATTTTTAAATAAACAGATGACAGGGGAGGATTGGAGGAAAAGGAAATCAAAAAGCAACTTTAAGTGGAGGACTAGCATTATTCTATGTTGTTCTGTTTTCGTTGTGCCTTGTTATCTAAATACAATTTTTGACGTGTTTCTCCTAACATGAATATTTTGGGATATATTTTATTGTTGTTGTAATGTATTCAATATATAATGTCATTTTAAAGGATATTTAAGATATGGTAACTTGAATAGTTAGGTTTTGTGTGGATCACTTCTGAGAGGCAATAAGAAATACTTAATTTGGAAGAAAGATTTGCATTGTACTGAAGAACATTTTTATAGTTAATAAATGGTTTTGTATAGAATGTATCAATTAAAGTGGGCAATGGGAAAAGACCATTGTTTGGAATTATAAATGGTGCCAACCAATATCAATTTTATTTCTTGGTATTGGATTGTAATTGGTGCCAACCAATAGGGCGAGCTATAGTTTTTACGAGTCGTGTAAAAGTTTTTGCGACTTTATTAATTTGTAACAATTCATGTGTATTGGATTTGAGTATCCCTTGTACTTTATCAATATATTTGTTTTTAAATAAATAACATTTCACATTATTATTCTAGTCGTATCTATGAATAATGCATGTATAATTCTTGATTATCATGTTTAATGTATTAAAATTGATCAACTTGGTATTTCATGTGTGGTAAATATGATAGTATGTCGAAATGTCCACGAAAGGGGTTGGGAAGGGCTGCGAGAATTCCACGAAGAAAGTTTCAGTCTCTTTAATTTTCAGTTCAAGTTATAGAATCCAGACATTTCAGAATTTATTATGAAGTTCAAAATCTAAAAATTTAAAAATATACTTTGAATTCGAAAATCCAATAATACTTATGACAAATCGAACAACAACTTCTGAGAGCAATGAGAAGTGAGAATATATATATATATATATATATATATATATATATATATATATATATATATATATATATATATATATATATATATATATATATATATATATATATATATATATATATATATATATATATATATATATATATATATATATATATATATATATATATATATATATATATATATATATATATATATTTTAAAACAATATAAGCAAAAGTATTGATAACAAAAAATAAATTGACTAATCATATAATTACCTAAGTCTATTACTTTTGGAGCAACCAATCTATTTATATACCTCACTTCTCAAATAAATCACTAAACTAAAAATACCATTTCATTTTCATACAATTTTATATACACTTTTATACGTGAACAAATTGACATCGGTACGTTTCACAAAATTAAATATATTGATTTTTTTCACCATAAATCTTTTTATTTAAACAATGGCTTAATATCTTTTTAGTCTCTTACCTATATTTTTGGGTCTATTTTGATTCTCTTGCTTTTAAAGCTGGTCCATCTGTCAAATATTGATAAACGACGTTAGAAATAAAGGGCGTGACAGTTAAGGTGGCGACAGAAAGGACGTGGCCCGAAGCCCATGTTCTTTACAGTAGCAACCCAAGAGTCAAGATTTGTTATTATAGTGTGAGAGTTCTTTATAATCACTAATCATTGTTATTGCAAATTCGATGTGGGACTTATCAGAAAATACACACTGGGAATGTTATTTCCTCTTCATCTTCTTCAACATTGTTGTCCATGAAATCAACTCCCTACATTAGCTTGTTTACTCCCTAGATGAATGCTTTGTTCCTCAACTTATATCACACGCATCATCAATTGTCATGACAGGCAACATATAACTCAACTCATATCACATACATCATCAACTCCCAAGATGAATGCTTTGGCAATAATGTTTGGAAACTGCATTTTCTATGAAGCATTCATGGGATTTGTTGTAGTGGTTGGTGTCAATTGGAGTAGTTTTTGTTGCAGTGGCAATGTTTAGCAATAATGTTTGCCAACTGCATTTTCTATGAAGCTTTCATGGGGTTTGCTTAAATTATGTATAGGGTTTGCTTCAGTATGAAGAACAGTTTTAGTCCCACATTGAATATTCAACTACAAAGCTGAGTGATTATATAGTTTGTTCACACTATAATAATAAATATTGACTATTGGGTTGCTATTGTAAAGAACATGGGCTTCAGGCCCAACTAATTTATATTAAACTTTTTGAAAATTAATTTAAATAGGTTTTCTAAAAAAAATTAATTAAAATACTTCATCCCTCTCACAAACTAATCACCTAATATGGATGTAATAAAAAAATCTCTTTTTAGATAAAGTATAGAAATTGGTCTATGAGAGATATTTTGCATCTGACCCAAAGCATATTCTGTTAAACCGGATTCTCTCCAGACCTCGGTTGCATCAGTTATTCAAAATCTGAAGGATGTCACTTCAAAGTCTGTTGCATCCTCCTGCTCAAGGCAAGATCTATTGGAGAAGAATCAGGCTTTTGTTGCTACTACTCAACAAGCCATGGTTGTCAAGCAGAATGAAATGGATGAAAGGATGAGGTCTACGGATGTTAGACAAGACATCATGAGTGAAGATCTTAAAGCTGTTTTGGATCTTCTGAAGAAACATTAGGCCTAGGATCTAGAACCCATTTTATGTTCTCTGAAGTTATCTTGTGTTAATTGATATACGCCATTAATTTTTTTTATCCATCCATATTGTTTGGTATATTTTTATTGTTGTTATGTTTGTGAATATTTGCTTACACTAAGCTATATTTATCTGAGAATCACTATTATTTTTTGATAAATGTTAGAAAAATCTTTGCTTTCTTTGTGTTATCTTTTGGGGGAATTATTTCTAGAAATTTCTTGGATGATTAAACGCAATCAAACAAAATGAAGCAACTGTTCAGAAAAAGATATCATTGCAAAAAGGGAAATTCTTTTTCATTGATTAAATGAAAAAATATAAGCTTTCTTGGATTACATAAGTATGTCCAGATAAGAATAATAATCCCTGCCTCTAAAGGAATCTTCCTATACAATGCCTCGCTCCTCACTTCCTTCATATGAGTCGTAGTAAAAAGTCTTCTTTGGCACCCTTTTCTTCTTCTTCTTCTTCTTCTTCTTCTTCTTCTTCTTCTTTAGCTTCTTCATATTCTTCTTGGGCTTCCTCACCCTCAGTACATCCCTAACAATGATCGGCTAGATGGTTACGCTTCCTCAACAGATTACTGAAGGTGTTGTACCATAACCTCTGTCGAGATAATTCTTTTCGCCTTCTCTGATGGAGAACTCATGTTGCTAAGAAGATAAGAATAATTGGTCGAAAAGATGATAAGTATGTCTCCGAAGTTGTGCTTTTATAGAGGAGATTGAGTGACTTGTACATTGAAATTAAAAGATGAAATATCTCATGATTTAATGCTTGCAATGATTACTTTTGATGATTGATATTCTTGAATTAAATATGACCATCTTGAGAAATGCAAAATTTCAACCATTATAAACGTTTCTCTCTATTGGGAAAAGCAAAGATTGTTCTTACTATGTGTTATCAAAATTTAATTTTTCCCACAAATTTCTTTCTTAAATAATTTTGTCTTCTTCTACGCTTACATGTCCAAACTTATTTTTTGTTGATGACAAAAACAGGAGAAATTTATAGGAGTATTTAAGAAAATTAAAAGTATTTTTAATGGTTTTAATTTACCCGGACCTTAATTATTAAGTTATTTTGATATTGCTTTATTCTGAACATTTTCTATCAAAATAAGTTTAAATTAACTTGGATAGAATTTAAGGGGAGCTTACAAAACTCAACCTTTAGACTATTAGAATCAGGGGAGCTTACAAACCTCAAACTCAGATGTTGTCAAGTTAGTTAAAATTGACCAACCATTGTTCTTAAATACATTTGTTTGTCATCATTAAAAAAAGGGAAGATTATTCATATCCCATTGAGTTTTGATGATAACAAAATATTTAGTGAACAAATGGGTATACTGACACATGTTCAAGTGTGCAGTATCACAAGCTTAAAATTTATTATGAATTAATCCTGCTGAATGTAACACCCCGCTCTATCCCGTACGCGTATTATAGGAATATTAAAGAAAATACATCAGATTTTTCAAAACACGTAGGATGTCACATAGAAATTTTTCTCATTCAATGAAGTATCAAGTCACTTCATGCTTTCCACAATATTTCAACAAGGTCATTCAATAAAACAACGGAATAAAATCAATGTTTAAACATAATCCCCACAACTGATGGTTATACATCATTAATCCAAGAGATAAAAGTTACGTAACAATTAATCAAGAAAATAAGCAAAATATAGCATAATCTCGTCATCCCATGTCACGTATCAGAGTGACTCCTAGGACTCGATCAAATAGCAACACACTCAAAGCACTACTCAGGTATCTGGTCATCTGCACTCGCCAAGGAGCACAGATGCAACAAACAGAAAAGGGGTGAGAACTACATTCAATAAATAAGCGGTGAAATACACATACTAAAGAGTAGTTACACACACACACACACACACACATATACAATCATACACATGCAACGCACATACACGTGTCATCTCAATCACTCGACATTAATAGCCCATTCAAATACAAATATGTAATGTGACTCACTGACTCGACACAATGCATGTGGTACCAACACAAATACATACAGTTCACCCTAGAACCCAATTCCCTTCGGAATCCGGATAAGTCGTATACGTTCCTCTGAACTACAACTTATCTCCACAACGACTTCCACATGAAGTCTGGATGAACTAGGCACCCATCATGGATTCCCACCTAGTCATCTCCACAAGACACAATGAAATGCATGACAACACCATTATGTAAATATAATAATAATTTCAAGCATAATTCACAATCATCAATGATCCACACGAGCCATCCACTCACCGTAATCCTCTCAGGAATTACCATCATCACACCAGATCGTCCACACTGGACGGTCCTGGCCCACACATATCAATCACACCCCTAAGGGCAAAACGTAATTTTCCACATTCTCTCTAATTAAATTCATTACTAATCTTCCTTAGGTTCATTTTAGTCATATTAATCCTACCGATTAAACGAAATTGCATTCCAAGCGAAATCTAGACAGCAATCACAAAAAATTAGGGAAAGGTCATCCCAGGCTGCCCATACGCGTATCAACATGGTCCATACGCGTATTGGAACTTCTTTACGTGTATGACCAGAGGATGTCACCTCCCAAAATTCCTCAGAGACACTTCTTACGTGTATGGCTACCCCCATACGTGTATTGCAAAACCCCATACGCGCACCATACGTGTATCGTCAGATGACCATGCTGGCATTGGGGACAGGACACGTATGGTACACGTACGGCCCCTGGGCATGTCCCCCATATGCGTAATGACACCCCCATTACGTGTATGACCAGCAAATCTATCAAAAAACTCAAATTTCATCTCCCTCACGAATTTCCACTCAATGCCTAGTATTCTACCACCCAATTCATATTAAATCTCAATTTTTATGTCGTTTAATCCTCTCTATCATCGCTATACTTCATCTACCCTTTATTCTTCCAAGATTCCTCGCATCTAAATTCAATTTCATTACCCTCCAACCCTTATTTTCCAGATCTGATACCTATCAAAATTTCATTTCAGCATCAATGAATTTTCACACAATTTTCGTATCAATCCCAGATTCGTACACACAAGTATCATATAATAATCATTCAACAATAACAATAATTTTAGGGAATTCATCATGTTACGAAATTCAGATCAAGGAAACCAAAAACATACATAAATCCTATGAGAGAAAGGACCTCTCAGTACCCTCTCATGTTAATTCACTCATATTGAAATCCATTATCCCCCCTTACCTTGGACTTGATCTCTTTCTTGACAACAATGGAGAAATTTGGTTCTTTTTGCCCTAGCTCTCCTTTCTCTGCCTTTTCCTTTTTCGTGTACATTAACTGCCTATTCCACTAACTCTTCCTAAACCCTCTTAATCAGATTTTTAATTCATTTAATTTAATTACTAATAATAATAATAATAATAATAATAATAATAATAATAATAATAATAATAATAATAATAATAACAACAATAATAATAACCATAATCCTATTAATATTATTATTAATAATAATTGAAATAATAATATTAATAATCATAATGCTCTTAATCTTGTTATTAAATGATCCTTTATTCTAGGTCCACATTACCCCAACTAAGGTCAGCTCTCACTCTCGCTCCTAACCTCATACCCTTAATAAGGACATCCCAATCAATACACGCACAACAAAGTATAAAATGACTAAATAATTTAAATGGGGTGTTACAACTCTCCCTCACTTAAAATATTTTCGTCCTCGAAAATGTACCTGATGAGAAAAATTCCGGATACGACTCTCGCATATTGCTCTCCAATTCCCAGGTCACACTTCCTCTAGCAGCTCCTCCCCAAGCTATTCTCACCAACGGAATATCTTTCCCCCTTAGTTGTTTCATCTTGAGGTCTTCGATTCTCAATGGCATCGCCTCCACCGTAAAGTTATCTCGAACTTGCAATTCATCTCTCTGAAGCACATGAGATGGATCAGCAACATACTTCCGAAGTTGCGATACATGAAACACGTCATGCAAATTCAAAAGTTCGAGTGGCAACACCACTCTATAGGCAACCGCTCCAACCCTCTGCAGAATCTGATACGGTCCAATGAACTTAGGATCCAATTTCTTTGATTTCAGCGCACGACCAACACCAGTCACCAGATTGACTCTAAGAAATACATGGTCACCCTTGGTGAATTCCAAGTATTTCTTCCTATTATCATGGTAGCTTTTCTGCCTACTTTGGGTCATCTTTATTTTCTCCCTAATAATCTGGATTATCTTCGTGGTCTATTGCACACTCTCGGGTTCGAGTATCATACTCTCGCCCGACTCATACCAACATAGAGGTGTCCTACACCTTCTACCATACACTGCTTCAAAAGGTGCCATTCCAATACTAGAATGATAATTGTTGTTGTAAGTAAATTCAATCAGTGGTAAATGAGTATCCCAAGCGCCTTCCCGCTCGAGTATACAAGATCTCAACAAATATTCCAAGGATTAAATAGTCCTTTCAGATTGTCCATCTGTCTGTGGGTGATAAGCAGAACTCAGCTTAAAACTAGAACCCAAAGCTTCTTGCAAGCTTTTCCAAAATCCAGAAGTAAACCTCGGGCCTCTGTCAGATATAATGCTCGACGAAACCCTGTGTAACTTCACTATCACTCTGATATAAATTTCTGCTAACTTCTTCAAAGGAAAATTGATGTTAATCGGTATAAAATGCGTCGACTTTGTAAATCTATCCACAATTACCCAAATTGCGTCAAAAACTCTCGCCGTATTCAACAATCCAGTCACGAAATCCATTGCAATACTATCCCATTTACACACCCGATATTTCCATCGGTTGCATCAAATCGGATGGTTTCTGGTGTTCCACCTTTGACTTCTGACAAGTCAAACAAGCATACACAAACCGAGCTATGTCTTTCTTCATTTCCGACCACCAAAATGATTTATTCAGGTCTTTATACATTTTCGTAGCTCCTGGATGAATACTCAAGCTACTCATGTGGCTTTCTTGTAAAATTATCTTTTTCAAATCAGGATTATCTGGCACACAAATTCTGTCTCTGAACTTCAACACACCAGAGTCATCTACTTTAAAATTTTCTTCCTTACCCGTTCTGCCTACAATCATCAAGTCTACCAATTTCAAATCCAGTTTCTGACCTTCTCTTATTTCACGAAGGAACTCATTATTCACCTTTAGCATCCCCAACATTACACTTTCCGAAGTTAACTCACAAACCATACTCAAGTCTCTAAACTGCTCAATCAAATCCAATTCTCTAATCATCAACATCGACATATGTATCGTCTTCCGACTCAAAGCATTTGCCACAATGTTAGCTTTACCGAGATGGTAACTCAAGCTAAAGTCATAGTCTTTCAGAAATTCCAGCCATCTTCGCTGCCTCATATTTAATTCCTTCTGGTCAAACAGATATTTCAAACTCTTATGGTCACTGGACACTTCGAATCTCGACTCGTACAAATAATTCCTCCAAACCTTTAGTACGAAACCACTGCAGCTAACTCTAGATCATGCGTAGGATAATTCCTTTCATGAATCCTCAATTATCGTGAAGCGTAAGCCACAACCTTGCCATCTTGTATCAAAACACCGCCTAATCCTATTTTAGACGCATCACAATATACCACAAAAGGATCATTCAAATTTGGTAAGGTTAACACTGGTGCGGTAGTCAACCTTTTCTTCAGTTCTTGGAAACTTTCTTCACACAAAATATCACATACAAGTGCCTGGACTTTTCTAGTCAACTGGGTCAACGGAAGATCCAAATTAGATAACCCTTCGGTGAACTTACGGTAATAGTCTGCCAAGTCTAAGAAACTTCTAATCTCGGTCACTGACTTTGGAGCCTCCCACTGAAGCACATCACTCACTTTCGATGGATCCACTGCTATCCCGTTTCCATAAATAACATGTCCAAAGAAACTCACTTCGCTCAACCAAAACTCATACTTTGAAAGTTTTACGAACAATTTATTATCCTTAGCACTTGCAACGCAACCCTCAAATGCTCTATATGATCTGCTTCTGACTTGGAGTAAATCAAAATGTCATCAATGAAAACTACTACAAACTGGTACAAATAAGCATGGAAGATACGATTCATGTACTCCATGAACACACCCAGTGCATTGGACACACCAAACGACATTATTGCATATTCATAATGTCCATACCGAGTTCTGAAAGCTGTTTTCTGGATATCATCTTCTTTCACACAGATCTGATGATAGGCTGACCTTAAATCAATTTTACTAAACACACGAGCTCCCACGAGTTGATCCATCAGATTGTTGATTCTTGGAAGTGGATACTTATTCTTGATGGTTACTTTATTCGACTGGCGATAATCGATGCACAAGTGTATACTGTCATCTTTCTTCTTTACTAACAAAATTGGCACTCCCCATGGCGACACACTGGGTCTGATAAACTTTTTGTCCAATAATTCTCCCAACTGAGATTTCAACTCTGCCAATTCTGACGCTGACATTTTGTATGGTGCCATAGATATAGGTCTGGTACCAGGGACAAGATCAATTGTAAAATCTACTTCCCTCTCTGAAGGTAACTCTGCAACATCCTTTGGGAACACTTCAGAAAATTCTCTCACAACAGGTAATTCCTCAATCGACGACTTACCCTCCATAGATAACGAAGCGAACACTGCAAATACTTTAGCTTTGTCTTCTACCAAGATTCTCAACTCCTTAGTAGATATAAGACTAGCCATTTCTTCTTCTTCAGGAGTCGGGAATAACAGCCTCTTCCTATAACAATCAATATAAACATAGTTGCTCTCGAGCCAATTCATCCCTAAAATAACATCCAGCTCGCTGAGTGGTAGACAAATCAAGTCCACTCCAAAATCTTTACCAAAGATCGACACAGGGCAATTCAAACACACTAAAGATGTAATGATTGATCCAATAGATGGAGTATCAATTACCATCCCTCTAGTCAAAGTAGACGGCACAAGCCCAATGTCTCCATATAATCCATATAAATAAACGAGTAAGTTTCACCCGTATCAATAATAGCAATCAAAGAAGTGTTATGAATGTAACATGTACCTCTGACCAACCAATCCTCACTGGTAGGTTGAGCCCCCACCAATGCAAACACCTTCCCACTTGTTTGAGACTTCTTCAATTTCTGACAGTGGGTGCTAATATGACCCTGCTCACCACAGTTGTAACATGTTGGTATGTTGGTTCTAGCATCCGCGACCACATGACCTGGCTTTCCACACTTAAAACACTTCTTCACCTCATTCTGACATTCATTCGCACGGTAACCTGCGCCACCACATCTGAAAAACTTGAGAGGATTGGGAGGATTTCCTCCCCCCTTGGTTTCTTCCTAGCAACATCTTTCTGCTTTCCTTTATCAGTCGGAGCATGGTAAGGTGTATTCCCATGCCTCTGTTTGCCTCTTTTGTCACTTAGATTCTTATAGTGAGATATTCTAGCTCTATTGTCTTCATCATAGATTCTACACCTGTTCACCAGCTCAGGAAAGTACCTGATCTTTTGATAAGCGACACCCAGTTTGATTTTGGGACGCAGCCCATTCTCAAACTTGATGCACTTCAAACTCATAGTTGCATCAGTATTGTAATGAGGACAATACTTTACCAGTTCGCCGAACTTAACCACATACTCTTCCACTGTCATGTTCCCCTGTTTCAACTTAATGAATTCAATCTCTTTCTCTCCGCGAACATCTTTTGGAAAATACCTGTCTAGAAACTCTTCCCTGAACACTGTCCAATCAATGGGACCCTCACCAACTTCCAATCTCTGGCGGGTGTTGTCCCACCAGTCCTTAGCCTCACTTTCCAACATATGGGTACCAAACTGTACCTTTTGATCCTCTGAGCATCCCATGACTCTGAAGATCTTCTTAATATCCTTCAGTCATTTATGTGCTACATCTGGATCATGTCGGCCTTCGAACTTAGGTGGCTTGTTATTCTGGAACTTCTCCAAATTATGAAACTCTCCGTTTCCAGCATCCCAATTGATATTCTGACCAATGTTTTCTACCGCCTGCTGTTTACTGTGAATTTTGGTAAACAACCGATGGTCTATCAATTTAGGATGAATTGACTAACTTGCAGGATCAACCATACTAAATCTTATAACATGTGCTAAGTCTGTAAGGGATTCTAGTTTGGACTCTACTTTCGACCTGACTATTTCTTTGGGGAAGTGAGATCGTTTGAAGATCGAAGACAACGAAATAAGGAAGAGCAAGTAATGCATAGAAAGTAAGGCAAGAATGTAAAGTGCAATAGTGTAAAAGCTTTGAAAAGTAAAGTTGACAGTAAATGACTTTAAAGTAGCAACTGTAATGTAAAGGCGAAGAGACTACCGCCAAACTCCATGTTCGACTGTAATTTCTTTAAGAAATAAATGACTTTTGAAAGTAAAGATGCAAGTGAATAAATTGCTCAAAAACTAACTCTAATCAGAACTCCGCGTTCGACTAGGGGATCTTAAAATAAAGGGCTGAAAGTTAAAAGGCTTTTAAAAGTAAAGGTGCGAAAGATTAAATGACGTTGAAAATAACTCTAATCTGAACTCCACGTTCGACTAGGGGTTCTTTGAAGGTAAAAAGTGCAAAGCTTGTAAAATAACTTGAATGTAAAAGCTGAAGGTTAAAGTGCATAAAGAGTAAAGTCACATGAAGGATAAAGGCAGTTAAGTTGTAAAGGTAAATTGCATTCATAAGAAAGGGTTTAGTGTTGTATCACGTACATTCTCGTTAACTCGTTTCTCTACACGCGGATACTCAGAGTGGTATAAACTAGTACAGAATGAATGAACACCCTTATTACATAAAATTTACACTTATTTATAGTGCTATAGAATAACTACTACATGGCGGTTGAGACTTCTTAACATGCTCTTTTGGCGCTTATTTGCTATTCCAACCGTTCCCACGTCCTCAATTACTTGATTTGAATTTTGAATCTTCGATAATTCCTCCAACTAGGCGCAACCGCCTTCGTGCTTTCCTTAGTATGATCTCCTTCGAGCATTTTCCAACCCTTAGCATTTTTTGGCATTTTGGTCCACCTTCCTTCGACATGAAGTTTTCCTTGGTTGGGTCGAAAACCCTCCCACATACCACATATTGGTAAATTTTACCTAAGATATTTCTGGCATCGACTAGCGTCGAAAATTAGGAGCCAACACCTGTGCAACAACTTGTAATGCAGCAACCATCACATCATCATCTCTACGAGCCATACTGCTCAACATCCACGAAAACACAGGTTAGAAAAACACATGACTATAAACATCCTATAGTCATACTCTATTACAACACTGGCCGGACATACCGACCTGCTCTGATACCAATTATAACACTCCACTCTACCCCGTACGCGTATTATAGGAATATTAAAGAAAATACATCAGAGTTTTCAAAACACGTAGGATGTCACGTAGACATTTTTCTCATTCAATGAAGTATCAAGTCACTTCATGCTTTCCACAATATTTCAACAAGGTCATTCAATAAAACAGCGGAATAAAATCAATGTTTAAACATAATCCCCACAACCGGTGGTTATACATCATTAATCCAACAAATAAAAGATATGTAACAATTAATCAAGAAAATAAGCAAAATATAACGTAATCTCGTCATCCCATGTTATGTATCAGAGCAACTCCTAGGACTCGATCAAATAGCAATACACTCCCTAAGGAGCACAGACGCAACAAACATAAAAGGGGTGAGAACTACATTCAATAAATAAGCGGTAAAATACACATGCTAAGGAGTAGTTACACACACACATAAAATCATACACATGTAACACACATACACGTGCCATCTCAATCACTCAACATTAATAGCCCATAATCAAATACAAATATGTAATGTGACTCACTGACTCGACACAATGCATGTGGTACCAACACAAATACATATGGTTCACCCTAGAACCCGATTCTCGTCGAAATCCGGATAAGTCATATACGTTCCTCTGAACTACAACTTATCTCCATAACAACTTCCACATGAAGTTCGGATGAACTAGGCACCCATCATGGATTCCCACCTAGTCATCTCCACAAGAAACATGACATGAAATGCATGACAACACCATTATGCAAATATAATAATAATTTCAAGCATAATTCACGATCATCAATGATCCATACGAGCCATCTGCTCACTGTAATCCTCTCGGGAATTACCATCATCACACCAGATCGTCCACACTGAACGGTCCTGGCCCACACATATCAATCACACCCCTAAGGGAAAAATGTAATTTTCCACATTCTCTCTAATTAAATTTATTACTAATCTTCCTTAGGTTCATTTTAGTCATATTAATCCTACAAATTAAACGGAATTGTGTTCCAAGCTAAATCTGGACAACAATCACAAAAAATTGGGGAAAGGTCATCCCAGGCTGCCCATACGCATACCAACATGGTCCATACGCGTATTGCCTACTGTCATACGCATATTGGACCTCCTTTACGCGTATGACCAGAGGCTGTCACTTTCCAAAATTCCTCAGAGACACTCCTTACGTGTATGGCTACCCCCATACGCGTATTGCCAAGCCCCATACGCGCACCATACGTGTATCGCCAGTTGGCCGTGCTGGCATTAGGGACAGGGCACGTATGGTACACGTACGTCCTCTGGGTATGTCCCCCATACGCGTAATAACACCCCCATTACGTGTATGACCAGTAGATCTGTCAAAAAACTCAAATTTCATCTCCCTCACGAATTTCCACTCAATGCCTATCATTCTACCACCCAATTCATCTTAGATCTCAGTTTTTATGTCATTTAATCCTCTCTATCATCGCTATACTTCATCTACCATTTATTCTTCCAAGATTCTTGCATCTAAATTCAATTTCATTACCCTCTAACCCTTATTTTCCAGATTTGTTACCTATCATTATGTCTATTATGATTGAAGTAAATCTGTTGCTACATGTTAATGTCAAAGTGTATGAAAAACATGAATTTATTTTAAGTGTTATTGAGCATGACAAGTGTTTGTGTGGTGTACTTAAAATATATATGACACCCTTTTATGAGATACATGACAATTACTCTAATTAGTTATATTTATTCCACGGGGTTTAGAAGGGTGTTATAGAGAGTAGCTCTCCAATTCACTATACTCAGAAAGTTGTTACAAGAGATTATGGATGAGTTACAAGAAAATAGCCTTCGCCTTCAGGTTCCCAAGAACAACCCTGAAGGCGCCCAAGAACAACCTTACTTTCTACCCAAATGTTTCCCTATCTCTCCAACTCTCAATATATGAATCACTCAAACCCATGGTGTAATCTAAGGTTTTTTTGTGCATAGCTAAAACCATATGCTATACCTTTAAACCCTTGCTCTCCCTTGTTGGTGTAAACTCTAAGATTGTCACACACCAAGTATATAAGAGATACATATTTATAATAGAAAATACCTAACAAACAAAGCCAAAAACCACATGGATCCATGGATCGAATTGGAAAAAGCCCGAAAAATCAAAAATACTATTCACTGTACGAACAACACTATTCACCATACGGAAGTCACTAGTCATCTGTACGGATAGCACTATTCATCGTACGAATATCACTATTCACCGACCGTTTTTTTCCTCGATCTTTCGTCCGATTTTCGCGGTAAATACAATCTCCAAAATATGTATTCTTTCTCTTCATCAACAAAGGTTTTAAGGCATATTTACCAATTTAACAATCAACAACATTGATGCTCTCTACCAAGTTGAAACTTTAATCAATAACTTTGATCAAATTCAAGCAACCCTTGAATCTTGATCTCGCAACTTGCATCCACTTGTTCCCAATTACCCTTTTCTGCCTAGGTAATTTAACAAGCCTACAAGTATGATTTTTCAACCACCCTTGACTCCACCTGTTTTCAAATGCCTCCCTGAAGGTTTTTCTTCTTTTATTTTGCAGTCCTTCAGTCACATTAAAAACATAATATACAAGGCTAGCATAACCGTCCCTTTGAGATATACAATAACCCTCATTATCTTATCACGATTCAAATGATAATCAGAGATCTATGTAACCGTTCTCTCACTACTTCTAGCATCCATAGTAGGAAACTCTACCTCAAACTGAGTTTTCTCCGTTATAGTTTCTCCTAGGTTTCTCCCTTAGTTTTCACTATTCTTCTTCTGAAGAAATTCTCTACCAACCAAGTAAGTTTTTTTAACCTCAGCTCTTCCCCAAAAACTCAATAACAACTCAGCGGTAACATGCATTTTTATCCCTTGATTTTTGCAAAATTCATTGTACTCCTTTGAAGCTTTCTCAAGACATTCATAATGCCTTAAACTCAAATTTCATAGCTCTTCCTTGTCATGAAAGCCTCCACTAGTTAACGATGAATGGATAATAACATTTGAACCTTCTAAAATATATAGACCACATATTTTAGATCCTTTAGCAATAATCAATTCATCACATAAAATCTTTAACACTCCACGTTCAACTCTAGTACAATAGTGTAGATCATCAAACATACTTATAGATGGCAAATTTTGCTTGAGTTCTGGAACATACCTCACATTGTGAAGAAGAAGTTCACAATCATTAAACATTTTAAATCTGACTATACCAATACCATGAACCTTGCATGCCTTATTATTACCCAGGCGAACTACTCCATATTGCCCCATCTTCAAAGTTTCAAAGTATTCTATTCTTGGACACATGTGATAAGAGCAACCTGAGTCAATGACCTAAGTATCTTTAGTTTCTAAACTCGATAGTACTAGTGCTTTCGCATCCTCATAACTTTCCTCAACCAATGCAGCTACAACTTGAACAGAATCTTCATTGACCTTTCTTTCAGGATAACCCCTTTTAAAGTGATCGATTTTCTGTTTTATACCTTTGACTTGTCAGACCTCTTTGATTTGGACATCCATTTACGCTCACCTCCCCCTCTTGACACATTTAAGCCTTCACCACTATCTTCAATCTTCAAATCTTTCGACTTTGAAAATTCTTTGAATTTCACTGCCGTCTGGACTTTATTCAAAGTAATAGTACATTCCTTACCATAAAGAAGGGCATCCTTAAAATTCGTAAAAGATTTGGGTAATGAACTCAATAGGAGCAAAGCCTTGTCATCATCATCAATCTTCACTTTAATATTCTCAAGATCATCGATAATCTTGTGAAATTTTGTGAGCTGCTCAACTATGGATTTGTTCTCCACCATTCGGAATGAATAGAGTTGTCATTTCAGATACAACCTGTGAGCCAAAGACTTTGTCATATACAATGATTCAAGTTTTTCCCACATAGCAATCACAATTTGCTCCTTGGTGACTTCTCTTAGAACTTTATCCCCGAGGCACAAGATAATGGCACTTCTGGCCTTATTCACCATCTCGGTCTTCTATACCTGTGTAAGCCCTGCAGGCATCAATGCTCCACTCTTCAAAGCATCGATACACTTCTCTTAAATTAAAATTGCTTGCATCTTAATTTTCCATAACCCGAAGTCGTTGTTACTGGAAAATTTCTCAATCTGCCATCTACTAACCATGGCGCTCACTTGTCAACGATATCTCTTTGCTCTACGCTCACCGCACCACTTGTTGTGAATCTTGTTGTAAATTACGACAAAATTCAATATCAATTTGTGAGGCAAAGAATAATAGCAACCAAAATAAATGGTCTTCAGCAATAATAATTTGTACACAGATAATATAACATAATAAGGCAAGAAAAAACTGAAGGTTTATTTACCTAGTTCGATCAAACGATCTACTCTGAGGGAGAGAGAAACTCTCCAATTCACTATACTCAGAAAGTTGTTACAAGAGATTACATATGAGTTACAAGAAAGTAGCATTCGCCTTCAGGTTCCCAAGAACAACCCTGAAGGCGCCCAAGAACAACCCTATTTTCTACCCAAGTGTTTCCCTACCTCTCCAACTCTTTCCCTACCTCTCCAACTCTCAATATATGAATCACTCAAACTCAAGGTGTAATCCAAGGTTTTCTTTATGCATAGCTGAAACCCTATGCTATACCTTTAAACCATTGCTCTCTCTTGTTTATGTAAACTCTAAGATTGTCACACACCAAGCATATAAGAGATACATATTTATAATAGCAAATACCCAACAAACAAAGCCCAAAATCACATGGATCCATGGACCGAATCGGAAAAATCCCGAAAACTCGAAAACACTATTCATCATACAGACAATACTATTTACCACACGGACGTCACTATTCATCTGTACAGATAGTACTATTTACTGTACGAACGACACTATTCACCGAGCATTTTTTTTCTCGATTTTTCGTCCAACTTTCTAAAACTTCTGATTTTCGCGGTAAATGCAATCTCTAAAATATGTTTTCTTTCTCTTCATCAACAAAGATTTTAAGGCACATTTACAACAATAATCTTTGTGTTTTGCCTGCTTTTACTTCTAATCACTTTATTTCCGCTGTTGGAACTATTTTTGATATCAGACTCTGAACGTGGTTCAGATTTTGAAGTTGCATTATCAGAAGTTGAACGATTTTTTGACATACACAATTCAACCCCCCTTCTTATGTATTTTTCTCAACTTCACGTTGCACCGTTCAACTAGGAGTCGTTAGATCTATAAAAATCAGGTGTTCTTATGATTATACTTCTTTGGATCTAAATCATTGCACAACCTAATGGTTAAAAGTAAGGTTGTTTAGAAAACCTATTAATTGAACTGAACTGTCGAACCAAACCAAACTGAAGCTAAAACAATGAAACTGTTATGATTGATTAGTGAACCAAACCATATTGCACAAACAGTTCTAAAAACAAAACGAATTTAAAATCAAATCGAACTAAAATTGAAACCAAATCGAATCAAAAATGAAAAAGAAAAATACTAAAAGTAAATTTTAAATTTTATTTAAAAATATTTTAACGGTTCATTTTTTAAATAAGTGATTCAGTTTGAAAAAAATAAACTTTTAACGATTTAGTACAATTCGAAATTTCAAAACTGTATATCAAACCAATAATTTTGATTCGATTTCGTTCAAAGTAAATTGAAATAGTTCAATTCAATTTAAGTAAAATTTTACAACTATTAGTTCTGTTCGACTTTTTCACTTAAATATACGAAGAACAACCCTACTTAAAAGCCAACTTCTGCGCGAGTCCGCATTATGAAACTATGCAACCGCATACACGATATTTTTCCTCAAGCCGCCCTTATCTACAATCCAAATCATCATTGACCCTTCTTTACCTAAAATATCTACCCCACTTGTACCACTCTCAACCGTCCGATCAACCACTCTCTCTCCACCATCGACCACTCTCATCACTTTCCCCCCACGTGCTGGGGTCCACACTTCAAAAAAGCAAACCAGACCTCATTCCGAACCTCAGCTTCGGTTAACCCGAACCTAGCCCTGTCTTTTTTCCTTCTTTATCCATTTTCCACTGACAAAATTTATATACACCAGTTTCCATTTTTTTCAACTCACTCTGTGATTGTGATCTTTGTAAACAATCATAACATCACTCTGCAAAACACTGATAATAGGTAACAATGGAGTATTATCTATTTTTTTTTAATGATATTTCTTGTTCAATATTGTGATCCAATGTTGATCTTTTGAAAAAAATATGATTTTTTTAATAGTTCATTAGATGGGTTTTGTTTTGTTTTTCTCCTCAGATTCTGTGACCCTTTGTGGATCTATTGAAAAAAAATGATTTTTTTACAAGGTTTCTGTAGTGAACTTATTCTGCATAGTTGGGGTGATGTTTTTGTCAGTGATCATATGTTACTTGTTATGCTGTGATTTTTCATTGATTTTCTTTGTGATGTGTGTATTTGAAATCAGTAGGGTTGAACTGTTTTTACTATATAGTAAACCTTGGATGGATCATGGTTTTGTTAGCTTCATGATGGATTTGCAAGGTTTTTGTTTTGTTTTTGCTTTGAAATAGTATTCTAACAAAAGATGAAGTGTTTCTGAGAGGGGTTGGTTTAGATCAAAGCTTTGATCTTGATTTTGGGAATATTGATCTGAAGCAACTGTTTTTTTAGATCTTAAAGAAGTGTTTTATGAGTGTCATATTGGTGTCGGAGAGCCATTTTGATGCCGCGATGTCGGGGATGTATGTGACACCAATGCGTGTCGCAACCAACTCATGTCGTGTTGGTAGGAGGTGTGCGTGCTTCATAGGTTTTAAATAATTAACATGGTTATATTTGAAATCACCATTTTAGTGACTGACTGCGACACGCGTACTTGTAGTATGAGCTTCATAGTTTCTAAGTAATTATCATGCTTATATTTGAAATCAGTTAGTGGTGTACCATATATTGGTGTGTGTGTGTGTGTGTGTAATTTTTTGTTTTGTCTATTTGTTAATAGGCTTACAGCAACTAGTTCTTCTTGCTAGGACATACCTGATTCCCTAACCTACATAACCTACATGTGAATTTACTTCAGTATTTGACATGATTCTGCGATTCGCGATTGACAACACTGTTGTGTTCTCATGTAAATGCAAACTGATATACTTTATGCATACTATGTCGGATTGTGCTGAAGTTATTGTATTTGTGTGACAGATTCTAATGGCATTGGTATCTAAAAGAAGTTCAGCTCTGAATCCAAATGCTCCTCTCTTCATACCTGCTGCACTCCGTCAAGTGGAGGATTTTTCACCTCAATGGTGGGAGCTTGTGAAATCTTCAGCATGGTTTCATGACTATTGGTTGAGCCAGAACGAGGCGGAAGATTTTGAAGTAAGTGATAGTATTGATACTACAAATGATGATATAGAAAATCTGCTGTCAGAAACTTTTGATCTTGGCATAGAAGAAGACTTCAATTTTCTAGAGAACGAGTTTGAGAAATTGGTGATGTCCGACGAAGCTCAAGCTCAAGAGTGTCCGATTACGGATGATCCCGTTGAGGAAAGAAAGCCTCTTCATGGTAAGCGTTGAAGCTGATTGATTAGAAATTTGATACTATAAATTTTCGTAGTATAATAAATGTTAAGTCTCATATTTGATTTCTTTCTGAATCAGGTGTTAACAAGGATGCTTCGGCTCTTCTCAAGATCTTGTCCCCAAATGAAAGGGGTCCCAAGTCACCTGTTGGATCAGCAAAGCACTTTGAGAAGCCACCACAATATGTTAACCTCAAGTGCGCACCTCAACGAATTCACCAACCTCGTTAGAAGAAACTTCGTAGCTCACAGTGATGATAACTTGCTTGTACCGCAAGTTTCTTCTGACTATAGTATGCATTCTCAGTTGAAATAACTTGTGTACATAGAAGGTGTAGTAGTGTCTATGTATTTTTCTTGTTGATTGTCTTGTATATTTAATGGTAGGTGAGACTTTAAGTTATGAACAGCCTAAATCTTGGAATGTCTATGATTGATCATCTTTATTTCATCTATTTTGTAATAAATGGTTAGTGTTTCATTGGCAAAAGAGAGTTTTAGGTGTGTCATGTTCAATGTGGCAATTGAATTGGGTTGAGCTTTTCATGTCTTGTAATTTTACATTTGGAAAGAAAATGAGTAACTAGCATTCACAATTTTATTTCTACAATATGGCAATTAGTACTAAGGTAAATACTCTAATGCCAGTGACTGAATCCATTGGAAACAAGCAAACTACACAAACACAGTCTAACCAAGGAAGTTCATGATCACCAAATGGAGCACCACATTGGAGAAAACAAAATCCGCAAAAGCGCGCTCGGGTGCAAAGTCCTGCATTCGGATGGAACATCAATTATCTGTAAGAATATATCAGGTGAAGAAAACCTAGAAATGTTGCATGGTTTTGTTACTCAAACGTCTAAATACACCAGAGAAACAAATTACCTTGAATTCCTTGTTCTCTTTATTCACTTGGATCCGCAGACAAACTGATCCAAATAAATGTTCCGGTAAGAAATACAAGAACAAAACAAGAAGTATTTTCGACTAGGTTCATATCTTGCTGCACTGAAATTTTTTATTCAACTTCACCACTTACCAGCCAGAACTGCAGTACCTATGCAAGAAAGAACTCCTGAAAGGAAGGAGTTAAATGGAAACGTTCCCACCAAAGCCATGTAAACTACCTGTTCATTAAGAAAATGGAAAAATCGAAGTTTTAACAAGTGCGTGACGATGGAAACAACATCACTAAATAAAAGTTAAAAAAACAGATTTCGTCAAAATTGAAACGAAGCTGGGAAGTACCTGGATGAGGGCAGTGAAGACAGCAAACACAACATAATGATCAATAATCTACAATGAGCCAAAGTATGGTTAGAAAAAGTAAATATTTTTGTAGAAATGGAGAGGGAAAGAGAGGAACAACCTTGAGATTTGTCGGGGTTGCAGAATAGGCAGACCAAAGAGCATGGATAAGATCTTGTGCATCCTTCAAAGTAGACCGCACCATCGTCTTCAACTCGTCAATTTGACAGAAGCCGGAACCAAACCCTCTTGCTTCTACCTACACAGTGAAAAAAAGAGACAGTAGTTCATTACAAATTTGGCTCTGGTTACTGAAATACCAGATATTCAAGACTCAAGTTCACTTCAAGCCATAAAGATTCAGTGAAATATGAGAATTTACTAATTCATGCATCATATCTTAACATATAAACATGAGAGAAATCACAGAATGAAAATAATAGCAGAAAATACAACATTTATATAAAAACTATACTACTACAGTAAGAGAGAAATATACACTTAATATTTAAACTCGAAAAATTGTAAACCTTCTCAACAAAATATATATACAGACAAACAATCAAACGCAACATCTATCTCTCTTTATTAGTAAATAATCACAGTTTACAATAGTATGCACGATTATTTCAAAAAAGGTCTGCGATCGCAATCTGGGTCGTGACATCATGATTTTCATGTCTCAACGATTCTCCGCAAATCTCACATTAAGAATACATAAGGCCTCGAAATGAGTGACAATTTTGATTTTACAAACAAAATGCAGCTAGAATGGGGATAAAAAAAGTTATTGGAAATTTGAAATAATTTTCTATTTCAGACAATGATCTGCAAAAATGATTGGCATTGGAAGCTAAAACACGACACTGACCGTGACATATTGATAATGATAAAATTTTTAAAAATTCACTAAATTAAATTTAATCTCAAGTGTCTGGTTTTAGACACAGATGCTCACATTCACACATTTTTTTCGGGTGTCGGTGCTACATAGATGGAGCATTCTAAATTGAAGAAGTATTTGAGCCTGGAATGCAAAACATTAAAATCTGAATCAATCCATACAATAGATAACAGAAAGAATGAAGGGTAATCCAGGAATATAAAACATTGAAATCTGAATCAATCCCATACAATAGTATTTGAGCCCATATCAAATTAATTAATTAATTAATTATTAAATAGAAAATTTAAATAGTCTTTTAAATTTATTTAACCATTTAATCAATTAAAGCTCTTAATTTGATAAATAATTAATACAATTAAAGTATGTATACCCACATAATAATTATTGAAATATAATAATTAAATAATATTTAAGTTACAAAATAACCAACAAAATTTTCAAAGAATAATATTATTATACATAGAATTACTGTTTATTAAATTTGAATGTATGTTTTGTAACTCAAAGTATGAATGTTTGCAAGGGTTAATTAAAATTTGTCTCATTATCCTTCCTTATGAATTTTATGGGAGAAGACACTCATATTACTAACAAGCTAAGTCTCTCACAAGGACATTAATGAGTACTTTAACTACCTTAAAATTTGATGGTTCTTATATTATGCTTGATCATATCAATGAAATGAATAATATTGCAGGAAGACTTAAAGTCGCTAGGAATGAAAGTGAATGAATTTTTTTTTTGTGCAATTCATTTTGAATTCATTATCGTCTTGATACGGAAGTTTTCAAATGAACTATAATATCATAAAACACATGTGAAATATGCATGAATTACAAAGTAAGTTGGTTCAAGAGGAAACATGAATTAAGAATCAAGGAAATCATTATATGCATCTAGTGGATCATCAAGAATCTTCAAAAAGTTTTACAAGAAACATGGAAAAGGGAAATGACCATTAAAAATAAAAAATTCTTATATTTGTGGTTCAAAGAAAAAGATATGTTTAATGCTTATGTATGTTTTGAATTAAATTTAAGTTTCACACAATTCTTGGTGGATTGATTATGGTTGCATAACTCATATTTCTAATATGATGCAATAATTCATTATGATTTAAACCATAAATCAAAATGAAAGTTTGTCTATATGAGAAATATAATGAAAATTTGAGTAGAAGATGTCAGAACTTATTTGAGACTTTGTATGAACCTAGTATACCTAGAAATTTAGTTTTTGTTTCTAAATTTGATGTTGCTAGATTTTCTTTTAAGTTTGGCAATGATTGTTCAATTTGTATAAAAAAATACCTTAATGATTGGATTGATATACTTTTATGGTTTATATAAATTGAATCTTGATAATTTATATGTTGAAACACTTATGACAATGCATCATAATATTGAAAGTAAACTTAGTTTAGTGAATAAACGTTTTACTTACTTATGGCATAAAGATTTAGGGCACATTTTTCAAGAAAGAATGAAAAGATTGGTAAATAATTAAATTCTTCCGGATTTAGATTTTATCGATCTAAAAGTATGTGTGGAAATCGAAATGTACTAAAACAACACACATAGAAATGAGTCACATGAATTACTCAACTTTTTGAAAGTTATGCATACTGACATATGTGGAAATTTTTATATTAATAAAAAAATTATACCATTACCTTTATTGATGATTTTTTTGCGTTACAGTTATGTCTATTTGCTACATGAAAAATCTCAACTAGTTAATGTCTTAGAGATTCTCATTAGTGAAGTTAAGATGTAATTAGACAGAAAGTTGAAAAAAAATCATAAGATTGGATATAAGTGGTAAGTATTATTGAAGATATAAATTTTGAGAACACCTTGGTCCATTTACTAAGGTTCTTGAAAGGCGTGATATTTATGCTCAATACACAATGCAAGTTACACCGCAACAAAATGGTGTATCTTAAAGGAAAAATTGTACCTTAATAGAAATGGTTAGGAGCATGTTAAGTATTTCATCTTTATCCATATTGTTGTGTATGTATGTCTTTAAAAAATCACCATACATTTAAAAAAAATAGGGTTTCTAGTAAGGGAATTCAAAAGACTTTTTTGAATTGTGGACATAAAGGAACCTAGTTTAAGACACCAGCGTATTTAGGGTTGTCAAATAGAAATAAGAATATACAACATGAAATGAAATTGGATGCATGGACAATCAGTGAATATTTCATTGTTTATTTATAAAAGTACAAATAATATAGATTTTACTGTCTCACCCATGATACAAGAATTGTTGAAACTGAGAATACTTTGTTCATTGAAAATGACAAAAATAGTGGGAGCAAAGATCTGAAATTGTAGATATTAAAGAAATTATAGTACAAATTCATTTAACTAGTGCTTCTACTTCAACAATTATTGTTTTTTGTTCTCGAAAACATAATAATTAAGTAGAAGAACTAGATAATGATCCTAAAAGAGACAACATACCTATGGTAGAACAACCAAGGGGAATAACATTAAGGAGATCTTAAAGAGAATGAAGACATATTATTCTAGATGATTATATGGTGTATATAACTGAGTAAGAAATTGATTTAGGAATTGATAATGGTCTAATTTCATTTTCATAAACCATTAGTCGTAATAATTCTAATAAACAATTGGATATTATGAAAGAATATCTCAAGTTGATAAAACAAAATTGTGTATTAGATCTTGTTGAATTACTAGAAAGATGGAAAAAAATTGGGTGTAAGTGGATCTTTAAGACTAAATGTGACTCTCATGTTACAACGTCTGAGTTGTTGCCAAATATTTTATTTAGAAATATGGCAATTAACTATGAGGAAACCTTTTTACTGATTTATAAGAAAGGTTCACTTAAAATTAATATGACACTTGTGACTCATTATGATATTGAGTTACATCAAATATATGTAAATACTACTTTTTTTAATGGAAATGTATAAGAAGATAAACTCACGGTGTGTAAATATAAGAAGTCAACATTGTGTTAAGAAAGCTTATCGCAAATGGTATCTCAAGTTAGATGATACTATTATGATCTTTAAATTTAAGGAAAATATTGTTGATCGATGTATATTTCGAAACTTTAGTGGGAATAAGGTTATTTTTCTAGTTTTATATGTTTATGATATTTTTATTGAAACTAATAATCTTGGTTTATTATATGAGATTAATAAATTTCTCTCCAACAACTTTGGAACGAAAGATATTGGTGAGGAAAGTTATGGGATTGAAATAGAAATATGTGTGATAGATATCACTGATTATTAGGCTTGTCTTAGAAGTCATATATCAATAAAGTTTTAGAGATATTTATAATGGATATTGTTCAGTATATCTCGTTCCAATATATAATGAAGGCAAATTTAGTCTTATACCATATCTAAATAATGAATTAGAATGGAAACAGAAAGAAAGTATTGAGATATTTTCAAGGGACTAATGATCACATGGTTACTTATGTGAGATTTGATTATTATAAGTGATTGGATATTCAGATTCAAATTTTATCGGTTGTATAAATACAAGAAAGCCAACATTTTATCATGTGTATCTTTTGGCTAGAGGATCGATATCATGGAGAGTGTGAAGCAGATTGTCATTATTGAATCCAATATAGAGGCTAAATTTGTAACATGCTTTGAGGCCACATTCAGGATAATTGGCTACATAACTTTATTTTTGGACTTGGACTTGTCGGCAGTATTTCCAAGCCGCTGAAAAGTTATTATGATAATTCTGCATCAATATTCTTCTCTAAGAAACGACATGTATTATAATGGTGTTAATCATATGTAATTTAAGTACTTTGTTGTTAAAGAAGAGGTTCAGAAACAAAGAGTGTCAATTTATTATATTATGAGAAATTTTATGATTGATGACCCTTTGACAAAAGGTTTACAACCTAAAGTATTCGAAGGTCATATAGGAAATGTAACACTCATTTTAATTATATAGTCTTTTTGGTGTTATTTTATTTCTGTGTGTCCTTAATTATGTGGGGGTGTGTCTGAGTGCGTTGGTGGGTACCCTTAAGTTATAGGGATTATTTAATAACTATAGAGTTTAATATTAATATAATATAATTAATAGTGGTGATAATTGAATAAGTAATAGTATTATTATTATTATTATTATTATTATTATTATTATTATTATTATTATTATTATTATTAGAGTAGGTAAATAAAAGGGGGGTTTTTGAGAATGGAGTGGAAGAACACGATAAAACAGTTTGGAGAAAAGAGTTAGGAGGAAGAACAAGGAAGGAGAGAAGCAAGGCTAGGGCTGTCAAACTCTTCAGAATTCTTCAACAATCCGATCAGTAATCGAGGTAAGGGTGGGCATTCTCTCTTTATTGGGATTGTGGGGTGATGATTAATGGGTAGAAGTGTGTAGGGAAGGAAAACCTAACTAGAAATTGTGGATTGATGGTGAATGAGTAGAAGTTTATGTAGGAAGAAAACCCATAGATTTCTCATGAATTAGTGAATTTTCGAGTTGTGGGAATACCCTAACATGTGGGGATTGGTTATGGTAGCAAAGAGGGGAATGGTTGGTGAAAAGATGATTTTCTGCATAATTTTTCAGAAACGCACAGTGAGCAATCGATTGCACTGAGGCTACAATCGATTGCACCCTGAGCAAAGCTGCTGGAAACTGAAATTTTAGCTGAGCAATCGATTGCACTAATACAACAATCCATTGCACAGCCAAACAGTGGCTAAAATAATGAAATTTTCACATGACCAATCGATTGCATGTTTACTGTAATCGATTGCACTAACTGAAATTTGGAAAATTCTGTTCCGACGATTTTGGCCATAACTTTTGATCCGTAAGTCGGTTTTAGTCCCCGTTCGAAGTGTTGGAAAGCTAATGAATAGATCTATAACATAGTATAGATAATATAATTAGTTTCCAAACATTTTTATATCCAATATGTTTGGAGAGTCAGTGTTTAATTAAATCTTAACTAAAACATGAATTAATTGAGATGATTATTGATTATTTACTTGAGTATTGATTGATTATCAACTTTGGTTAGTTATTGAGAGATCAATTGTTGTTTAACAAGATGATTTTTGTATTGAATATTGAATTCAATTATTGGTGATTGATTGATTGTCCTATGTGAAATCATTGAATTGTGTTGTGAATTATGATTGAATTTAATTGATACAATTAATCGGTGTGTAGGACGTATATACATATATATGATGCATGGTAATGTGATCAGGAGGATCGTGTGCACTTAGTGTGCTTGAGATGGTTGTTGTGCATTTGGTGTCTTGCATATCATGGTGTTTGGTGGGATGAATCATTGCTCAGGAGGAGTGTATGTGATTTATCCGTACTCCCTTGTGGAGAATGGTGGGGATAGATCATTGCCAAGGAGGGGTGTATGTGATCTATCCGGGGTTCGATTGAATGAACCAATGATTCGGTACCGCATGCATGGTGTTGAGTTGCATATTTGCATTATTGTATGTTGCGTTGATGTTGGACAGTAGGTCGTGGCTGATGCATGTTGGGTGATGTTTTGTATAATTGCTACCTTAATATTCATGTATATTATTACCGATAATTTTGATCATGTTTTCTCACCCCTTTGTTGTTGTTGTGTTCTGTGCTTCTTCGGAAGTACAGATAATCCAGGTACTTAGCTAGCTTGGATAGTGGTGTGCATGTCGAGTCTTAGGATGCTCTGATACGTAGCACGGGACTTGGGTGTTTATCTGTTTTATGTTGATTTTGTTTCATTCCTGTGACGTACCATACTTTGAGAAACCTTAGTAAAGGATTATTTGGTGTAATTTGGAGGATGACCGAGAATGATGAACTAGTGAATATTTCCGCTGTTTTATTTGAAAACTATATATTGAAGAGTTGTGTTGAATTGTTTGATGTGATATCCCGCTCTTGTAGAGAAACTCTGATGTTTATTTGAAATGATTGTATTTTATTTTAAATTGGGAAGTGGGGTGTTACAATTGGTATCAGAGCAGGTCGGTCCGTCCGGCCAGTGTAGTAGTTGAGTCTGTCCGTAGGATAGAAATTGTGTACCTTTTAACCCGGTGTTGTTATTGTTGAGCAGTATGGCAAGAAGGAATGATGCTGCTTTGGTTGCTGCTATGCAAGCGATGACACAGGTGGTTGCTAATTAGAACCAAGTTGCGGGTGCGCAATTCAGAGATTTGGCACAATTTCGGAGTAACAAGCCACCGACGTTTGAAGGAGGAATTCTGGATCCTGAAGCTGCACAGAAGTGGCTGAAAGCAATTGAGAAAATCTTCAGGATGATGGGTTGTAGTGATGAGCAAAAAGTGAGGTTTAGTACTCACATGCTGGAAGGAGAAGCTGAGGCTTGGTGGGATAACAGTCTCCAAAGATTGGAGACTGCAGGAACTGCGATCACTTGGGATGTAGTTCAAAAGGGTTTCTGGAAAAGTATTTTCCAGAAGATATACAAAGTGATAAGGAGATAGAGTTCCTGGAGCTGAAGTAGGGTAATCTGACGGTAGCAGAGTACGCTGCTAAGTTTGAAGAACTGGTACAGTATTGTCCTCATTACAATACGGACGGAGCAATGACCTCCAAGTGTTTGAAATTTGAAAATGGACTGCGTCTGGAAGTTAAGTTGGGGATTGCTTGTCAGAAGATTAGGAATTATCCTGAGCTAGTAAGCAGGAGCAGAATTTATGATAATGATAACAAGGCCAGGATTTCACATTATAAGGCGGTGAATGACCGTAAGGGCAAGCAGAGATTTGGTGGTACTCCTTACAGGATTTTTGCTGATAAGGAAAAATATAAGGCTGTTACTGATAAGAAGCCCAGGGAAGGGAGGACACCTGATGATTTAAAATGTTTCCGGTGCGGTGGCGCGAGTCATCGTGCTAATGATTGTCCTAATGAAGTGAAGAAGTGTTTTAAGTATGGTAAGCCAGGACATGTGATAACTGACTGTAGGGCCACGATGCCTACCTGTTATAACTGTGGTGAGAAAGGTCACATCAGTACGCATTACGAGAAGCCGAAGAAGTCCCAGGCCAGTGGTAAAGTGTTTGCTTTGGCAGGAACTTAAGCTGCCGGTGAGGAGCGTTCTATCAAAGGTATTTGTTTCATCAATAATATTCCTTTGACTGCTATTATTGATACGGGTCCAACCCACTCGTTCATTTCTGTTGATTGTGTGAAGAGGTTAGGATTGGTGTCGTCTACTCTTGAGCGACGAATGACTATTGAAACACCCTCTATTGGTTCAGTGACTACTTCTTTGGTGTGTTTGAAGTGTCCACTGACTATTTTCGGTAGAGACTTTGGAGTGGATCTGATTTGTCTGCCACTTGGTAAGTTGGATGTTATTCTGGGTATGAACTGGTTGGAGTTCAACCGAGTCTACATCGATTGTTTTCGGAAGGTGTTGTTGTTCCTTACTCCAGAAGAGGAAGCGTTGGTGAATTCCTTGTCTAATAAGGAATTGAGGACCTTGTTGGAGGACGAAGCTAAAATGTTTGCTTTATTTGCATCATTATCTGTTGACAGCAAAGCGTCAATGAAAGAGTTGGCAGTGGTGAATGAATTTTCCGAAGTGTTCCCTGATGATATTACTGAATTACCTCCAACGAGGTAAGTTGAATTTGGTATTGATATTGTTCCTGGCACAAGGCCTATATCTATGTCTCCGTACAGGATGTCGATAGTGGAATTGGCTGAATTGAAATCTCAGATTGGAGAATTGTTGGATAAGAAGTTTATCAGACCGAGTGTGTCGCCGTGAGGAGCTCCAGTGCTGTTGGTAAAGAAGAAGGATGGTAGTATGCGTCTGTGCATCGATTATCGTCAGTTGAATAAAGTGACCATTAAGAATAAATATCCTCTTCCAAGGATTGATGATTTGATGGATCAGTTGGTGGGAGCTCGTGTGTTCAGTAAAATTGACTTGAGGTCGGGTTACCATCAAATCAGAGTGAAAGAAGGTGATATTCAGAAGACGGAATTTAGAACCCGATATGGACATTACGAATATGTTGTAATGCCTTTTGGAGTGTCTAATGCGCCGGGAGTGTTTATGGAGTATATGAACCGAATCTTCTATTCTTATTTGGATCAGTTTATTGTTGTGTTTATTGACGATATACTGATTTATTCTAAGTCTGATGAAGAACATGCAGGACATTTGAGAATTGCTTTGCAGGTGCTGAAAGATAATAAACTGTTTGCTAAACTATCAAAGTGTGAGTTATGGTTGAAGACAGTGAGTTTCTTGGGGCATGTGATATCTGGTGATGTCATATCAGTGGACCCATCGAAGGTGAGTGCAGTGTTGCAGTGGGAACCGCCGAAGACAGCAACGAAAATTAGAAGCTTTTTGGGTTTGGCAGGGTATTAATGAAGGTTTATTGAGGGATTTTCTAATTTGGCGTTACCATTGACTCAGTTGACGATAAAGAATCAAGTTTTTGTATGGGATGCTACTTGTGAGGAAAGCTTTGAGGAACTGAAAAAGAAATTGACTACGACACTGATATTAGTGTTGCCAATTCCAAGTGAACCTTTTGTGGTGTACTGTGATGCGTCTAAGATGGGATTAGGCGGAGTTCTTATGCAGGATGGTAAGGTAGTGGCGTATGCTTCTCGGAAACTGAGGGTGCATGAACAGAATTACCCTACTCATGACCTTGAATTGGCTGCGGTAGTTTTCGTGTTAAAAATCTGGAGGCACTATTTGTATGGTTCGAGGTTTGAAGTGTTCAGTGACCATAAAAGTCTGAAGTATCTGTTCGATCAGAAAGAGCTAAATATGAGACAGAGAAGATGGTTAGAATTCTTGAAGGATTATGATTTCACCTTGAGTTATCATCCAGGAAAGGCGAATGTAGTAGCAGATGCCTTGAGCAGGAAAACGATTCATATGTCGGCTATGATGGTGAAAGAAATGGAACTAATTGAGCAGTTCAGAGATTTGAGCATGGTTTGTGAGACTACGGCAGATAGTGTGATGTTGGGCATGTTGCAAGTGAATAATGATTTCTTGGACATGATTAGAGAGAACCAAAAGCTGGATGTAAAGTTGGTTGATTTGATGGCCGAAGTAGGAAGTGACTCCGATAGTGATTTTAAGTTGGATAGTGTAGGTGTGTTGAGATTCAGAGGTAGGATTTGTGTGTCGAATAATGACGAGCTGAAGAAGTCAATTCTGAGTGAAGGACATCGTAGTAGTTTGAGTATTCATCCGGGAGCTACAAAGATGTACCACGATTTAAGGAAATTATTTTGGTGGTCCGGTATGAAAAGAGATATAGCTCAATTTGTTTACGCCTATTTGACATGTCAGAAATTGAAGGTGGAACATCAAAGACCCTCTGGATTGATGCAATCGTTGGAAGTTCCGGTTTGGTAATGGGATTGTATAACTATGGATTTTGTGACGGGTTTGCCGAACACAGCGAGAGGATTTGATGCTATATGGGTAATTGTGGATCGACTTACGAAGTTTGCACATTTTGTGCCGATTAATATCAGTTTTCCGTTAGTGAAGTTGGCAGAGATTTATATTCGGGTAATTGTGAAGCTACATGGTGTTCCGTCGAGTATTGTGTCGGATATATATCTGAGGTTTACTTCAGAATTTTGGAGGAGTTTACAGGAAGCTTTGGGTACTAAGTTGAAGTTGAGTTCAGCTTACCATTCGCAAATTGATGGTCAGTCAGAGAGGACTATTCAGTCGCTGGAGGATTTGCTGAGAGCGTGTGTCTTGGAAAAAGGTGGTGCGTGGGATACTCATTTACCGTTGATCGAGTTCACGTACAACAACAGTTACCATTCTAGTATCAGAATGACACCGTTTGAGGCTTTATATGGTAGAAGGTGCAGAACTCCTCTGTGTTGGTATGAAACAGGTGAGAATGTGGTATTGGGACCAGAAATTATGCAGCAGACTACTGAGACAATTCAGATGATCCGTGAGAAGATGAAAGCGTCTCAGAGTAGGCAGAAAAGTTATCATGATAACCGGAGAAAAGAGCTGGAATTCGGTGAAGGTGATCACATGTTCCTAAGAGTTAACCCAGTGACCGGTGTGGGTCGTGCGTTGAAGTTCAAGAAGCTGGATCCTAAGTTTATTGGACCGTATCGAATTTGGCAGAGAATTGATGTTGTAGCTTATAGAGTGGCGTTACCACCTGAACTTTCGAATTTGCATGATGTGTTTCATGTGTCGCAACTTCGAAAGTATGTCTCGGACCCATCTCATGTGATTCAGAGAGATGAAGTTCAAGTCCGGGAGAATCTTACTGTTGAGACGATGTCGTTGAGGGTCGAAGACCGTAAGATGAAACAACTCCGAGGGAAGGAGATATCCTTGGTAAAAGTGGCTTGGGGAGGTGCTGGAGGAGGCAGTGTGACTTGGGAATTGGAAAGCAGGATGCGGGAAGCGTATCTGGAATTGTTTCCATCAGGTAATTTTCGAGGACGAAAGTAATTAAAGTGGGGGAGAGTTGTAACACCCATTTTAATTATTTAGTCTTTTTGGTGTTATTTTATTTCGGTGTGTCCTTATGTGGGGGGGTGTCTGAGTGCGTTGGTGGGTACCCTTAAGTTATGGGGATTATTTAATAACTATAGAGTTTAATATTAATATAATATAATTAATAGTGGTGATAATTTAATAAGTAATAGTAATAATAATAATAATATTATTATTATTATTATTATTATTATTATTATTATTATTATTATTATTATTATTATTATTATTATTATTATTAGAGTAGGTAAATAAAAGGGGGTTTTTTGAGAATGGAGTGGAAGAACACGATAAAACAGTTTGGAGAAAAGAGTTAGGAGGAAGAACAAGGAAGGAGAGAAGCAAGGCTAGGGCTGTCAAATTCTTCATAATTCTTCAGTAATCTGATCAGTAATCGAGGTAAGGGTGGGCATTCTCTCTTTATTGGGATTGTGGGATGATGATTAATGAGTAAAAGTGTGTAGGGAAGGAAAACCTAACTTGAAATTGTGGATTAATGGTGAATGAGTAGAAGTTTATGTAGGAAGAAAACCCATAGATTTCTCATGAATTAGTGAGTTTTCGAGTTGTGGGAATATCCTAACATGTGGGGATTGGTTATGGTAGCAAAGAGGGGAATGGTTGGTGAAAAGATGATTTTCTGCACAATTTTTCAGAAACGCACAGTGAGCAATCGATTACACTGAGGCTACAATCGATTGCACCCTGAGCAAAGCTGCTGGAAACTGAAACTTTAGCTGAGAAATCGATTGCACTAATACAGCAATCGATTGCACAGCCAAACAGTGGCTAAAATGATGAAATTTTCACATGACTAATCGATTGCATGTTTACTGCAATCGATTGCACTAACTGAAATTTGGAAAATTCTGTTCCGACGATTTTGGCCATAACTTTTGATCCATAAGTCGGTTTTAGTCCCCGTTTGAAGTGTTGGAAAGCTAATGAATAGATCTATAACATAGTATAGATAATATAATTAGTTGCCAAATAGTTTTATATCCAATATGTTTGGAGAGTCAGTGTTTAATTAAATCTTAACTAAAACATGGATTAATTGAGATGATTATTGATTATTTACTTGAGTATTGATTAATTATCAACTTTGGTTAGTTATTGAGAGATCAATTGTTGTTTAACAAGCTGATTTTTGTATTGAATATTGAATTCAATTATTGGTGATTGATTGATTGTCCTATGTGAAATCATTGAATTGTGTTGTGAATTATGATTGAATTTAGTTGATACAATTAATCAGTGTGTAAGACGTATATACATATATATGATGCATGGTGATGTGATCAGGAGGATCGTGTGCACTTAGTGTGCTTGAGATGGTTGTTGTGCATTTGGTGTCTTGCATATCATGGTGTTTGGTGGGATGAATCATTGCTCAGGAGGAGTGTATGTGATTCATCCGTACTCCCTTGTGGAGAATGGTGGGGATAGATCATTGCCAAGGAGGGGTGTATGTGATCTATATGAGGTTAGATTGAATGAGCCAATGAGTCGGTACCGCATGTATGGTGTTGAGTCGCATATTTTCATTATTGTATGTTGCATTGATGTTGGACAGTAGGTCGTGGTTGATGCATGTTGGGTGATGTTTTGTATAATTGCTACCTTAATATTCATGTATATTATTACCGATAATTTTGATCATGTTTTCTCACCCCTTTGTTGTTGTTGTGGTCTGTGCTTCTTCGGAAGTACAGATAATCCAGGTACTTAGCTAGCTTGGATAGTGGTGTGCATGTCGAGTCTTAGGATGCTCTAATACGTAGTGTTGCACCCCAAAATTTGACCAACCGTTTCTCGTTTTTGGCTTATGTTTCGTTTCATTAGCATTTGCATCTGCATACCGCATACTGTGCATTGTTGCAGCCAGATCGATTTAATCGGGATTACAACCCTTTCTGTTGTGTTTCAGATTATTCAAACTGTTTCGGATACGAAGATTTTATTATGGAATTTGCGCTCGGCCCGATGATTCGGTCTACGCTGTTGGTTTCGGTGGTACTTCGGTATCTGATTTTTTTTACTACCGTTTATTTTGTCGCATTCTCGCATTTTTTTTCGTTCGTCAATTTATTATTTTTAGATTTAATTTCTTATTTTGGCATAGTTTTTTTTAATTTTTTTTAAATAGGTTAAATTTAATTTCTATTTGTTGGAGGTTTGTAGAAATATTATTAGTTTTAAAAAAAATAGATTTGTAGATTTATTCTGTTTTTAGATTTAATTTTAATATAGATTTTAAATATATTTTCTAGAATTTATTTGCGTATAGAATGTTTTAGGTTATTATTTGATTAGATTTAATTAAGTTTTATTATTAGTTTGAATTTGATTAAAAGTTCTTAGAGTGATTTCAATTAGGATTTTAGAGTTGTATTAGCTTGTTTAGCTTTAATGTATTCATTAAGTATTAATTTTCGTTTCAGCATTAGTTAAATAGGTTTTTTTTGCCTTTAATTATTTGATATTATTATTAGTTTAATCTGTCACTTTAATTAATTAATCATCTTTTTGAGTCAGATTTTTTCAGGTCCATGCCACGTGTCGTGCAGGCTATAAATAGCTGCACAGTACTCATTAATTGTTGGACACGGGTCCCAAGACAACTCACTGTCGGCCATGCAAACACCGGAGCTAACCCATCAGACAAATCACACGGCCAAAATCCCTTGCCGGAACATCGCCGGAAAACTCATGATATCACCGGGAAACTCATACAGTTCATCATGCTCATCATCCATATTCATCAGAATCCCTAGAAATTCTTCAATGTTCATCCCCAATTTTTCCAGTTCATCATCATATTCATACTCGTTCATCAACCATTTCCAGAAACACCATCCGTTCATCATTAAATTTCTAGATTATTCATCAATCTCCATGAATGTTCATCAATCCTCATGAATGTTCATCGCACCTTCACACATCTACCCAGAAATCCATACATTCATCAAAATCTTCAAACAATCCTCATAACTTTCCTCCATTTTCCAGATCTCATCATATCCAACCTAGATCCGTCATCTCAACATCAACACAAACACAAATCTAAACTTCAATCCACCTTCACTCAAACTTCATCTCAACATCAACACAACTACAGATCTACATCCAAATACACACCACAGTTTCTCCAGAAAAACTCTAACAATCATCATCATCCACCGTCATCAACATGCAAACCTCGCAAACCCCCCCAATATCCTTCGTCGTTCTCGTAGATCGCCATCTTCGAGCATCCTTACGAACATCAATCTTCATCAAACTTCATCAGAACCGCAATAACAACTAACACAGATTCCTGAATGTAGCGACTTGTTCTTCAAGTTTTGTTTGTGGATATCAAGCTTTGTAGGTATGAGGTGTTTAAGTTGACGGAAGAAGACGGAGTTGATAGGGAAGAACGTGAAGGGTTTTGTTTTCGTCTTTTGGAGCAGAAATCCAAAGGAAAAATGGAAGGTTGAGACGGAAGGGAAGGTGATGCAGCGACGCTAGGGTTAAAGTTTGGGAAGAAGGGCTAACGAAGGTGAAGGAGCTGGGGTTTGACCGGGTTGTTTGGTTAGTGGGCCTTAGGGCCCGTTTGTTCATTTTTTGCTTACCGTACCCTCGTTATCCCTGAACACACCCCCTGCACGTTTTTATTTGTTTTGGGCTTTCAGCTTTAGAGCCCAACCGTGTGGCTGCTACCACACTCCCTGTATGCGTTTCACGCCCCCCCTGTTGGTCATATTGCTGCTGTTTGTGTTTGGGCCTTAGAGCCCACTGTTGAATTTCTGGACTGAAACCCCTATTCACTGCTGTACCCCTCTTGTTTCTTTTAATTTCTTTTGGATATTGTTGTGTAGATTTTGGATTTTGTTTTAATTTTCGTCTTGTAAATACATATTATTTTACTTCATATTTTTTTTATCTCTTAGAAAATTCTTAATATTATTATTTTATCTTTTCTTTTAAGAATATTATAGTTTTATTTCCTTTGAATATTATATGTTAATATTTTATATAGAACTTTTATATTCTATTTTCTTTTTAACTTCTTTTAATAATTTCATTTAGAATTTATTTTCTTTTTAGGAGTTTCATATTCATTTTAAAATTTGAATTCTTATTCCTATTTTATTATTGGATTTTTCTCACCATTTGTGTTTTGTAGGTCGATGACGAGACCTCCGTAATGCGTTATTAATCAGATTGTTGATGGATAATGTAGGATCCGAGACCGTTTTTCCTCTCCTCATCTTTTCTTCTTCTTCTGATTTTATTATGCTTTTCTGTTGTGCTGGCCGTGTGACATGATTTAATCGGAGAATGATTCTCAATATCATTTCTTCATCTTGTCTTTGACACGGATATCAATACGCTACCTCTTGGGGTTTGACTTCTTTTATAAGTCGAATTATGACGGTTCACGGAAAATGGAGCTTGCACGCAAAAGTCAAGGGTCAACGGAACCACTCCAGTCGGTAACATTGTTTTTATTTCACTTCTTTCATCTCTTTCTTTTCAATCTTTGAGTGTTGTGAGCCGTAAGCTTTAGATACGTGGGAAATGATGAGTGTGTGGCTGCCTCTCACTCGTCTAGGGTGTTTAGCGTATGTCCTTTGGATAATATGTGACGCATTCGTTCCTACGTCTTAGGACTTTGCGTGTGCGTCCCGTTCCGAACCTTTTCTCTCGTGTCATGGTGATTGAGACTCCCTCTTTTCTCTCGCGTCCTGACGATTGAGTTCTTTTCTATTGCCCCCGTGCAATCGAGACTGTTTTGCTGTAGTTGGCTGAACTACGGCTGCTCTGATCTCTCATTCTTGTTGAGAGTACGTAGGCATAGGATTGCGATAATTCTAGCGAGCACGTTTCCCCCTTTCCTGTAGTTAGCCGAACTACAGTTGCTCTGATTTCTCGTACCAGACGAGAATATGTAGGCATAGGATGTGATATCCTAGAGAGCACATTAACAACTAACTTCTCTGTTCTCTCGCTGCCGTGCGATCGAGACTTCCCTGCTGACGACTAATCTTTCCCTTTCTCTTGCCCTAGCGCAATCGAGAACACCCCTGTATGATCGAGAACACCCTCTGCTTCCCCGTAGTTAGCCTGAACTATGTTTTGCTCTGATTTCTCATGCCAGATGAGAATACGTAGGCACAAGACGCGACGTCTTGGAGAGCAATCTCCCCCCGTAGTTTCCCGAACTACGTTGACTCTGACTTTCCCATTGCACGAGGGAATACGTAGGAATAGAGCGCGACGCTCTATCGAGTCAGTTCTTTCCGTTTAGCTTTAGCAGCCGTAGATAGATTGTTTTTCACCCATAGACTAGACAACCCAAGTGTGGATCCCGTCGAGTACGACGGACGTGAGGGGTGCTCATACCTTCCCCTTGCGTAACCGACTCCCGAACCCAAGCATGGTTGCAATGACCTTGTCTTTCCCTTTTTCTTTAGGTTTTTGCGATCGTTTCCTTTCCCTCTCTTTGGGATAAATAACGAAAGTGGCAACTCTTCTATTTTTTCCGCCGGTTATTTTTCCGCAGTAGCGACACGTAGCACGGGACTTGGGTGTTTATCTGTTTTATGTTGATTTTGTTTCATTCCTGTGACGTATCATACTTTGAGAAACCTTAGTAAAGGATTATTTGGTGTAATTTGGCGGATGTCCGAGAATGATGAACTAGTGAATATTTCCGCTGTTTTATTTGAAAACTATATATTGAAGAGTTGTGTTGAATCGTTTGATGTGATATCCCGCTCTTGTAGAGAAACTTTGATGTTTACTTGAAATGATTGTATTTTATTTTAGATTGGGAAGTGGGGTGTTACAGGAAACATGAGTATTATCACTACAAGAAAAACGATGGATTACGACGGTTATTTTGGCAGGTTACGACGGTTAAAACCACCATCAATTACATTCTATGACGGTTGTAGTACCGTCGCAGAAACGTGTGTCCCCAGGCTGTTTAGCGACGGTTGAAAAAACCGTCACACACAACCGTCGTTATATTTCACGACGGGTTTGAACTGACCTAAACTGGAGATGGCGACGGTTAAAGACCGTCGTTACTATCCTTTTGATTTTTATTTTCATTGTTGATTGTGACGGTTTAAAACTGTCGTGAACTCTATTTCACGACTGGTTGGAACTGACATAAATTAGAAATGACAACAGTTAAATACTGTCGTGAATATCCTTTTGATTTTTGTTACCGTTGTTGATTGTGACGGTTTAAAACTGTCGTGAATGTGATATCTTGAAAGTTCATTATTAATTTGTATTAATTGTATTATATTATTTTATAATATATTCTTTTATTTAAATTATTATCTACTAAAATAGTTATATTATTTTTTCTTTAAATTATTTATACAATAATATTTTTATTTATAATTTTTTTAATAATTTTTTTCTATCGCTTTTTAACGTAGTAAAATTAATTCCAAAACTTAATATCAAATAAACATTATAATATCGAAAAACCGTGAGCTTCATAATCATATAAAATGAAAGTTCCATAATCATGTTTTGTAATACAAAAATCCGAAAACATATCAAATCATGATCTTATAACAATAAGTATCATTGTGCCAAAAATGAATAAGAAGGTTCATAATCTAGAAAGTATGTCATTATGGAATTCGGTAGCTAGACTCAGATGAACGTCTACCATCAGTAGGTGATTCCAATCCCTGGAAAAAAAATTGTATTAAAATAATATTCTTTAAAATAATACTCTGAAGCTTTAACTTTAAATTCATCAAAATAATATACCTGTCTTCCAGTAGAATTTTGCATTTGCATTAAGACTTCAATTTCTTCTTTCATAGCATTGTCTCTTTGCTATAAGAATGTGATTGCCTCCATCAATTCATCAATTTTTGAATTTTTTTCTTTAAGTGCAATAATTTCTTGCTGCATTTCCTTTATTTTTTCATTTTCTGCAGAAGAAGATGCCGATCTTGTAGATCTATTAATATGAGATGGCGTAACTCCAAGTCCCATACTACGAACATATCCATGTTGTTCTTTTCCAAATACTTTCTGAAATGCCTCATTTTCAGACACAGAATCCTTAATTGCAGCTTGTAATTTTTCCTGCACATGAAAAAGAGTAAATTGAGCAAGCAAACTTAACTTAACTTTTTAATCTAACTAATAAAATAAATTCATACTTCTTAAGGGGAAACAAACAATGATTATAAGCAAAAACTGATAAATTGGTATTGATGAAAAAGATGTTTAGTAACTTCATAGCTATAATTTCTTTTGGAGTTATAACTATAATTTTTTTTGGAGTTATAACTATAATTTTTTTTCAAAGATTATATATAACTTCATAGCTTTCTTTGTCTTGAATTCTGTTGGTATTTTTTTCCAGGTGTGCATTTGATGGTCTCCGCTATGGGGTTGCATTTATAGGGTAAGTAATATGTTATAATGCACGCTTTTTATTTTTAATGAGTACATCAACACCTAAGGTACATTTGGTGTTAGATGTTGGAACTCTTGCACAATTAAACAAATGTTCCATCATATATAAAACGATATATGACATCATAAGTTAAAGCCATGCTAATCAATTCCAGTATGATTATTTAAAGTGATGCCAGATAAGTTATACTTTAGTGAAAATATATTTTACCAACTATTCTCATCTAAGGCACACAAGTATGTAACTAGTAGAATTATATGTTTTCACATCATATATAAAACGTAATTTTGTCTTAATTTTATATTTTATTTCTATTTGTCTGAATAATTAGTTGATTTTATAAAGAGCACAATCTATTGTTACAAGACTAATTAATTAACTCAAATAATCACAATTCTCAATCTAATTTAATCAGTTTTCAGACAGGTTCTCCCCATCTTTAAGAGATGCCAAAAGGTTTGATTTTTTCTCATACCTTAAGGAGACTAACAAATATTTAAAAAGAATTAATTTGTACTTACATTATTATTGTATGCATCTTCGCTGACAAAAGACCCGTCAGACTTTTTATGAGAAACTGCATACATTTCTCCTCTACTATATGTTCGTCCATCTCTCGATTCCTACAAATAAGAAAATATATTAATTATTTTTACCATCAGTAATACATTCAAATCTATATAAATTTAGACATACCAACTCATGTTTCTTCCTTGCAAGCGACTTAGATCCGAGTGTATGTGGAGTCTTCAATTTTGCTCTATTTTGGGCATTTTTTTGAGCTATTTTCTACATAGTTAATAATTAAAAACATGCGTTATAGATAGGGATAACATACAAAACAGATACATCTAACAAATAAAAGCATTAATGTTACCTGTGTTTTTTCTTTCCGCCTATATTGAACAAAAACAACCCAATCATTTTCCAGAATGCCTCTGCATATTGGATAATTTTGAAGATTTTCCTCCAAAGTGAGATCCCATTTATAAAATTTGCGAAACAATTGATGTCGTCCATCCTTCCATTTCTTTGCAGCAGAAGCAAGTATGAATTCTTTGTCACGCCAATCATCAACAAGAAAGTGGAGCTAACCATAAAAATAAAAATTAGTTAACAAAGCAAATAATAATCACCTTGAAATTAATTTAAAAAATATGTAATTGTTTATTAATGATACCTTTATCTTTGAATCATAAAACTTTGTTTTTGTATCCGCTGGAATATCCTTCCAACTCTCGAACATTATGGGAAAGTCTTTAAACATTCTAATAATTATACCCAAATACCCTGCTAACAAACCAGAAGCTGGTCCTATTGCACAATGATCCTTATCAAATTCAAGTATTATCCATGTTCCATCAGACTTTGATTTTGCAACCAAGTCTTTCACACATAAACGTGTATTTGAAACATAACCTTCCTCATCTATCACATAAACAAGTAAACAAATTAATGTCATAACTTAACTATGTAAAAAAAATTAAATTATTTACAAATACTTTAACCTTAAATTACTTACTAATGACATTTACATCCCAATACACATATTTAGCCACTTTTACGACATCTTCAGTCACATCTTCTACCACAACATCTTCAGCCTCATCTCCTACCACAACATCTTCAGCCTCATCTCCTACCAAGTCATCTCCGGGCTCATCTCCTACCACAACATCTTCATCCTCATCTTCTACCACAACATCTTTTGTAGTTTGGATTGGCAAATGCGTTATTGTAGTTTCAATTGGCAGAGGGGTAATTTTAGTTTGGATTGGCGGAAGATTTATTGTAGTTTTGATTGGCGGATGGATTATTGATGATTTGCACATTGCAGCTGAACGTAGGCGCTTCTTGTTTACTTCAAGCTCTCCAGGTTGTACAAACCTCGGACGACCCTTCACAGGCTAAATAAAATACATCAGTGAATATCAATCAACAATTAATACAATTAATTTTTATAGACTAGTATTGAGAATTTATTACTAACCGGTGATGGTTTGGAAGAAGACGAAGATGTTTTGTGAAGGGATTGAGAGAGCTTTGGAAGATTGAGAGCCTCTAGCTTTTTCTTATTCTCTGCAATCCTTTTGAGGCGAATTTCCTCATATGATGAAATCATTGTCTCACAAAAGGCTTCAACTGCAAGTATATGTATTAAAAAGACAATACACTAATAATAGTAAACATCAAAATTTTATATTAGTGACTATAAATTTAATAAACATAACGCAAACACAATAAATTAAAAGAATAATTTATGCAATAAAATATAGAATAGTAATGTCATCTCACGCATTAATTATGGATAAACAACAAAAAAACATAAAGTAATAATGTTAATTATAGCAACAAACTAAATTTCTTATCAATAAAAAAACTATATGTTAATTATTGTTATCATTTGCTGATGAAGTTCCAATATCATCATTCGAAAAAATTTGTTCCAAATTTTGTGATGGATATGGCTCAATGGGTGACATAATTTCATCATTTCCACCCATGTCATACAAGTCTCTTGGCTTCAAATGAACAGGTATGCTCCACCCTTGTTCATTCTCATCATCCACATAAAAAACCATCTGAGCTTCTGACGCTTGAATGTACGGCTCATTATCTTCATGTTCCCCAGAATGTAGTAGTTTTGTAAAGTTTATAGAAGTAAAACCCAACTTATCTATCTTAATGCCTCTTGGGTTTGTGGTATTAGCCCATTCACATTTAAACATGGGCACTGTGAAGCCATCGTAGGAAAGCACAATAATGTCTACCAATCTTCCATAGTAAGGGACCCCTCCAAATCTCATTTGGGTATCACTATTGCTTGAATAACTTCGCGTCCCAAACAAGCCAAAAACGCCACTATTTTGAGTTTTTAAAAGATTATCTCGTTCCAATGTTCGAAATTTGAATCCATTGACATTGAACGCAGTAAATCTTTTAACTTTATCAAAAGGGCCATAAGCAAGGCTAATGAGAACATCTTTATCTGGTCCATGAATGTTGTCAAGATTGTTGCAAATCTATACACGATACAACATCTAATTAGTCTTGTTATTATTAAAATCCAATTCAATTAAAACATCTATTTTTGTACAAAAACTCACTCGATTGCGGAACCAGTGAGCAAATTCTCTATGAACCTTCTTATCTATCTCAGCAGCACTTCTTTGACTGCGCTTCAGTTGATTCTGAGTAATACTTCGGAACTGCCTATTTGGTTATTTGATATTAGATGTAAAAAAAAGTATTAATAATGCAAATGAAACTACTTAAATGGCATAAACCTACTTACTTTAGATAGTCGTCAACTATTGGACAATTCGTTAAAATGTGTCTATGAGCCTGCAACTTTTCAATTGGTGTTAGGGTGTAATAAGAAGATCCACCCACGGGTTTTCCAAATATAGGAAATAATTCGGCTACACGTGATCCTGTTTGGATATCACCAATAGGGTCATCATCTACACGTCCAGGTTGATTCCATCTAGTTTCAATATTTTCTAGATATCTTGAACAAAATGTAAGAATCTCTTCAAAACGGTATCCTTCTGCAATAGACCCTTCTGGATTTGCCTTATTACGTACATGCGATTTAAGTTTTCCCAAGTATCTATTATTGAACCACAATACTATTGATGGGCTAAAGACGTGTCTACTTATGCGTCTAGCGGTATCTTACTGCAAGTGCACAGCCTATCGAAGTAATATTTAAGATTATCGATCCACAGGGATTCTATCGTTACGTAGTGCTAGATGAACTTCTAGTTTAGCTAAGGCGAGTAGTTGTCACGATTGTTGTTGGTTTTCTAAGACTATTAAAGGCGGAATAAAATTTAAGTTTTTAATGAAATAATACTAAAACGGTCGGTATGTAATTATACTAACTTAGGTGGGTCAATCTAACCTAGGCTTATAAAGATGTTCACTTAATCTATTCGGTAGAGATTACTAGTTTGAATACCCTCAACTCACACTCTCGTGGTCTTGAATCAGATCTTATCCCTAAAGCCCTATGCCTGCTCTCGCTAGCCCATAAGTGTTTAGAGATAATTTTTGGAAACTAAATAATTCTAATTTATCTTAAAGCGCTCTCGCTGTATTTAATTTAAATGCCTAACTTTAGCTATCTGGTTAAAATCTCACACTCTCGTGGTCTTGACCCAACCTAATACCCTTTTCTTACTCTCGTAATGAAAAGGTCGAATTTAATTAAAAAGTATCAGCCAGAATGTTAAGCGATTAATTATTTTAGCCCATGGTTATATTTTACCGGTTAAGTTAGTTATAACTACATACCGCCCTAAGGTATTTAGCTACTCATCGAGGTTAAATCAGACTCAGAGTTAATTATTAACTTACTAATGGCAGGAAAATAAATAGACATTATAAATAAAGTAAATTGCAATAACTGAAGAACCTGATTAACAAATATCTGAGTAGACTCCTTCTTCCACAGACCGGAAGGCTTGGAGTAGGCGGAAATAAAAATTAAAACGAAATGCTGAAGGCTGGAAACAAATAAAGGTATAACAATTCCCTAATGTTGGAAATTGTTACACGGTTGGTTTGGATACAAATAAAATAAGGCAGAAAATAAAATGCTGGAATAATAAATCTGATGGTAAGGTAATTCGGCAGAGCTTCCGCAGGAAAATTGGATACTGAAGTCTCTCCCCTGAATCCTCCTGAGCTGGTCCTATTTATAGAGCTTCCAATGGGCTGGTCCTGGGTCTTTTGCTTCTTGGGCTTTGCTGAAGTGGTTGAGAAAATGTTGGAAAGTGGCAGCAGAAAGTGGGAGAAGTCTCCCTCACGTGAGAATTACTATGAGGAGTGGCTTCACTGGTGGCTTTGACGTAGTCTGAGTCAAAAGAATCAAGTTATATCCTTGTCACGGGCGTGACAAGGTCTTCACACTCGTTGTCTTATGTTTTCAAGTGTCACGGTCGTGACTACTTCCTCACGGTCGTGAGGTCCCAAAGTAAGGTGTCACGGTCGTGACACCCTTGTAACGACCGTGGTCGTAACAAATTATGCAGAGTTTTATGCAGGCTTCTATCTTGCTTCATTTCTTGTGGTTTCTTTGTTCTTTTCTTCTTAATTCTTGATTTGGCCTCACATATCGATGTACCTGCAAAATAGTATGAAAAACTCGAGGAATCGAGCGTTAAAACGGTGAATGCGCGGTAAAAGTCAATGAAATCTAGCGATATAACCGATGCGTTTTCTCGTCATCAAACTTCCCCAAACTTAAACCTTTGCTTGTCCTCAAGCAAATAGCCGGTTGAAAATCGGCGGACAAGATTTTATTCGCGCATACTCATAGCAAACCGTCCGGTGGATCGTTCTGTCGGATAGTCCGGTACTTTGATAGAACACTACCGATACACTAATGACATAAGCAACAGGCTATGTCGTCTACTTCCCGTCAAGCGAAACAATCGACAATCACATTGCGATTTCACCTAGAGTTTTTCGATCGTATTTCACCCGGTTCGTTCTGGCGCAGTCACATTAAGCCCTTTGCCTTCGCACGCACGTAGTGGAGTAGCCGGTTAGCGATTTTGATCCTTTTTTAGCACGGGGTCTGGTACACGAGTGTGGTAACCCTTCATGTTTTATCCGATGCGAAGGTTGTGGGGGATCGAGCCGTAGCACGCCCTACCGAGTTCATAACCAGTACCTCTGAACCAACCCGGAACGGAGTCCTTCTCATATTTCTCGTTTATTATCTGCGACCGTGTACTTTGGTGCAATCTCTTTTCATTTTGCATTGAGATACGAAGGATCATTATTGATTAGGCATCAAACGCTTATATTCATCGGCTCCCCACGTGGTTTGTGTTCAGACGGTGCTGACTGCTAGTATAAACTACTGGGGGTTACTTTTGAACTGAAACTAAAGGTGCACTCGCAATGGTGATCGGGATGGAATTTCTTAAGCAGGGGGTCGAAGATGTCAAGATTGTATTGGTCTTGTTTAATCGTTCCCGGCTTCGTAATTACGAACCATTCGGTGGTCAGTCGGGTAATGCGAGTAATTTAAGGATTTTTCTAGTATGGCTTAATAATCGGGGAAAACTCGATATTCAAGAAAATAACGCACAGAATTGCTCATTTCATTGATTTTCTAAAAGGAATACAACAGAATTGAAAGTACATTGAAATGAAAAGTACCTCTCCCACACTATATCAGACATTGACCTCAATGTTGTGATATAATAGCGGTATAGATACAGTACAAGACTAAAACTGAAAAACAACATAAAAGCAAACTACTGCTGCTGGTGATCGCGGGCTCGGCCTCTGGTGCGAGAGCGGCGTCTGGAGGGAGTCGCGTCGGGGTCAGAGCCGGTGCCGGAGGTAGCAGTAATGCTGATGCGGAGCGCCTCGAGCTCGCCGAAGACTTCGCCAAAGAGTTCGCTAACCCGCTCATTAGTGGCCGCATGGTTGGCAGCAATAGTGCCGAGCAGAGCGTCGTACTGTGCCTTCTGCTGACGCTCTAGTGCTGCGTTCATCAGGTTCTGCTGGTGGATCTCAAATAGGACGTCCTCAAGTGTGGCAGCGGGAGCCGCCTGCTGTCGGGTGGAAGTCTCGGGGATGTCCTGGGTATGCTCAGCTGCGTCCATGGCGTCCTGCATCTCGTCCACTGGGGCGTTTGGCTGATCATCATGTACCGGGGCGTGATCCGCAGCAGCTGGTAAGGCAAAGAGCCAGTTGGCTCGGTTTGCCGGGTCGATGCGTGTGCGGGACGGCAGGGTGATGTGGTGGAAGACGGTGCCATTGACGACAGGGCTGTACCTGTCATCCTCTCGCTGCGCGATCAGGTGGGCGGACCGGCAGTAGCTCATGGTCAGGAAATCAGCGGCGAGGTGCGGCAGATCAGCGAGCGCGTCACCAAGCCCCAGCTGAATGGCGAGGGTGGTGACAATGCCTCCAATGAAGAACGGGGATGAGCCGCGGTGCGCGATTGCCTGGATGTGGTAGAGCATAAAGGGGGCAGCGTTGATTGGCTCGTCATGCAGGGCACAGTACAGAAACAGGAGCTCCTTTGAGTTGAGCTTGTGGTTGCTCTCTCTAGCAAAGATGGTGTTGCAGAGGACCCGGTGAAAGTAGCGGATAGCCGGGTTGTGGATGTGAGTGGCGTTGAGGCTCTGGAAGGTGGTCGCATGGGTGTTGGTAAGGTCGCGCCACAGTGCGAATGCTTGTTCACTGAAGTTGTTGGGCACGCGAAGGTGGGCTTCGGTGCCGCGGTCGAAACCTAACAGCTCGACAATCCTGTTTTGTGTGAGGTTGAACTCCCGGCCAAGCAGTCTGAATGTTACGATGCCGGTAAACTGACTCTGAGAACCATGAGGGGTGATGTAGCTGTAGGAGCTGAGGAACTCCAGCGTTAGAAGTTCGAAGGTAGGCTGTGGCTGGTGACAGAGGTCCCACAGGCCAACCTTCTGTAATAGGTTTTGGACGCTGGACAGCATGCCGAGTTCTTGCAGACATTCGGTGGAAATGTACCGGGTGGGTTGCAGACCACGGTTCTGGAAACGGACGAAACGGTCTCGCTGGGTTTCTCCGGCTTCTCCTTCTCTGAAAATGATAGAATCCATAACATGCAATGTGAAGAGAGAGGGTGGAAGGATTTTTTTGTGAAGTGTTTGGAAGAAGAGTGGTAGAATGAGGGAGGTTGGTGTTCGGGTTAAATACGGGACAGTGGAATTGGAATGGTTACTGGTAATGGTGGATTAATGGGGTAGTGGAGAGGTTTTGGCGGTTTGGGAATGAGTGGGGGAAGTTTTAGATAGGTTATGGAGGGAGGAGAGGAGTGGACACGATGAAGAAACAGTTCTGTTTCTCACGACCTCTGTAATAGAGGTCGTCACGGTCGTGACAGGATCGTGACGGTCGTGACGCGCTAAATGGGCACGTCACGATCGTTAGGGGGGCGTGACGACCGTGAGGCTGTGTGGTGCTGAATAAATTCCAGAAAAGCTTATTGTCTCACGTTATTTTTAATTAAATAATAATGTATTATATTTAGTAGCACTATAGTAACACACACCATAATATATAGCAATTTCAGCACAGTAGTATACGAACCTAAGATAAAATATTGCAGTCATACAGTGTATAGAAAAGAAATAGAAAAATTATTTAAGCTGCTAAAATGAAGAATCAATTGAAATAAAAGGTGCATGGCATAAAGAAAAACTGAAATTACATTATGTTATGAAATCGTTGCGAAAGATAAATTTGACTGGAAATGAAAATAATGATAAAAAATTAATGAGAAAAGAATTAGTAAACTAAATCACTGATAGCCGGTTCAAAGGCGTTTCTTCAGATCTTCGATGGCGGAGTCCAGATGATAGAATTGTTCGCAGGCCATGTCAGTCAATCCCACGATGTCCAATCGCATACTCTTAATGTCCTCTCTGAATAGATTAATGTCAGCTTGATAGGCATTGAGAGTGTGCATGATTTTCTGCAAGTTGTTAGCGTACTCTCCGTGATTCGCTCCAGGGGTTTCATGAACTTTGTCAGTTGAGTCAATGTCATGGTATCCAGGAGGTGTCTCGGGGTCAGTTTCAACAGCGGTCATTACATCATCTGTTATCCTGTGAGACTGAGGTGTTTCAGGAGTGGCTGGATAATCAGGTGGATTTAACTCATAAAGCCAATTATCCTTACTATGAACACTTACTTTTGCATGATTGGGCAATGTGAACAGGGTGACTACTGTGTTCCGGATCAGGTACTCAAAAGGTGGGCGTCCTAAATTCCTTATAATATGTCTATTGAAGCAGAATTTAAGGTTCATCAGGCGTACGGTTCCCAGACGGGTGCACCTGTCCAGTTGGTACCTAAGTCCTAAGGCATCAGCAATCATGGTTACAAGACCTCCTACCACTATAGGTAATTCAGGTTCATCTTGGATGCGGGTGAAGGTTTGCATCATGAAAGGGACACCATTAACATACTGTCCAGTATTGAAACATGACATAATAAATAATTCATCCTTAGAGACTCCGGTGATGTTTTCTTCTTTTCCAAAGAAGGTATGGGCGAGGAATTTGTGGAAGTAACGAAGAGCAGGGTTATGGATCTCATCATTGTTCATATCATTTGGTTCAGGGTGGTAGTTTCCGGTCAGAGTTCCCCAAAAGAAATCTAGCTCCACATCCATCAATTCTACCTGTGTGGTAGTAAAGGCAAAAGGTCCACTAGGGAATCCTAATAGGTCAGCTAGTTCTTTGTGGTTAAAGTCGTATTCTATTCCGAATAGGCGGAAACTAATGAATCCTTTCCTAGAACCAAAACCGCGCTCAGGTAGGTAAAGTAGGGAACTAAGGAACTCAAGGTGAGCTCTCGGTAGGTCGCAAACTTGTGTTGGATCATTGCATTCTCCCATCCGAGTCGGTTGAACAGGTATATCATGCTCTCATGTATACCTAAGGTTTCCATAGTCTTCTCATTTGGGTACAGGGTCAAATCCATTTGCCTCTGTGATAACTCTTCGAACTTTGTTCTTTGGTTCCTACCTCTAAATTGGGTTTCCATATAGTTAATAGGTTGGTTAGCCATAGTCAGTGAAAATACGGTGGAAACAATTCAGTGGAAAAGACTTTAGAAAATCTGTAAAAAGTGATTTAGGATAAAAATAAGAAAAATGAAATGCTAAAATGTAATGGCTATAAATGTAATGTAAAATGAAACTAACAAAACAATTTAAACAAATAGTAATAACGATAATTAAAAATGCTCAAAAAGAAGAGAATAGTTTAAAATAGGTAAATAAGTGAATGGGTTGCCTCCCACTAAGCGCTGTTTTTATTGTCAAAAGCCTGACGTAACGCTGAGGTTTAGACTAATCAGGGGAATTTGCGGACAATTTCAAAAGTTTTAGATCATTCGCATAGTCTCTATTTTCAACTTTATGATAATGTTTTAGGCGTTGTCCGTTTACAATGAATGGTTCATTGTTCCTACCCTTGATTTCTATTGCTCCACTTGGGAATACTTTAGTTATATCAAAGGGTCCCGACCATCTAGACTTTAATTTTCCAGGAAAGAGCCTAAGTCTTGAATTAAAGAGGAGTACAATGTCTCCCACACTGAATTCTTTCTTAGATAGGCGTTTATCATGCCATCGCTTGGTTCTTTCCTTATATAGCTTAGCATTTTCATATGCATCTAACCTTAGTTCTTCTAATTCGTTAATGTCTAGGATTCGCTTTTCTCCTGCAGCACTATAGTTCATATTGAGAGTTTTGATCGCCCAATAAGCTTTGTGTTCTAGTTCTACTGGGAGGTGACAAGATTTTCCATAAACTAGTTTGAAAGGTGTAGTACCTATGGGAGTCTTGTAAGCGGTCCTATAAGCCCATAGAGCTTCATTGAGTTTAGATGACCAATCTTTCCGAGATATGGCGACAGTCTTTTCTAGGATTTGTTTAATCTCTCGGTTTGAGACTTCGACCTGTCCACTTGTTTGTGGGTGATATGGTGTAGCCACACGGTGTCTCACTCCATACTTAGATAGTAATTTGTAAAAGATTTTTGAAATGAAGTGTGAGCCACCGTCACTTATGACGAGTCGAGGTACACCAAATCTGGGAAAAATTATGTTTTTGAAAAGCTTTATTACTACTCGTGCATCGTTTGTAGGAGAAGCTATGGCTTCGATCCATTTTGAGACATAGTCAACAGCTACGAGTATGTAATTATTACCGAAAGATGATGGGAATGGTCCCATGAAATCTATTCCCCAGACGTCGAAGATTTCTACTTCCAAAATTCCCTTTTGGGGCATTTCATCTCTTCTTGAAATATTGCCGGTGCGTTGACACCGATCGCAACTTATAACAGCGATGTGGACATCCTTCCATAGATTAGGCCAGTATAAGCCGGCTTGCAAGATTTTTGCACAAGTCTTGGAAGTGCTCGCATGTCCACCATAAGGAGATGAATGACATTGGGCAATGACATCTTCTATTTCTTCTTCGGGAATGCATCGGCGAAAGATTCCATCTGGTCCTTGTTTGAACAATAATGGTTCATCCCAATAGTACTGTTTCAGGTTATGAAAGAACTTCTTTTTCTGCTGATAGGTTAGATCTGGTGGAAGAGCTCCTGCGGCTAGGTAGTTGACAATGTCAGCGTACCATGGCAGTCCTACAGTTGTCTGTATTATTTCCACGGGTTCTGGTTCATTTATATCTAACTGCGCCAGGTCGCTTCCTATTTGCGCTATCAGCTGTTCATACGGAAAATCATCGTTAATCGGCACTTGTTCGGGTTTAATACCTTCTATTCTAGATAAATGGTCCGCTACGACGTTTTCAGTACCTTTTTTGTCTTTTATTTCTAGATCAAACTCTTGTAAGAGTAAAATCCATCTTAGGAGTCTTGGCTTAGCATCCTTCTTAGTTAACAGATATCGGATAGCAGCGTGGTCTGTGTAAATGATTATCTTCGCTCCAACTAGGTAAGAGCGGAATTTGTCAAGCGCAAAGACAACTGCTAGCAATTCTTTTTCTGTAGTGGCGTAGTTCATCTGGGCAGAATCCAAGGTTCTACTCGCATAGTAAATCGCATGGAGTTTCTTTTCTTTTCTCTGACCCAGGACTGCGCCCACAGCATAGTCACTCGCATCGCACATGATTTCAAAAGGTAATCTCCAGTCAGGGGGCTGCATGATTGGTGCGGTGATGAGGGCTGTTTTTAGAGTTTCGAATGCCTTAAGACAATCTTCATTGAATATGAACTCAACGTCTTTCATCAGTAAACCAGTAAGAGGTTTAGTAATTTTCGAGAAATCTTTGATGAATCGTCGGTAGAAACCGGCGTGTCCTAAAAAGCTTCGTATTTCTCGAACGGTTTTAGGAGGTTGAAGATCTTTTATTACTTCAATCTTAGCTTTATTGACTTCAATTCCCTTATCTGATATCACATGACCTAATACTATTCCTTCGTTGACCATAAAATGACATTTCTCCCAGTTAAGCACGAGGTTCACTTTTACACATCTTTCTAACACCATTTCTAAGTTTGATAGACATCCTTCAAAGCTTTGCCCGCATACAGAGAAGTCGTCCATGAACACTTCCATGATGTTGTCTATAAAATCTGCGAAGATTGACATCATACATCTTTGAAAGGTTGCAGGGGCGTTGCACAATCCAAAGGGCATTCGCCTATAAGCGAACGTTCCATAAGGACATGTGAATGTGGTCTTCTCTTGGTCGTCAGGATGGATAGGGATTTGGAAAAATCCTGAGTAACCATCAAGGTAACAGAAGTAAGAATGCTTGGCTAATCGTTCTAACATTTGATCTATGAAAGGTAGTGGGAAATGATCCTTTCGAGTGGCTTTGTTTAGTTTACGATAATCTATGCACACTCTATATCCCGTCACTACTCTTTGCGATATCGATTCGCCTTGAGCGTTTTTCACAACAGTGATACCTCCTTTCTTTGGCACTACATGTATTGGACTAACCCATTCACTATCAGAGATTGGATATATTATCCCGGCATCTAATAATTTCTTGACTTCTTCCTTTACTACAGTGCTAAGGGTTGGGTTTATTCTTCTTTGAGCCTCTCTGGATGTTCTGCAATCTTCTTCTAGCAGAATGCGATGCATGCAAACTGAAGGACATATTCCTTTGAGATCAGATATGTTATATCCTAATGCAGTTGGATATTTCTTCAAGACATCTAAAAGTTTCTTTGTCTCTATAGTTCCTAAACTGGAATTCACTATAACTGGTCTTTTACATTCAACGTCTAAGAATTCGTACCTTAGGTTTTTAGGTAAAGTTTTTAATCCTAATGTAGGTTTATCTTTACTTGGCATGGGATCCGGTGTAAGTGCTAAGCTTTCGCTCAGACTATTATCCTGATACGGTTTTTGCCAATTATCATCTTCGAGAATTGGAGGGATTTGAATTTTCATTATTTCAGAATAAGTGGTCTCCTCCAGTTCCATTTCTCTTACACATTCGTCAATTACGTCCATTAGATAGCATGTATCCTCTATAGCTGGTGATTGTAAGAATTGTGTTAAAACAAATTCAACTTTCTCTTCACCTACTTCAAAGGTTAGCTTTCCTCTTTTTACGTCTATTATAGCTCCGGCGGTAGCCAAGAATGGTCTTCCTAGTATGATAGGTGTAGTGGAGTCTTCAGAGATGTCCATGATTATAAAATCAGTAGGAATGTAGAATTGTCCTATACGTACTGGGACGTTTTCTAGTATGCCTACAGGATATTTAACAGAGCGATCGGCTAGTTGAACGGACATTTTAGTTGGTCTTAGTTCTCCCATGTCTAGCCTTTTGCAAATCGTTAAGGGCATAACACTGATACTGGCTCCTAAATCGCATAGAGCTTTGTCAATGACGAATTTTCCTATTACACAGGGTATAGAGAAACTTCCTGGATCTTTTAGCTTAGGAGGCATGTTATTCTGAATTATGGCGCTACACTCGGCAGTAAGTGTAACTGTTCCGTTATCCTCTATCTTTTTCTTATTGGATAAGATTTCTTTTAGAAACTTGGCATACGAGGGTATTTGGGTAATTGCTTCTGTAAACGGAATAGTAATATTCAACTGTTTCAGAAGTTCGACAAATTTCTTAAATTGACCCGTCGTCTTGGAACTTATTAGTCTTTGAGGGTACGAAATTGGTGGTTTATAGGGTGGTGGAGGCACATAAGGTTGTTCTTTCTCCACTACCTCTTGACTTTCATCTTCCTTTTCTTCTGGATCATTCACCACTTCAGTCGGTTTATCCGGTTTTTGGTACATGGCTGGACTGTCAAGTCTTGGATCGGTAGGTCCGTCAAGTTCCTTGCCACTTCTTAATATTACAGCGTTAGCATGTCCTTTCGGATTAGGTTGAGGTTGTCCAGGGAATACTCCAGCTGGTGCAGCAGTAGGTGCTTGTTATTGAGCTACTTGTGAAATCTGAGTTTCAAGCATTTTGTTATGTGTAGCTAGTGCATCTACTTTGCTCACTAATTGTTTAATCTGCTCACTAGTGTGAATGTTTTGGTTTAAGAAGTCCTTGTTTGTCTGAGATTGGCTAGCTATAAAGCTCTCCATCATCAATTCAAGGTTCGATTTTCTAGGGATATTAGGAGCAGTCTTTTGATATCCTGGTGATGTAGCTGGTGCTTGACCTGGTGCGTAATAAGCATTGTTACTCTTATAGGAGAAATTCGGATGATTCTTCCAACCTGGGTTGTATGTGTTTGAGTAAGGGTTTCCTTGAGCATAATTCACTTGATCAGTGGGAGTTCCTGTCAATAGTTGACAATCAGAGACTTCGTGTCCTGGGACTCCACATAACTCACAGTTGGGTGTTACTGCAGCCACGGTGGCTGCAGGTGTTATGGCCAAGCTGTCGATCTTTTGGCTTAGTTGGTCAAACTTCGCATTGACTTGGTCCATACTACTTACTTCGTACATACCTCCCTTTGTTGGTTTCTCAGTTGCGACTCTCTCGCTTCCCCAAAGGTAATGATTTTGAGCCATACTTTCGATAAGTGCATAGGCATCACTATATTCTTTGTCCATCAATGCACCACCCGCGACAGCGTCAATTGTCATTCTTGTATTGTACAAGAGTCCATTATAGAAGGTATGGATGACCATCCATTCTACTAATCCGTGATGTGGACAAAGCCTAAGTAGATCCTTATAGCGTTCCCAAGCTTCGAATAATGATTCACTTTCTCTTTGCTTAAATCCGTTGATCTGAGCTCTCAGCATAGCTGTCTTGCTAGGTGGAAAATACCTGTTCAAGAAAACTTTCTTAAGCTGTTCCCACGTAGTTACTGAGTTTGAAGGCAGAGATTGGAGCCATGCTCTTGCTCTGTCTCGAAGCGAAAAAGGAAATAAACGTAGTCTGATAGCTTCTTGGGTAACTCCATTGGCTTTTACGGTATCTGCGTATTGTACAAAGATCGAAAGATGAAGATTCGGATCCTCGGTAGGATTTCCGGCGAATTGGTTTTGTTGCACGGCTGATATCAATGATGGTTTTAGTTCGAAATCGTTTCGGTTGATAGTCGGTGCTGCAATGTTTGAATGCGGTTCACCTTGCGAAGGATTAGCGTAATACTTGAGTGGATGAGTTTGTTCTTCAGCCATTCCTGCGTTTTCTGATTTTACGACTGGTTCAGGCGGATCTAGTTGAAGATCTGGAATGTTGGAATTATTTTCGAAATCGAGTATACGTCTTCTTACGTGTAAGAAGCGTTCCGATTCAGGGATTAGAGGTTGCAAGTCTTCGCTTTTGGAGCGAGTACGTGGCATACACTCGGAGTTAGATTAAATTAAATAGTTGATACCTTAGTCTAGACAATGCTACCTAAGTGCACTAGTAACTAAATTAAGGAATCCCCGGCAACGGCGCCAAAAACTTGATGGGCTAAAGACGTGTCTACTTATGCGTCTAGCGGTATCTTACTGCAAGTGCACAGCCTATCGAAGTAATATTTAAGATTATCGATCCACAGGGATTCTATCGTTACGTAGTGCTAGATGAACTTCTAGTTTAGCTAAGGCGAGTAGTTGTCACGATTGTTGTTGGTTTTCTAAGACTATTAAAGGCGGAATAAAATTTAAGTTTTTAATGAAATAATACTAAAACGGTCGGTATGTAATTATACTAACTTAGGTGGGTCAATCTAACCTAGGCTTATAAAGATGTTCACTTAATCTATTCGGTAGAGATTACTAGTTTGAATACCCTCAACTCACACTCTCGTGGTCTTGAATCAGATCTTATCCCTAAAGCCCTATGCCTGCTCTCGCTAGCCCATAAGTGTTTAGAGATAATTTTTGGAAACTAAATAATTCTAATTTATCTTAAAGCGCTCTCGCTGTATTTAATTTAAATGCCTAACTTTAGCTATCTGGTTAAAATCTCACACTCTCGTGGTCTTGACCCAACCTAATACCCTTTTCTTACTCTCGTAATGAAAAGGTCGAATTTAATTAAAAAGTATCAGCCAGAATGTTAAGCGATTAATTATTTTAGCCCATGGTTATATTTTACCGGTTAAGTTAGTTATAACTACATACCGCCCTAAGGTATTTAGCTACTCATCGAGGTTAAATCAGACTCAGAGTTAATTATTAACTTACTAATGGCAGGAAAATAAATAGACATTATAAATAAAGTAAATTGCAATAACTGAAGAACCTGATTAACAAATATCTGAGTAGACTCCTTCTTCCACAGACCGGAAGGCTTGGAGTAGGCGGAAATAAAAATTAAAACGAAATGCTGAAGGCTGGAAACAAATAAAGGTATAACAATTCCCTAATGTTGGAAATTGTTACACGGTTGGTTTGGATACAAATAAAATAAGGCAGAAAATAAAATGCTGGAATAATAAATCTGATGGTAAGGTAATTCGGCAGAGCTTCCGCAGGAAAATTGGATACTGAAGTCTCTCCCCTGAATCCTCCTGAGCTGGTCCTATTTATAGAGCTTCCAATGGGCTGGTCCTGGGTCTTTTGCTTCTTGGGCTTTGCTGAAGTGGTTGAGAAAATGTTGGAAAGTGGCAGCAGAAAGTGGGAGAAGTCTCCCTCACGTGAGAATTACTAGGAGGAGTGGCTTCACTGGTGGCTTTGACGTAGTCTGAGTCAAAAGAATCAAGTTATATCCTTGTCACGGGCGTGACAAGGTCTTCACGCTTGTTGTCTTATGTTTTCAAGTGTCACGGTCGTGACTACTTCCTCACGGTCGTGAGGTCCCAAAGTAAGGTGTCACGGTCGTGACACCCTTGTAACGACCGTGGTCGTAACAAATTATGCAGAGTTTTATGCAGGCTTCTGTCTTGCTTCATTTCTTGTGGTTTCTTTGTTATTTTCTTCTTAATTCTTGATTTGGCCTCACATATCGATGTACCTGCAAAATAGTATGAAAAACTCGAGGAATCGAGCGTTAAAACGGTGAATGCGCGGTAAAAGTCAATGAAATCTAGCGATATAACCGATGCGTTTTCTCGTCATCAACTATCGGTTAAAAAAATCTTTCTACTTTATTAGTTAGTAACAATAAAATAAAATCACATAGTTTACCTTTCAACAGGATACATCCATCGATAATGAACAGGACCTCCAAGTTTAACTTCTTCAACAAGGTGAACAACCAAGTGAACCATAACCGTGAAGAACGAGGGAGGAAATAACATTTCCATGTGGCATAAAGTAAGGACAATTTGGTTTTGCAATTTTTCCAATTCTTCAATTTTCAATACCTTGGCACATAATTGTCTAAAGAATGAGCACAACTCAATCAAAACTGCTGAAATCTCATGAGGTAATGTGTTGCGAATGGCTAATGGTAGGAGTTGTTCCATTAATATATGACAATCATGACTCTTCATCATTCCATTCACCTTGAGATTTACTAAATCAATGCATCTAGAAATGTTGCTCGAATAACCATCAGGCACCCTAATATTCCTTAAAGTTGTTAAAAAATTCCTTTTATCTTTACCCATTAAAGTAAAGGCTGCCGGAGAAATTCTACCATTTTCATCAGGCCAAAGATCAGGTCTTATACCCATGTTTTGAAGGTCATCTCTAGCTTTAGAATTGTCTTTACTTTTTTGCCTATCATTTAGTAAAGTAAATAGGACATTATCACACACATTTTTCTCAATATGCATTGGATCAAGATTATGGCGCAGAAGATTATCCTTCCAATACGGAAGTTCAAAAAATATGCTCTTTTTTCTCCATTGTTGAGGATGACCTAGTGTAGGATCACACTGTGTACTATCACCTTCTATAGGTTGTCCCTCAAATGTTCTTTTTAGTGATTTTTCTTTCACTGACTTTTTACCAAAGATGACTTCAATATCTTTAACCTGTTCAAAAACTTCATGTCCAGATAATGTTCTCGGTGGACTCCGTATTTCTTGTTCACCATTAAAGCGGATCTTGTTCAATCTAAACCTGTGTCTCCGGTCAAGGAAACGACGATGGCCCATAAAACACCATTTACGGCTAGCTTTAAGACGAAGGGGTGTAGTTTGAAAGTTACACGATGGGCAAGCAAGCCCTGTGTATGTGTTCCACCCAGAAAGTGCGCCCATACCTGGAAAGTCACTAATCGTCCACATCAAATTTGCATGCAACTTGAACATCTCTTTCTTGAAAGAATCGTATGTATCCACGCCATTTTCCCATAACTCTTTCAGCTCTTTGACTAAGGGTTGTAAGTAGACATCAATATTATTTCCTGGTGCTTCTTTTCTAGGAATTATCATCGACATTATAAATGATGTTTGTTTCATGCAAACCCATGGAGGAGTGTTATATGGAATGAGAACAACTGGCCAAATACTATTGTTTGTACTCATCACACCAAAAGGATTAAAACCATCACTAGCCAATGCAAGACGCACATTTCGCGGATCTGATGAAAACCAAGTATGTGTCAAGTCAAATTTCTTCCAAGCTTCTGAATCTCTAGGATGCCTCAACATTCCATCGTTGTTAGCATCTGTTGCGTGCCATCTCATATCCTCTGCCGTCTTTGATGACAAAAATAATCTCTGTAATCGAGGTTTTAATGGAAAATAACGAAGAACCTTGGCAGGAATTTTTTTCTTTTTCTTGTTAACAAAGACCGCTTCATTTGTTTTCCATTTTGACGTGTTGCAATTTTTGCAAGTCTCCCTTTCTTCATCTTCTCCCCAATAAAGCATACAACCGTTTGGACATGCAGGTATCTTTACATAATTCAAACCAAGTTTTGTGATTGATTTCTTGGCTTCATGGAACGAACCTGGAATGTTTGCATATTCAAATGCATCTTTAATTAACTCTAAAATCATTGTCATTGCCTTCTCACTCAATCCACATAAACACTTTATATGGTACAACTTAACCAAAAACGATAGTCTTGAATATTGTCTACACCCTTCATACAAAGGTTGTTCTCCTTCTCTAGTCAATTCATAGTACTCTTTGGCTTCGTTTCTTTCCTGAGTTGCACTTAGCATCACATAATCTTCTTGGCCAATCTCTAAATTTGACGTGGATGGTATTTCATTAGCATGATTCATATCAACTCCAAATGCATCATTGATCATGTTATGAATAGGATCTTCGAAAATGATAGTATCTTCAACCATATTTTGAGTAGTACTAGGGGAGATAGTACTAGGTACAACAAAGGACTCTCCATGATGAATCCACATGGTGTATCCCTGCGGAAATGGTGACCACATTAAGTGGTCGAACATGTCACTCATACTCTTTGATTTTTTGAAACCGCAGTGTTTGCAAGGGCATATTACTACGTCATTTTCTTTTGCACCTTTAAATGCAAAATCAATAAATTCTTTTATCCCTTGCTGATATGCAATCGATGACTGTGGCTTAGTAATCCATGACTTATCCATTTCTTCAAAAAATAGACATAGATAGATACAAGAATAAAGTTCAAAGCAAATCCTATAAAAAAGAAACAAACACTCTAAATACAAATATTTACAGCAATAGAATCAGATGCCATTAAAAGACAAAAATCACACTCTAGTCTCATAATCACAAACTAACCAAAATGAACCCAAGACATACATTTAATTTTAAACAGGATATCAATGTAAGTACATTAATAAATTATTTTTTACATCATTGTCAACAAATAAATTATAATCTGCAAAAACAATTTAATAAGTTACATTAACAGGCGGACCTTTGGCAAAACCACTGACTTCTAAGCCTTATAAAGCTTTTGCCAATTGAGCTAGCACTTAAAAATAATGTAGTACTAAATTATTAATATTATTTTTTTACATCATTGTCAACAAATAAATTATAATCTGCAAAAACAATTTAATAAGTTACATTAACAGGATATTATTTCTATCATATCCTATTCCCTAATTTACCTTCTTCCAAAATATCTATAAATTTAAAAGGACTCTTCATGGATCTTTCTAGACACTGAATAATTTTGGAATACCAACAATGCCTTAAGCTTTGTCTTAGAATTCACGTGCTTGTTAAGCATTCTAGTCGTTGCTTCTTTTTTGTGTCCATTTGAGATAGTGGTGAGGTTACATTCATAAGTGTTTGTTCTTTTTGATTTATTGTTATATACAATAGTTGTACTGGTAAGTTCAGTAAGCAATGTACGATGAATGTTAGCTATTTTAATCATAGGTATAACATCTTCTAAAATTATTTATATAAAGCTAATTACTAATAATATTTGCTTACTTGTAACCCTTGCAGAGGCTCAGTAACAAAGTCAATCACGATTGCCTGGCAAAGTTATTTGAAGACGACCCAGTAATTCTTTTCTTTGTTGTTCTACATGTTTAAAAGAAACTTTTTGGAAGTTGATTGTTTTGGAAATTGTTTTCTCATGATTAATCTATATTTCAGGCAGGTGAACGTAGTTTACTGAAGTTGAATTGCAATGCAGAATCAAAAGTAATGCTCTGTCAATTATTTCTATTGCAATAATTAGATATTTCAAGCGGCTGAAGCACCAATAGAATGGGAAGAGCACTACGTAGGGACTGAAGCACCAATAGAATGGGAAGAGCACTACGTAAGCACTACGTAGTTTACTGAAGTTGAATTGCAATGCAGAATCAAAAGTAATGCTCTGTCAATTATTTCTATTGCAATAATTAGATATTCCAAGCGGCTGAAGCACCAATAAAATGGGAAGAGCACTACGTAGGGACTGAAGCACCAATAGAATGGGAAGAGCACTACGTAAGCACTACGTAGTTTACTGAAGTTGAATTGCAATGCAGAATCAAAAGTAATGCTCTGTCAATTATTTCTATATGCCAATGTTCGACCTTGCTACAGCCTTTCTGGATACGAAACTCGATATGATGATGTTGACCTCATCACAATCCGTGAAAATACAGAAGGCGAGTATAGTGGACTTGAACATCAGGTAAATTTCATTTCACAGCAATACATGTCATATACCATTATCCAAATCATGATTAATATAATTTGCTTAGCATTTTTGGATTATAGGTTGTGAGGGGTGTAGTAGAAAGTATCAAAATTATTACACGCCAAGCAAGTACAAGGGTGGTTGAGTATGCTTTTCACTACGCCAAGGCACATGGAAGAAAGAGGGTATCGAGCAACAAAGTTTCTAACCATCACACTGTCCAAAAGTTGGTGCAGGCTTATATTGCAGCTAGAAACAATTCCTTTCATCGGGCCTTGTCTCTGCCAATACATGCTCTGAAGCTGATTTCTTAAATAAATTGCTTTGAAGAGCCATCATCCTATTGCCATGAGGGATGTTTGTAACAGAATCTATCAGTAATTGCAGAATACGAATTGCCGGGAGGAAACCATGAAGAATAATTCCCAAATTCTGTGTTATTTGTTCTGGTGCCATGAACAGAACTAGAAAATGGGATAGTACTTTTCATCTGCAGAGTACGAGTGGGGACTTCAGTGCTAACTTCATCAAGGCCTGGCCCATTATTTAAATCGAAGTCTCTTGAGACACTTCCACCATTAGATAACCACTGGACAATGAAGGTTGTTTACTTGGTAAAGGAATATCCATTTTAACCATAGAGAAAGATCCAATTTCAGGAGTCTCGTCCAACCTGTTTAGATCAAGATCAAATCCCACATAGCTGCGGTCATGAGCACCGGACTCTAAGGAACCCCGATAAGCAACGTCCTCAAAAATGATTTCATCTGCCACATTTAAATCAAAATCTAAGGGAGCGCGGTCTGGTTTGACTGAAGTGGCGTCAACCGATGGAATATCAACAATATTTGATGGCATCTCAGTATTTTTCCTAGGTTCAGCTGGCCGGAATGCACTTGTAGCAGCTGACCCTTTCCATCCAAGTTCCCCCTTACTTCGCAATGGATTTTCTGGCGTAACAACCGGTCCTTTGGCAGCAGAAGCCACTATAATTGAAGCATGGAAGGCCCCAGAGAGGGACGTAATCGGAAAAGGCAAAGGGCAAGGAGCATGAACTGCAGATGAACTGATAGGTTCTTCTGGTCTAACAATATCACACTAGCCTACACCCTCAACAGGGTATCCCTCATTTAAATCAAAGTCCAGTTTTACATTCACATCAGATCCACAAGCAAATGGGGATGGATTAGCATTGCCCACATCCAACTTCGCAGCAACTACAGATTTCTTTAACTTCGCAGCAACTACAGACTTCTTTCTTTCAAGATTAGAATCACATGTTTTCAGATCTTCGTTCTCTTTTACAGGAATTGGTAAATCTGGGTGAGCTAATGAACCAGAGCCAATAACCTCTTTTCTACCAAAATTCTCTGCAGAAAGTTCATTATCATCATCTGCAACTGCTGAATCCAGATCCATTTGTTTTTCATCAGGCTCAATATCACACCACATGAATTGGCAGTATTTTGTTTTGTGGAGCTTACTACTTAATGCTCCAGGGTGAAAAATATACAGGGAGTTTGGGATAACCAAGGAAGGCGTTATTTCAACACTACAATGTAGTTGAATTCAGTGATTCTCACTTTAGCATTTTTCTATCTCAACACTAATTTGGCCTACTATGAACAATTATATCTTTCTCAAAAAAATTCTATAGAAGATCTAGTCTAAAATAACAATATTTCGATTTAAATTGCAAGTATATTATGAAGCCTGTTTTGAAATATAAGCAATGTATCAAAAATATAGTTTAAACTCCTAAACAAGGAAATGACTCAATCAAACAACAAGCACAATAGAGAAAGCAACCGCCGCAGCTAGACATGATTACCGAAAACAAAATCGATCCTGACATCAACTCAGGACAAAACCATTGAATTAACAGCACACAAGATTTCAAATAAAGGTCCTATACTAGAATTTGCTACCGCAACCCTTCAGCATCGAGAAACTCGATCCGACACGTCCTTCTTACACAAATTTAACTCTCAAACAGAGAAATTTAACACATGATGCTTAAAATCCAAACCAATTAAATACAAAATTCAGAGTAAAATCCAAACCAGGATATGATTCAGGGTTTGAGAAGACAAACCTGTAAAGATTCGAATTGACGGTGGTGGCTTTGACGGTAATTCGCAATGACAGCGTCACGGTTGAGAAAAAGGTCAGTTTTCCTCTTTCTCCAAGAACGCGAGCGGCAAATTCTTAAAAAGAATGAAAAATACGTGAAAAGAATTTGCGGGAAGATGAAATTTTGAGGACGACGGTTGGATTTCACCGTCGCTGATGAAATTTTCACAATTCTGAACTAACGACGGTACGTCTTCCCAGTCATAATACAATTTTATTTTAATAAATTTTTTTTCTCTATTTTGATTGAATTATTTTGTTTATGTGATAATTTATAATATTATGATTATGAGTATATATAGTTTAATTTTATATTTAATATTTATTATAAAAATTGTTTTTAAAATTTTGATATATAGTTTAATTTTAATACTTTAATTTTGGATATAATATCTTGAATTTAATTTTTATTATAAAAATTGTTTTTAAAATTAAAGTTTTATTTTGAGTATATATAATATTTTCATTTTTATGTATTTTAAGTTTAATTTATTACTATAATTATATTTTATAAATGATTTTAGTAATTTATTTATTTAAAATACATAGATTTATTTAGATCCGCCATTGGTTATAGATTGTATTACTGGGTTTAAGGGGCAACAGTTGTTCTACCGTCGGCACATAAAATTTAGGGCGGAAATTTAGACAGTCATGAACTTATCTGTAGGACGGCTTAATGATAACCGTCGTAATATTTAATAATTTTTTAAAAATATAAGGACGGTAGGTGTATACTGTCGTGAAACGCGTCTCTATATTAGAGTTACGACAGTTATCAAGTAACTGTCGCAATTTTTGTGTCGTAAAACTCTAATTTTCTTGTAGTGTATGAGTGTTAATGAATTATGATGTTTTATTGAGGTATGTGATGCACTGAGCTCATTTATGTAATGTTAATGATTTTTTTTGTTTTCTACTTATGTATTCATGCAATTAGTGATAATGAGAACAAATTATGTTATTAATACTGGCACTATTGTTGAACCTGTTAAGCATTTCTCAACTTATAATTATGTATTTGTTATAACTCTTATTTTCTTATATTTTTAATTATTATAAATGATGGATCCAATGCATGTAAGGTTCCTTAATGCGCATTATAATTGATGTATTGTTAATTCATATGAGTCAAGTGGGATAATGTAAGAATATTTAATAATTAAATATATAATATGACTCATGTGAAGATGTATTATGAAAGATGTGTTCAAATAATGTGAAGATATGTTATTCAAATAACATGAAGATGTACTATTCAAATAGCATGAAGTGGTTTTATTTAAATAATATGAAGGGATGTTACTCAAATAACATGTGAAGTGGTGTTATTCAAATAAGGTGAAAAGGTTTTATTCAAATAAAGTGAAAAGGTATTATTGTGAATGAGCATGAATAACATTTATAAAGAAAATGTGATATTGTGAAGGAGTATAAGTAATATCTATAAATAGTGTTAACTTGATGTATTGTTAATTCACATGAGTCAAGTGGGATAATGTAAGAATATTTAATAATTAAATATATAATATGACTCATGTGAAGATGTATTATGAAAGATGTGTTCAAATAATGTGAAGATATGTTATTCAAATAACATGAAGATGTACTATTCAAATAGCATGAAGTGGTTTTATTTAAATAATATGAAGGGATGTTACTCAAATAACATGTGAAGTGGTGTTATTCAAATAAGGTGAAAAGGTTTTATTCAAATAAAGTGAAAAGGTATTATTGTGAATGAACATGAATAACATTTATAAAGAAAATGTGATATTGTGAAGGAGTATAAGTAATATCTATAAATAGTGTTAACTTGATGAGAGTCAAACACGATAGTTGAATAAATGATTCTATTCCTTCCATAATAGTTCCACTACCAAATATACATAAAGAATGGGTTTTGAGAAAGCATGAATAGGAAAGGGATAAATTGGGTATCGATGGATTACGATCGTCTTAAATCATCATCATGAAACAAGATACACATTTTAATCTATTTATGTTTGTGAGAGTCATATATTCTAAGATCCATATAATGATGATAGTTTATTAATTAATTTTAGTATGAATAAAATATATCTTACACGTGGTATTAGAGCATTTGGTTGTATAATTATGTGATTCTCCATGAATTTTGAATTGCAATGGATTGATTTTTAGGGTTTTTCATACATAACTTATAGTGAATTAACTATACATAATGGTTACCTCTTACTTAATGAGCATTGCAAGGGATTGATTTTTAGGGTTTTTCATACATAAATCAAACATGGAGAACTCATAGGGGAGACAATGATAAAGAATCGTTGAACACGAAAGACATGCGACCATCATTCATCCAATTTGTAGATTTCATAATCCTTTTTCTCCTTCTTTGGTCATAATAGGTTTTTTGGTTTAGATTTTAGATTTTCTTTCCACTCTGTTAAATTGGTTGCTCATTACATTGTATTATAATTTTATTTTTAGTTTAAACTTGTAAGTGATGGAGCATATATTTAAATGTGTATTACATTATAGGGAATTTTCAATCAATTTCATCTTCTAGATTACAATGGGATTGAGGCTAGTTGGTTATAGAGTTTGGGTACCCAATAGTAGATTTAATGTGATTTTATAATGAAATAGATACGATTGGGCTAATTTTTATGAAATACTACTTATGTAAAGAAGATGAAAAACATTGCTAAAATGCATGAGAAAACGTGTCTATGTACATTCATTGTAACAACTAGAAGTTATTAAGAGGTTTGATTCTCCTAAGAGTTAAAGTTGTAGGGCTCAACTATGTGAACATGGACAACGAGCCAATAAAATAAAAGGCAATGAGATCAATGAAGAGAATAAAGATGAAAGCCCAATTGTAGAGGTTAGTGATGAAGACGAAATTAGGCCTATTGAAGGGGAAAAGTATAAAGATAATGAATATTATGTGTATGGAGTTAAAGATCATGTTTGTCAATTTAGGTCTTGTGGAAGTGGAAATGTTGATGTTGGTGATGCCAATGGAACAAGCAAGTGACTTAATGGTAAGGATGTATTATATGAGAAAGTTAATATGGAGACTGAAACATATAAGAGACTTAATATCAAGGTTGGATTAAATGATGAAAGTGAGCACAACACAATGCATCGAATATTTATCGTGAAGACTCTGAAAAAGAGGTTTAACTTGAAGATAATTTTTGTGTGGAAGTTGGTAACCAATTCGTAAATGAAGTTGCTGATGATGTAATCGACCAAATAAAATAGTTGTTATTGAAAGAGACCCTAATGACCAAATTTTACATATTTCATTTTCTATAGTAGTGTGAAGTAGATTATTCTTAAAGTTGGTTTTGGATGATTTAACCAATGATTTAAGTGGCATTAGATTGTGTAAAACATGCATCTTTATTAGTGAACAAAAAAGGCAATCTCATAAATCTCATAAGCTTTAAATTATTATATTTTAAATGGTTGGATGTTTATTGATTTGTTTAATTATATTACATGGTCAATTCCCACCACTTTTAGAGTTGCTTCCTAGTGTGGATCATATATTTTGAATTTGACATCTTTATAAGTTATTTATGATGGTGTGATCTTTTCTCATTTCCAAGTTATTATGATAGCTTTCCTGGACGACCTCTTGGTCTCCCTAAACTAATCCAACTCGCCTATCAGGTAATAGATACTTCAAGCTTAAATGAAAGGTAGATATGACTGCCCCTTGCAGTTTAAGGGCGGGCCTCCTCATAATGGCGTTGTATGGAGACAAGGCTTTTAAAACGAGATACTTTACTTTGATTATTTGTATGACCCTTTACATGTAACTTTTTGCCTTACAAACTAACAAGAGAATCTTGGAAAACTCTGATATTGTCTAGGTCAAGCTGGAAACCCTGGAAGGCGCTATATAATAGGAAATTTGTTGAGCTTATAAGTTCGATTAATATCTGCTTTATATCTCAATAAATATATTTCACCATGATGATCGTGGGATCATTGTTGTGACAAAGAGTGACAATGGCGTCTTTTTGGAGAAAGTGAATTTGGATTCTAGTTCTCTCTTCAGATTTTCGGTGATGTTAACAGGTATGATGTTTGTCTTCAAAACCTACATGGAATTAGAATCTGAAGGTGAGAAAATACCTAAGAAAGGGTGGGGTTGAATCGTGTATGCAAAAAATGTTTCGCTTTTGATAATGCAACTTCAGAATCTGAACCACATTTAGATTCTGATATTAGAAGTAGATACAATAACCACTACTACGGGAAACATATATAATGACGGTTGCACGTCCATTTTTTGATAGCGTGTGGTTGTATGTATGGTGGTTTCCACAACGAGTGACAAATCGTGGTTATAAGTTAGGCAACATGCTACTTATGATAATGGTTTATTTAAACAACCATTGCGAAATAATTTATAGGTCCTGGGTTCAAATCCCAACAATGTCATTCTTGCCTTTTATTATTCTCGATAATGTGCTCTACTTATAATAATGGTTAAGTTAAAAACCGTTGTGATATAATTTGTTCTTATATATATATATATATATATATATATATATATATATATATATATATATATATATATATATATATATATATATATATATATATATATATATATATATATATATATATATATATATATATATATATATATATATATATATATATATATATATATATATATATCAATATTACAGTATTCTCAAATTTTAAACCTGAATATTTCTGAATCATATCAGACTAGAAGCAGTAATACAACTATTTTTGAATTGAATTAGACCAAAAATTGTATTACATCAATGACACGATTCCGTTAGGAACCAAAAATTATATATTACATCAAAACCAAAATGGCACAAAAACCCCTACAATGTATACATCATTACAACAAATAATACTATCATATTATCTTGGTGTCTTGACTTTAAACACCTATAATTTCAAATAATAATAGTTGTTAGAAAATAACGTCAATAGTAATTACAATATACAATAAATTATGAATGAGGAATATAAAATGCTCACTTTTTAATTTTTCCATATGCCTTCTTGATGATTGTTACGAATAACATGTACATCATCTCTATCAATTTCTTCATATGAACTAAGCACCTGTGTTGCATAAGAAGGAGTGGAAGGAATATCAAAACTTTCATCATCACTAGGAGGAATATGTTTTCCTTTAAGAACAATTGACCATATCCTCAAAAAGTCTATAGGGTTTGTCACATAAAGAACTTGTTTTACTTGAGTAGCCATGATGAATGGTTTGGTGTTATAAGTTACCTTACCAAGGTCAACCCATGTGAATCCTAACTTATCACACCATTGTTATTGGTAAACAACTTGCATTTAAATAAAGGCACTTTGAAAGTAACATAACCAATCTCCAAAATCTCCTTAATGAAACCATTGAGTGAGGTGGTTGCCAAAATATGATTCTTATCTTTCTAACTATAGAAATACATAGATTCGACCTCAACCATAACCTTACTATTTTGTATTGTACTACGATCATCTTTTGCTTTTGTATAAAAGGAATAATTAGAAATGTCGTATGTCGTCCAAGTTATCACAGTAAATTTTGGCATGCATGATAACCATTTAATTGTCTCAGATGCACAATCATCATTAAAAATCCTCATATTAAACCAAATTATGAATTCTTTGTTATGTCGTGTCAAAAACAACTTGTCATTCATTCGGGGATATTTTTTCTTTATAAATTTTTTTGTGAGCAACAATGTAAGGTTCAACTACATTAAGGTTATTCAATATATATAAATTTACTTGAAGTACTACATCCAGACCCATTGACTTAACGTTACAAGCGGTGGTCCAACGAAGACTCAGACTATAAGAAGAAGAAACCTTGAGTACCTCTACCTTCAAATCTGTCGGCATGTTGAGACTTTGGAATTCCAATAGACCCTGTTTTCGACAAATAGTTTGAGCAAAAATCAAGAGCTTCTTCTGTGATGTACCTTTTAACAATCAAAGCTTCCAGTTGGTGATGATTCTTCATATATCCTTTAAATATCTTCATGTATCGCTTTATAAGATACATCCACCTTTAATAAATTAGATCACAATATCTAATTTCTCTGACTAGATGAACAAGTAAGTGAACCATACACTACTAGAAATACAGGAATTACCTACGGATTTTCCTGTGGAAATTTATCCACAGATACACCTGCGATTTTACCAGCAAATTTATATTGTGAAGCATTATTTCCTGCGAAAATTGAGGTAGCAGCAAAGTTCGCAGAAATTCCTGAGACTTTACCTGCAATTTTGAATTTATATTAATATATCATGTGACATTTTCCTGCGACTTTACCTGCTAAATTAATTACCCACGAAGGTTTTAGTTGGGAATAGAAAATAGCAGGAAGAATCGCAGGTAACACATTTCCTGCAGAAATTTTGTCAAATTCCGCAGGTAAATCCTCAGAAAAAAAGAGTTTTTCTAGTAGTGATAATTTCAAAAAATGGTGGAGGAAAATACATATCCAATTAACACAATATTACTGTAGCCTCATCTTCTAATTCATCTAATTTTTTGAAATCAAGAACTTTATTACATATAACATTGAAAAATAAGCAAAATCTAGTTATAATTACTCTTAAATTGTTTGGAAGGATGCCGCACATAGCCATTGGTAGAAGTTGTTGCATCAAGATATGACAATCATGAAATTTTAAGCCAGCTAACTTGAGATCTTTCATTGATACAATTTTTTTGATGTTTGAAGAGTAACCTTAAGAAACTTTGATATCATGCAAACACTCGCAAAAACTTTTCTTTTCCTTTTTAAATAGAGTGTGACATGCTGGAAGCAAATAAAGTCTTTTTCCTCTATCTTCTAGAGTCAACTGTTATCGTATACCCATCTTCACCATATCTAAACAAGGATTCTTGTCATCTTTAGTCTTGCATGGAATGTTTAAAAGTGTTCTTATCAAACTATCACACATATTTTTCTTCATATGCATCACATCAAGGCAATGTCTTACATCAAGTCTAGACTAATATGGAAGATCAAAGAACACCGATCTCTTTTTCCAAATATTTCTCTTAACGAGACCTTCTTTTTTCTTTCCAAATACAACATTAAGGTGTTCTTGTCATTGATAAACTTCATCGCCAGCTAAATTTTTAAGAGCGCTTCCAAAATCCCTCTCTTCTTAAAAGCCTTCCGCAATCTATGATAAAGAGGATTGGGTTTTAGAAATTTCTGATAGCCAAGGTAAACAATATTTTTTCCAAACTCAAGCTGGTGAAAACATGTATCAGATTCACATAGAGGTAAGTTGCATATCAAGTGTATTATCCCAAATAATCTTTTATCTGTTAGGTAGATTGTTAAAAGTCTCTTACTTAGTGTTTGAGCATTTGAAGTCTCTTGATTGTGTGCCTGAGCATAGAAGTCTCTTGCTTGTGTGCTTGAGCATTGGAAGTCTCTTGCTTTTGCACTTGAGTATATAAGTATCTTACTTGAGCATGGGAAGTCTCTTGCTTGTGTGCTTTAGAAAATTTTAATCTTGTGTAATTATAACAAAAGTCTCTTGTAAGTACAAGGGGACTAAACTACTCTTGATTTGTTAGAGGAACTAGGATAACTTTGTGTGTCTCTTTTCTTTCTTTCATTCCTTATTTACTGCATATCTCTCACCTCAGATTAAGATTCTACACTTAGTGTTTAGAATTTGACTAAAGCTTTTAAAAGAAAGAAAAAGTTTAACACAAATCATCCCCTTTCTTGTGTTTTTCTCACCTTCATTCATATTTGCACCAATATGGACTGAGACACGTCACTCCTTAGGCTCTCGCGAATCGGGTGAGTTATCCAGAGAATGGGCTATATAATCATGAAATGGTGTCCATCCTGATAAATGGGCGGCTAGGAAGTCTCTTGTGTGGACTGACGTGCCACCTCATCTATTCTAAGAGAGTTTTGGCACTGCCTTTGGGGAAACTTCACACTTATACCGATACAATGGTCTTTAAATATCACCACAGCTAAAATAGAAGAAAAGTGTAAAAGTATAAATTTATAGAAAAATACATTTTGAAGGTTTTATACATTATTTTTATGTTATTTTGTAATATTTGAATTTTAGTGATTCTAACACTTTTATTTTGAAACTACAAGAATCATTGGCAGCTGTTTGTAATTTGTCCTAAAGATAATGATATCTTTTGGTTTTGTTCATTAAACAAACCTCTCAATAAAAATATTAAGATAATACTTGAAGGGTAAGAAGCCTAAATCAAGAGATTTCATTTATACTTAATTTTTGTACCTTTTAACTTTATATTTATAACTTACTTCTGCTGCAATTTTTTTTATCAGAGCTGTAGAAAGATATCATATATTAAGAGGTATTAAAAATAAGAAGCCTAATTGGAAGATGGTTAAGGTAAGTGAGTTGTTTTGTACTATCCATATTTGTATACCATAGTTGTACTGCCCATATTTCTGCCGCAATGTGTTTTTCCATAGCTATAAATATCCCAATCTATCTATCTATCTATCTATCTATCTATCTATCTATCTATCTATCTATCTATCTATCTATCTATCTATCTATCTATCTATCTATCTATCTATCTATCTATCTATCTATCTATCTATTAGGGCTATGAGATTAGAATGGTGACATATTATCTACAAAGGACAACAATATGCATAAGGTCACGTGGTATTGTCTAAGACGTGTTTCCAAAATATCAGATAATACAAGTCCCATATTCTTTTAAGAAAACCAACATATTACCCCACTAGTACACACATGTATTAGTGCAAGAGAAAATTTAATTGAACTTGTTACTTATTTAGTAAGGCAGGGACCACAAAGTTCTGTCCTGGTAAGCAAATTTCATGGAGTTAATCTTTCAAAAATAAAAGATAATGCTCATAATGGCTCGTGATTTTGTGTTCAACATTAGTACTCTACTTGTCTCCAAAAACTGTTTCTGAGTTGATATCAATCAGGTCCGACATAAATTGCGCATAAATCCTATATATATTTAGTTGGTAGATGTATATTAGTTGCATTGTCAATTTGATGAAAGATGTGATAAAAAATAAATGTATTATTGATATAAAAAGTATGGAGTGTTTTCTGGTTCTGCTGCAGCATGAAATTTAATCGTTAATGCTACAAATACCATCTTTACTGCAATGCTGCTGTATGTATGAAATTGAATTCTTCCGTTGTATGTAAGAATTAGATTGTAGCATCTTAGGTGGATGTTTTGCTGTGTCACACTTCATGAGGTCCTAACAAATAACAAACATAATTGAAAGATTATAGTTATATACAACTAAGATTTTATTATGTCTTTATTGGATGGGCATGTTAGGTGGATGTTTTGTTGTGTCACACTTCATTATTGTAACTAAGATTTTATATGTAGGCACATCGTCAAGATAACATATGGGCATGTGGATACTATGTCATGAAGACTATGTTTGACATCGTTGATGCTTCTATTGTTGAAAGATTCAACGAGGTAGGATAAGTTAAAATATTGTTGTATTGCATGTATTTAATGAAAAACATGTAGCTGCTTAACTTATTATATGTAAACATGTAGATATTCACAAAAACTTCCTCATATGAAAAAGAGACGATTGACCACGTGCAACAACTCTGGGCTAAATGTTTTTTTGGAAATGATTGAAGAGCAAAATGTTGAAGAGAAAAATGTTGAAGAGCAAAAGGCTAAAGAGCAAATGCAAATGGCTGAAGAGCATGAGGACCAAAAAGATGTACAAATATTGACAAAACCAAAGAGAATGAGGGAAAATTATATATAGATAGTTTTTGTTAATATGATTTTGTTGTACGACTTTACGCTATTAGATAATATGATTTGATAAGACTTATACGTACAATGGTGAAATCAGGTGTAAAATGTCAACATCAATGGTAAAATCGGGTGTAAAATGTCAACATCAATGGCAAATCGGGTGTAAATATGCCAACATCAATAGCAAAAACGGGTGTAATACACTGCGTTTTTACACACTATTTAAAGAAAACAGGGTGTAAATTTGCAAACCTCTATAGCAATCACTGCTCATTTTACATCCGATTTTTATGAATTTGGGTGTAAATTTTTTTGATTGAAATGCAATTATTTACACATTTACACCCGTTTTCTATAAAATAAGGTGTAAAGTTGAATATATATACATCAGTTTTAAACAAAAAAATGTGTAATATACCATCTATAAATGTATATATGTACAAATTTACACCCGATTTCTATAAAAAAGAGTGTAATTTTACATAAAATTTACACCCGTTTTCTATAAAATAGGGTGTAAAGTGAAATGTATATACACCCGTTTTAAACAAAAAAGGGTATAATATACCATCTATAAATGTATATATGTAAAAATTTACACCCGATTTCTATAAAAAATAGTGTAATATAATATCAAATTTACACTCGTTTAAAAACCAGTGTAAATTCGTCAGACATTTCTCACCCGTTGAATTCACACCCTCCAATAACAGGTGTTAAATGTATAAAAATCAGGTGTAATTTCATATACCTGCACTAGTGTTTGCTTAGATAGAGATATATAAATATCTCGCTATGAATTGTTTAAAGAAAGAGTTTGAAATGAAGGACCTAGGAAAGACAAAATTATGTCTAGGTTTGCAAATTGAACATTTGTACAAAAGAATATTTGTACATCAAGAAAGCTATATAGAAAGGTGTTAAAACGCTTCTATATGGATAAATGTCACCCATTGTCTACTTCAATGGTTGTTAGATCATTAGATGTGGAGAAAGATCCTTTTAGACCTCGAGAAAAGGATGACATATTGCTTGGTCTTGAAATACCATATCTAAGTGCAATTGGGGCACTAATGTATCTTGCTAATTATACACGTCTTGATATATCATTTGCTGTTAATCTATTAGCAAGATGCAGTTCTTCACCTACACAAAGACATTGGAACGGAGTCAGACATATACTTCGTTATCTTAGAGGTACAATAGACATGAGTTTGTTTTATACAAAAGTATCCAGGTTCGAATTAACAGGTTATGCAGATGCATGTTACTTGTCAGATTCTCATAATGATATATCACAAAAATGTTATTTGTTTACATGTGGGGGTACAACTATTTCATGGAGATCGGTGAAACAAACCATATCAGTAACATCATCTAATCATGCAGAACTTTTAGTATTACACGAGGCAAGTTGAGAATGTGTTTGGTTGAGATCCCTAATTTAGCACATACAAAATACTTGTGGTTTATCTTTTGAAAAATTAAATACAACAACCATATATGAAGATAATACTGCATGCATCACTCAATTGAAAGATGCTTACGTTAAAGGAGATCGAACAAAACACATTTCTCCAAAGTTCTTTTTCACTCATGATCTTCATAAGAGTGATGATATAAACATCTAACAAATCTTTTCATGTGATAATCTTGCAGATCTTTTCACAAAGTCACTCCCAAGTAGAACATTTAATCAACTAGTACAAAAGACCAGTCTTTATCGTCGAAGAAATGATCGTTCAACTGAGGGGAGAAATGAATTTACTTTAAAAGTATATTGTATCCTTTTTCTTCACTAGATTTTTTTCCATTGAGTTTTTTCAATAAGATTTTAACTAAGCATATCCTCAATAAACATCCAACGGAAAATGTTATGAATAATAGTAAATAGATGAAGATGATCATTTACCCAACTTTCTATATTCCTTAACTCCTATGAGTTAATTTTCTAACCTTTTTGTATTTCTTAAGTTAATGGCCGTTTATTGGTCATGTACTATAAATATGATTCATGTTACAATGCTAAAAAGAACTTGAGATGAATAATATAATATCACTTTTCTTCTTCTCTTTATCTCCTTTGTCTCTATATCATTTTGTTTTTATTTAATTTAATAATAATAATAATAATAATAATATATAAAGTGATTATTTCTTCCTTACAATTCAAGTTGTTAATTACAAAAACATTTGAGACATGTGACACCATGTTTCATTGTTACTCTCCTCACTGTCACATAACAGAGGAGTTGTTGCTGTTGCTGTTGCGTGTGTAACCCGATTTGGTGGTTACTCCCATCACATCTTCCACCACCACCACCACCACCACCATCATGCCAATCACCAACCACCACAACCACAACCTCCACACACCACTCCGTACAACCCCATCTTCCTCCTCTTCATCCCACTCTTTCACCTCAAAGATCCTCCTCCTCCTCACTCTCCTCCCCGTTTCCTTAGCTACCATAGCATTCATCCTTCAATGGCGTGGTGGCATAACCGATCCATCGACCCTTTTGTCCCCTCATGGCTCCCATAATTTCCCCGGCATGGAATCTTCTCTTCTTTCCCCTCTCCCTCATTCAACTTCCCGTTCTTCTGATTGCCTTAACCTTGGTCGCTCTTCTTCACCTTCTTTCCCTTATTACCATAACTGGAAGCTTGACTTTGGTGATTCTCTTACCCCAAAGGTTTGTTTTTTTGCTTCTTTTCTTTGCTTTGTAATGTGGGCTGTGCCTATTTTTTGTGGCTGTAATTATGAAGCAAAAGGGTTGCTTCTTGGTGGGGTTTGGATGTATTTTCACTTCTTCAATTAATTGTGCTGGTTCTGATGTTTTTGGTCATGTGATCTGTGTTTATAAATTGGGTTGATGTAGAAATTTTTGTTGGTGATTAGTAGATGAGGATAATGAAGGTTGGTTCTGAAATTATTGTCTCTGTTGCTGTTCTTGTTTTTGTGCAATTCGATTAGTAAAGTGTGTTTTTTTAACTATCTTTTTGAATGTTATAGTAATTTTTTGTTTAAGATTTAGTCTTATCTGAGTTGAATTTTAAGTAAAGTATGTTATTAGTATTGGAGATTGAGTTCATGTGATCTTTGTTTGATTAGTTTTCTATGATCTGTGTTTGTAAATGGGATTGATGTAGAAATTTTAGTGGTAATTAGTTGATGAAGATAATGAAGGTTGTTTGGAAAATATTGTTTATGTTGCTGTTCTTCTTTTTTAGCTATTTGATTAGCAAAATGTCTTTTTTTACCTAACGTTTCGAATCTTAGTAATTTTAGTTTAAGATTTAGACCTAGCTGTGTTGAACTTCGAGTAAATTATGTTATTAGAATTCAGGTGCTGGAGTTTGAGTTCATGCGATCTGTGCTTTATTGGATTTGTGTGATCCGTGTTTGATGGTTTCTGCAAATTGAGTTAATTTTGATATATTTTTGTTGAACATTGTTTCTAAGAATATGTTATTGCTCTTATGTTTAAGCTATTTTAAACACAGAAAGCCTTATTCCGCTTCATTTTTAATTCGCGTACACGATTGATTTCATCTTTATTGCTACTTTTTTTTGTGTTGATCCATATTTTATACCTGATTTGCAGATCTGTGTTACGACTAGTACATCAGCAGGGCTTGAGCAGATTCTTCCGTGGATGTTTTATCATAAAGTCATCGGTGTAACAAACTTTTTTCTCTTTGTGGAGGGGAAGGCTGCTTCTCCTGAAGTATCAAAGGTTTTGGAATCAATTCCTGTAAGTAAAAACACAAACTCAGTGTGTGTTTGGTTCTACGATTTCAAAAATTGAATTTGTAAAATTTGATTTTAGTTAGAAGTTGATTAAGGTAAATTGATGTTAGCCTGAAAGTGAGTAGAACAATAAGTTTCAGTGTTCTTAGTATTAGGATTTCAATTCTTTCGGTTTATTTCAGATTCCTCCTTTATCTTCCCTAATGTTATTATTCGAATCTGATTTGTGTTATTTAACTAGGGTGTAAAGGTTATATATAGAACAAAGCAGCTGGAAGAACAACAAGCTAAGAGGTTGATCAATTTTTCCATTTTTATACGGACTCCGATCCTTTGAATTTATTTTTCAATTTTCAATAGTGTGCTATAGAGTTTCTCTGTTTGAAAATATAGTGTTGTTCTAGAGCTTCTAATTATTCACGTTTCCGCTTCTTTTATCGCCCGTGTTCATGCTCATCGCCATAAGATTTTATTTCTTCTTCAGGATAAATATATATATGTAATATTATTCTAATTGTAATTTTTTAGTTTCTGTGAGAGATATTTTCTCGTACTGATTATTTATATCGTTGGTTGCATCAGCCGTATTTGGAATGAGACATGGCTGGCAAGTTTCTTTTATAAGCCATGCAATTATGAACTTTTTGTGAAGCAATCCCTCAACATGGAGATCGCCATTGTTATGGCAAGGGTATGGAGAATTGTTTTATAGCACAGATTCATTATTTATTTATTTGCTTAATTTTGTTGATCACCTCAATTTCGTGCCTGCTGTAACATCAGGAAGCTGGTATGGACTGGATTCTCCATCTTGATACAGACGAATTAATACACCCGGCTGGTGCTCGTGAGTATTCTTTAAGGCAGCTGCTTCTTGATGTTCCGGGAAATGTTGATATGGTTATATTTCCTAACTATGTGAGTAGAATCTTCAAATTAGTTTTTTAATTTCATGATATCTTTTTAAAACTCGTGAAACTGGACGATGAAATGGCTATATTAGCTTCAGTGTTGTAACTAATGCTATCAGTCTTCTTTTTTTAGGAAAGCAGTGTCGAGAAAGACGATATCAAAGAACCCTTTAGTGAGGTAAGTCACGAAAGCTTTAAAGAGTCTTTGCTAAAAGTGTGCAACTTATAAAAACACATTTTGAATTTTTCTTTTTTGTGCACGCATGCTTGTGTTTGACTGAATTTGTAGAATGTGTACAGAAATTTTCCGCGTTTCTGATATAAAGTTTGCATGTTTTTTTTATTTATAATTCTACTCGCGTCTTTCTCTCTCGATGTGTCAAATCAGGTAACGATGTTCAAGAAGAATTACGACCATCTTCCAAAGGACACATACTTTGGCACATACAAAGATTCTGTGCGCGGCAATCCAAACTATTTCCTGACTTACGGAAATGGAAAATCAGTTGCACGGGTACAAGATCACCTTCGGCCTAACGGTGCACACAGATGGCACAATTATATGAAAACCCCAAAGTATAATACATCATCAATCTATACAACATATTTGTGTCGATGAACTTTTTAATTAGTATCGTGATAATTCTTCTGAATTATGCAGTGAAATCAAATTGGAAGAGGCTGCTGTTTTACATTACACGTACGCCAAATTCTCCGATTTAACTTCTAGGCGTGATCGTTGTGGTTGCAAACCTACAAAAGAAGACGTCAAAAGATGCTTCATGTTAGAATTTGACAGATCTGTAAGTTTTAGTTTTTCGATTCTACCTCGATTCTACGCATTCATCATTGCTTTTATTTGTGCTAAGTAGGCCTTATTATCAATTTCAGGCATTCATCATTGCTTCAACAGCAACTGAAGAAGAAATGTTGAAGTGGTATGCCAACATCAATTTATATTTACTTATACTTTCTTATGTATTTTAACCATGATTTTATCGATCTTCGAGAAACATTTGATCGTTGTTTCTTGTTCCAGGTATAATGAGCATGTTGTGTGGGGTGATAAAGAGCTGAAGATAAAACTGTTGAGGAAAGGAATATTGACTCGCATATACGCTCCCATGGTAAGTGAAAAGTTAGTTAAAGTTGTTCCAATGACTCAGCGTGTTAGAGAACCTCTTAAATAGTCGCGATATAGAGCTGTAATATAGCTGAATTTAAACAAATCACTATCGTTCTGCAAAAATATTGTAAAATACCAGACATAGCAGCGCTTGGCGCTATTGACAACAGTGTGTTAGATAGAGCCGTTGCTATATCTATTTCCACATATTTTACATTTCTCGCCGAACTTCTCTTCAGGTCATAATACAAAGTTTGAGGGAATCCGGAGTATTCAGTTCCGTCATTACATCAGCGCCAACACTTTCGAAAGACAAGTTCTTGCATTCAATTGATAGTAGCAATTCAACAAGAGCTGTTGCCTCTATATCCCATCCATCCAGAAAAGTTGGAAGACTCAAAGAATCTCAAGCAACTGCAAGGAGGATTCTGGATCTTGAATCTTCTGTATTTCAAGAATCGGCCGTACCGCCAGAGTCTCCTCCTGGAGTAGTAGAAGATAGTCATCTCATTTCACACTCATGATCAGTTTCAGTTTCAGTTTCAGTTTCAGGATCATCCTTTCTTCTCCTTCCATACTCCATAGGTTGATATGTTATATCTTGTTTTTGGCATTTTTCTGTATAGAGTGCTATCATTGAATTCTATTTTGTGCTGTTTTTCTACAATATAGGATAATAGTATTTTATATCACATGTTATTGATTATATATTATGACACTCGTGCTAATGTATGAAGCTATTAAACAACAGAGATAGTCTGAAATATTTGCTTAAAAATAGAATTTTTTTTTTTTAATTTTTAAAAATAAATTTTATGAAACAGTTATTTAAAATATTACAAGTTTTTAATATTTTTTATTCTTAAATTAAAAAAATAATTTTAACATCTTATAATATAAAGATACATTATTAAAGATCAAATCGTAATTTTTTATAAAATTATTTTTCAAAATTGATTTTTATAAAAAGTTACGAAATAGGAAAAGAGAAAATGAAAAATGTATATAAAATGATTTTATATCTTGAACCAATCACTCTCATATATCAATATCTCTTTTCTATTTCTATTGTACTAAACAGTAGAATTGTAGCATTTCTTTCCATTTTCTCTCAAAACAAACACACTCGCAACAGTAACAAGAACGAGAACATTACAAACACGAACCAACCCATCATCCACACTACACACTGTTACACTATAATCCATGGCCACTTCATTTCTCATCTCTAACCCAATTTCTCGCACTCACACCTTCACATTCCCTTCCTCGAGGGCCCCACCTTACCTCATCTCTCCGCCTCTTCTCCACGCCACTTACCGGAGACCAAGACGCGCCACGGTGGTCACACGCGCCGGCGCAAACGCCAATAGCTACGCTTTCGCGATTGCACTTCCTCTTTCTCTCCTCGTTGTTACGGTGTTCACTGCCCTCCGAATTGGTGAGAAGCTCGACAAAGATTACTACGAAGAGGTAACAATAGCACTATAACTAGGGTTCTTTTTTATGCTGCTTGTTTGTTTATGTGTATTCGAGGTGTTTGATGAAATTCCTCAACCGGATTTTAAGCAATTGCGTAATTGGACTATGTGGTTGAATGAGCATGGTACTGGTTTTTGTATTTTTACAAAGTTGAAAGTAATCAAATTAGGAAAATTATCTTCCGAGTTACTAGAACAGTAACATTATGAGAGCTACTTATCTTAGCACCTTTGATGGGCAACCTATATCATTTTGAAACAACTTACTTTTAGAAACAAGATTATTTGTTTGTTTGTTTGGTTCTGCGGTGATACAAAATTAATTTTGACTGAAATGGTTTGGAAAATCAATTCTTACTAAAAGTGATGACTCGGAATTGACAGTGTGTGTTTGGTTCTGTGTGTGTTTGCAGTGACGGTAGATAGAATTTAGTTTGGTAAAATTGATTTTAACATAATTGATTTATGTTTGGATATATTTATGTAAAAGTGAGTTGAAAAATAGATTTTAGTGTAACATCACGTTTAAACTCAGAGGCTACAAATTGTACCTTCAAGTAGAATCAATCTTAGTGACAGAATCAATTCTACTTTAGAATAATCAAATACTTTAAAACCACTTCAGTTTTACACCTCTAGAATTGCTTTTGGTCATTTCAAAAGCCACTCCAAACATGTCATAAGTCTATGTTTGGAATTCTCAAAAATCACGGCACCACTGGCACAGTTTGTAAAAGCTAAAATTGTAGCTTTAGAAAAATCACGGTGAGAAGCTCTTGAATGTAAGATGGCGGTGAATGAATTTGTTTCCAAACACACACTAAACGTGATTTGAATGTTATGTTTGGATACATTTACATATAAGTGAGATGAAAATTAACTTTCAATGTTTAGATTCAAAAGCTACCAATCTTAAATTTAAGTTAGAATCAATTTTGGAGACAAAGTCAATTATAAAGGATAGCAACCAAACATGTTAAAATCAGTTTTAGACATCCAAAATCAGTTAAGCAAGCTCTAAAATTTGGAGCCAAAGATAGACTTGGTAGTAGTAATTAATAACTAGCTTCAGAATGAAAAAAAATAAAAAAATGATAAAAAAGTATTATTTAATAAGTATGCAATTTAAGTTTTTCATTTATTGGATCCTTAAAAAGTTCATTTAAACATTTTCTTATAATTTGAATTTTGGAAATGAGTTCACTTTTGTAGAGTTGCTTATTGGATTTCTTTTTCCCAGTTACTGTAATTTGGATTCCATATGCCAAATTAAGCCTTTTGAGTTGGTTGATCTTCCCTTTGGCATTTGCCTATGCCTGTTAAGTCCTGTTCAATCGACAGAAGATATATCTAGGAGTCTCTAAATTCTAAACACTCAAATAAATAGTTGATATGTGTAAAAAAATAGACATTTCTAACATGAACTATGCAACCTTAGTTACCTCTACCTTAAGATATTTTCCAGATTGTAAAAATGTTATATATTTAGCTTCAAATCTTTACATCTTTAAAAGTTAATCTTTGGAGTCTGGAGTTAAGAAGATAGTTAATATCGTTGAAAATTTCTCATACGTGTTTTGGTGAACAGAGAATGGTTTGATTGTGCCTTTAGTCCATACACATTTTTTCATCAGTTATCTCAATGAATATTTTATGTAACAGTTGAATCACTAATATCTGCCATATTTGCAATAGGTGCAAGTGTATGCGATTCTATGTTTACCAGCTCAATAAGGAACATCTAATCTTCATGCTCCTCTATGCGCTAATTTCTAACCTCTTTTGGAAATATTTGTCAGTTGTCTTCTGTTTTCCATGATTTTGTGACATGTTTTTTCAATACCAGATGGCAATAAATGAAGCTATCATGGAAGTTGACGAAGAGGAGGAAGAGGACTACGATGATGACGCAGAACCTTATTTACAAGAAGAACCTGTCCTTCCACGTGGCCGCAACAGACCAAAAAGAGAAGCTTAAATGTGAGGTGATCTACGGTAGACTTGCAAATGAGTATGGAGGATAAGGAGCTCAGTCAATGTTACATTGGTTATCTTGCAATCATTTTTACTGCTTAAGCAACAATCATGTAATATGAATCTAATATGTAAGTTTATAAAGGGTTTATAATGTAAGCAATAGTTTATTTTACCAATGTTGATAGAAAGAATACTATTTATTCAGAAAAATACCAATAATTAAATTCTTAAAAGAAAAGGTGAATACAGTGTAATACTACATTTCCATTAGTATTCCATGCACATGTAGAAATGTAATACTATATATATAAACTATACTAAATTGATAATCAACTTATGGTAACAACCTGAATAACTAACTCTAACAATTGATCATGGATTAAGGAGACTAATAACAAATTAGGGATTGCAATCCAATATTCTCCCACAAGCTGGATTGTGAAGAGATTTCAGACCAAACTTGGAAATAAAAAATTCAAAGGTTAGTTTGTAGAGAGAGTTGGTAAATGAATCAACCACTTGTGAAATGGAGGAGATATGAAAAAGCTTGATCAACTTTTCTTCTATTTTCTCTCTAGTAATGCCGTTATTTATGTAAACGTGTTTATGTGCTACGTATATTATTGATTATTGTCGAAGAAAACTGAAGTGGGTTTGATAACAAGTATGTGCAATTTTTCCAAAAGGTAGTGAAGCCATTAAATTTCAAAAGATAGGCTAGACAGGGCCTAGGGCCTTGTATTTTACATCAAAGTAGGATTTGGAGACTGTGATTTGCTTCTTAAATTTTTGGTAAATGAGAGAAGAGACAAGGAAAACAACATAGCCAATAATGGACTTTTTAGTAATGAGACACGTAGTCCAGTCTGAGCATGCAAATCTAAATACAGTAATATTAGTAGAAGAATAGAAAAAACCCTTTGCAGGACATGATGAGAGATCTTTCAAACATAAAGAAGAAAAATGAAGTTTGAGAAGGATTTTTTTCCGATAAGAAACACTGAATTTCGTTCTCAACAAGCGGGTAATGGAGAGTAAAAGACTTATTAGAGTTAATACATTTTTCTTTTCATTCTCTCCAACTTGAATTCAACCTAATCTCAAATGAACGCTCATTGATTTTTATAGTAAGGAAATCAATTTAAACAATGTTCATGTATTAAAGAATTTTTTTTAGAATCCCACAAAATTCAATGATGAACAAAACTTTCAAATTATGCACATAAACCAAATTCATCACTAAAATGAGATCTAAACTGTTTAGGATCAAAGGGGTTAACGAATTATCACTACTCACGGGTAAGTTACTTTTTGATATGGTTGTGCTCACTATAAACAAATGCCTTGATAATTTCTAATGCTTCCACAAAATCACAATAATCAAAAGATTAAGTATGAATCAAACGAATCAAACAAAGTTATCAGTCATCCTAACATATAGTAAATAATGGAGGTTTCTCACAATTTGTGACTTTTGGATCTAAGTGAACCAAACATTCAAACAAGTTGCAAAATGAAACAAGAATACACATTTGCACAAAGCACAAAATTCTTAAATCATTCTAACATTCTATAAAGCAGTACAATTTACCTTGCTTGCATTCACATGTTCAACATCCTACCATCACCATCCAAACTTGGGAAATCTTCATTGGATACTTTTGTACAAATAGCAACCTATCTGGAAGAAGTTCTCATCATTCATCCCTAATCAACACTTGAAAAACATAAAAGGAAACAAGTATATACCCAATATAAACAACTGTGCAAAACTAAAAAATATAGAAACTATTGCAATAAACTTCAATATTTAAACATCAATCCCAGACCAGAGCGCCATTTTGTTCTAACTGTAGTAGAAGTACAAATTTAGTTTTGGAAGGATTCCCTGCAGGATTTATATCGTCTCCACATGGATCGGTGCGAGGGAAAGAATGCCGTTCAAGAGTCTCTATATTTCTAAGCTTATTGTGAAAAAGTTGGTTAAAATATTTAAGGTACAATAGATAAAAACTGAAAATATAAAGGCGGAAAATATAAAATAAAGACCGAAATATAAACTGAGGCTTGTTGGAATTGGATCTCATCAATTGATAACACATGCATTCTTCTAACCAGTTAAACACGAATCAATTATTCGTCTGATATCCTCACATATCACCCACAATCGCGGTTATGTCTAACGCAAAGTCGAGAGAACAATCGTATTGTCTCATAGGTGATGTCTCACGCAACTCAACAACGCAGAGCATTAATAACTGATACTCATGCAAATGCTAAGTCTAAATTTATGTCTAGAGTCTAGAACCTAGCATGTATCCGAAGATGACATCCATATCAAATTCATGATTGATTCACATAAAATTTCATGACCAGAATACACACATACGCTTAACTCTTTTTACATGCATTCAACTAATTTGCCAAATGTGTATGAACATAGTTCTTCATCACTATTATCACGCATCCTCACAATATCGTTTGCGTCAAAAACGTTATCATGGTCTTTACTGTATTGATCCTACTCATGCTACTAATCAACACAATAAATTGAAAATGATACTAGTGAATATCAACTCGCAAGACTATGTCAAATGTTTGCTCATTGATAGATGAGTATCTTAGATCAAAGATTTTAAAAGGTTTTGTCAAGATCTACACATAAGAAATCAAAGACAACATCAATATTGAATCAAAACTAGTTCACAATACATAAATTAGATGAAATACATAAGATATCAAAAGATTATATCCAAACCTAACAAGAAATCGAAGCACTTACTCGGAGATCAAGCTCCGATTTTATTTGATTTTGGCTTCCCCCCTTAGAGTTTTATTTCTCTCTCTAAAATTATGTTCGAAATGAAGAAAGATAAAGTTCTGATTCCAAAAAGTACAAGTTATGTTCTAAAAAGTGAGAAAAGTACTTAAATAATATTTACAAAATCTGTCTTGTTTGCCTAGCAAAGACTACTTTTGGACACTTCAAGTGCCTCAAGAACAGTTAAACCACCCTTGGAAAATATATGAGTTCGCTTTGCAAATACTTCTTCGCACAACGAACCTCTTGGATTCAACTTCGCCTAGCGAACTTTGGGTCCTTTCCCTACTGCCTCTAATTTGGGATGGTTCGTTGAGGCTTCGCCAGGACCTCACATGACGAGCATTCACTTTCACCTCGCTGGTGTTCGCACATCGTATATGTTGATTCTTCATCAATTCTTTGACTTCCTTGTCCAATCATTTATGTCTTAATCTTTGATGTTTTATGCCTATATTCTGCACAATAACACACACATCAAAAACCCAAAGATATTTGCAATATAATTGAAGAATCATACAAGAACAAGAAGTAAATCTATTAAAACATGAGAATTGATTTGAAAAATATAAAGAAAGATGGTTCAATTTAAGTCAAAATTTGCACTTAACATGAACCTTACTCAAGGTAATCTTAAACATACTCCACACTCGACAATAATCACAACTCCTGATACGACTCCACCACTATCTAGTCATGAATCTTAACAACAGTTTGATGGTACTCGCAATAATCGCGGTGGTCGTTCTTTCCACTCTATAGATGGTGGTGTAATTTTGGTAGGTCCCACGTACAATGTCAAATCTGTTCCAAAACAGTACATGATGCCAAAGTATGCTACTACAGGCTCTCAGTTCAACCATCAGGCTTCAATCAATGGTGAAATCAAATCATTCTTCCCTAACCTTAATCAAACTTCATTATTCCTGGGCAACACTCTAGTCCTCAACAACAATCTTCACACCGTTGGCATGCTCCTTCTTCTGCTCAACAATGACATGCACTTTCACCTAGATTTTTCCCTATAATAACAACTCCACCTTATCCCTCATTTTTAGTTAAACAACTTCAAGCTTACTTAGTAGATTCAGAAACATGTCCTGGTCCATCAGCTACATCTCAATGGTATCCAGATTCAGGAGGAACACATCATGTGACAAACTCTACATATCACTTTCTAAACATCATTTCCACAAATGGTTATAACCACGTGCTGCTTGGTAATGGTCAAGGTTTGTCCATTACGTCTATTGGCAATACTTCATTTTAGTCCACATACAAACTACATGTCACACTCACACGAAATAATTTATTTCTAGTGCCAAAAGTTACTAAGAATTTTATTTTAGTGAGTCAATTCGCTAGAGACAATCAAGTCTATTTTGAGTTTCATCTCGATGTGTGTCTATAAGCTATTTTTGTACTTTATAAAGATTCTTGACAGTTTCTGAAGCGCACGAACCCAAACCGAGATCCTGATTTTTTTTCGTTTACCTGTGAGGAACATCTTCTATGATTAGAGTCAAGTAGAGTTATGATTCAAAACATAATCTTCTATGATTTGACTCAAATGAGACAAGGTCAATTTCTCACTTTCATAAGACTTCGTGATTCGAGTCGCACTTTGCACGATTCGAATCAAACATCTTTGCAACCTTGATTCAAACATTCTAACTTGTGATTCAATCAATATTTAATGCATCGATTTCTACCAAATTGCTAGGCTTAAAAAGGAGACAAAAACATGGATACGGCTACTAATGCATAATGTTCCAAATGATCTACAACAATGATGGAAATAAATTCATACAATTGACAAATATACACACGTGTGATAAATTAAATAGTTTATATACACGCAAATTACCAAATCATCAAAACTAAAATGTTATTGACGAAGATTGCAATTTCAGATCTTCACCCCTACATCATCATTGATTTTGATTGTTCTTTTTTAAATGCATGTTCATATTTTTGTTTGCCTTGAATATCCTTAACTTAATGGAGCTCATTTTATGAGTGTGATTAGGTTCAAACCTTTTAATATACCACAATCCATGTTTTGCCAACATAGTAGGAATCTTTGGGATAATTTATTTCTTTAGTAAAAAATGTCTTCAATGTAAAGGGTAGTCCTAACAATATCCTTCTCTTGAGAATGAAAGAATTGCATAATTGATCTTTCCATCCTCTTCTTTTCTTTGATGATCTAATCTTCCCTCCAAAATCCTTTTTAGTGACATATTTTCTATAAAATGTTTTAACTTCAACTATAGAAGAAAAAGACATTCCTTTTACATACTCTAAATTTGCAAGCTCCCAAATAAAGCTATCAATTTTATTAGCTTAACTATCAAAATTACCATGAGATCCAAATTGTTTGAACTATCCATGAACTTTTAATTGTAGGTGTCACACAAAATCTATCAAACAAAAATTCAATTAAATTCTTCATAAAATTATATCTCTCTACCAATGAAGTAATGAGAAAATAATATTAAAGAGAATCCTTCTCATAATAATAACAATATTCTTAAAAAAATCAATTATTAAAATTAAGTCTCAATTAAGTCTATAAACTATTAAAATCAATTATAACGCCTTTAATTTAGTTTTTAATACAACTCTTTCGTTTGGCTATATTTTAGAAAAAAAAATCCAATAGAAAAATGATTTAAAGCTTCTTTAGTTGATTTAAATATTTAGAGATAAAACTAAGAAAAACAATCATATAAAGATTAAATTGATTGTTCATTCTTAAAGGTTTTCTAAAAACAAAACAAAATAAATGATTTGATATTAAAATTCTAGCTAAATGTTAAAAAGATATTTTGCGAAATCATCTTAAAACATATCTGTTAAGAAATTGTGGTTGAACTTCACTCAACCTTACAAAACCAATTGGTTAGATGAAGATTGTCCCCACTTATAAAGACATGTTCATGCTTATATTATCCGATGTATACACCCCTTACGATCAAGACTAAACAACTAAAGTGTGAAAATAAATAATTGATGGTCTGATAGCGGAAACTAGATCTATCAGATTTTAAACCAAACTCTGATATCATGTTAAAAAATTATAGCTGAATCATCTTAAAACGAACCATATTATAGCTGATAAACCCTAGTAGAGTTTTGCAAAGTGAATAGCATTTCGTTTACTCATTACTTTTGTTATTTTTTTATTTGACGCAATATTGCATCTCTGAGTAGAAAATACTGAGACAATGAAAACAAGGAGACGAAATTACAATCAACACATAAAAAGTATAAAAGATAGAAATTAAAAAAAATCATAATATAAATATATTTCCAACACCATAATTTAGATATAAATCCAAGTTTTACTAACCCTTATCAATTATACGTCTATTCTAGAAATCACTGTATGAAAGAACTATCATATATGAAAGAACATTAATACAAGTTGGAAGTAACAAATTGCAACTTACATGTATAAAATGGAGCGGTTGTTTTTCTTCTGGAATTATTGTTCATTTATATTATGAACTTATCACTTTTTGGAATGGACATCCAAACAATGAACTAATAAAGACACATGTATGGTTTATCAAAGTGAGAGAAAGAAAGTTTTATTTTGCAAGTGGAATAACAAAGTAAGAAAGTCATTTTTGCAAATGGGGGAGGGGATCAGTCTCTGATAAACCTATAGAATTTGTTTGTTTCAGTTTTAAAAAATTAATTAATTTTATTTTATTTTTAAAATTAGATTTTATAAAATTGTTTTTAAAATATTACAATTTTTTTCCGTTCGTTTTTTATAAATTCAAAGACTAATTTTAATATCTAATAATATAAACATATATTATTGAAGATCAAAAGATATGAGATATAATGAGAAGAGATACGAAAACTGTGTTTAATGAGTTTCATCATTTTGCATCTCTTCCGCATACACTACAAAAAAAACTAAATCTTGCCACGTGAAATTCACTGCATAACTTGAAAAATCACTTCACAAACTGATATTAGCGACGTGACTATTCACGTGGCAGGAGGACGTGTGACAACTTTGTTGCCACGTGAAAATCAACGTCACAATTTTGCCACGTGATTTTCACGTCGCAACAAATAAAACATAGTTTCAGTCACAACAGGCATAACAGATGTTGGAACAGTGGTAAAGTGTCAGATTTTTGTTATCGTCTCCATAGGGAATATAAGATATTGCTGTCGTTCGACAGTTGATAAATTCGCAACTTTATAGTAACAAAAGGGGGGTTTTGGTTTTAGTAACGGTATCTTGCATAAAAAAGTAATGTTTCGCGGTAAAAGTTAGGGTTTTGCGGTTTAAAGAAAGATTGTCAAAGTTAGGGTTCGGTGATCGCTTTTCATGCATATGTTCGATCAACAAGATTCATAAACTCCATTAGATGATAAATACATTCACAACATCCACTCAATGCGATTATCTCTAACTCGCATTGTGGGATTTGTCATTTTGATCCATTGTTGATCTCTCACACAATCTATCAAAATGACAACATTAAAGTTCAACATTTATGTGAACAACTTCATTCATAACTATCTCTAACTTACAAACAAAGGTGGATGAAAACCTAGGTTAAGAGTTGGAAAATATCTCTCGATCATAAACCAACACAAAGAGTTATCGATAAAGCAAAGTTTTCACCATACATTCATCATCAAAGAGTTTACAAATGAAGATCAATACATTTACATACAAAGCTTGATGATCACCTACATCTAACCTTGACAAAAGGAAGTATTTAGCTACTCATTTTCATGGTAGCTTGCGGTAGAAGTATCGGGAGAAGGTTGATGAACATCCGAGTCGAAGAATCCAACTTTGATGAGAATCCACCTTCTTTTTGGTGGAATGATGTTAAGAGATGAAGAAATTAGAGCAAAAAGAGTTTCTAGGTCACAAAATCACTTTTTAGCAAAAGTAGTAAAAGTTGTGATAAGTCAACAAAAAGTACACTAGCTATTTATAGACAAAGTTGATGGTCTGCCACGCTCGCAACCTTGCTCGCTAAGCGAGCTTCCAGCGAATGTTCGCTACAGCCTCGCTCAGCGAACATGCTAGCGAGGTCTGAGGCAATCATTCTGTTTGGCTTTGCTGCAACTTCGCTCAGCGAACATGCTGGCGAGTTCTTAAGGTATAATTCTGTTTGGCTTCGCTACTTGCTCACTAGGTGCTCGCCCAGCGAGTGCTTCGCTATCCTCCTCGCTACCAGCGAACAATGCCAAGGTGCTTCTGCCCAAGTCTGGGAGTGTTCGCTAGCTGCTCGCTATGAGCTCGCTTAGCGAACACTCGCTACTGCTTCGCTCAGCGAACATGCTGGCGAACTTGCTATTGCTTTCAACTTTCTTGGTTCCTTTGTCATCTTCCTTGTGCCTTCAAATCCTACTCTTTCATGCTTAAATACTGCACAATAACACGTAAATTAAAAGAACCAAGAGTGTTTCACACTATGATGCATATTAGCAAAAACAAGTCGGTTAGAGCACAAATTAGACAAAAACGGAGTGAAAGATGCCCAAATTTGATAGCTCAAATAAGCACAATTGGGCATCTAACAACTCTTTCCAACTAGAATATTGCTTGCCCTCAAGCAAAGTATGCCTCTTGAAGATCTAGAGGATTTGCTTAAAGAAAAAGGATTTTCCGAACTCGTATCAATTGGCTCAAAAACAAACGACTCAACCAAACACGCGTTTCCAATGGTTAGAACAACACAATGCACAAGAACTAAAATCTTAAAGCAATACAAAACATTTATCAATTCACAACAATGCTATCTTGAATGAATCACCCTATCTCTCCTATTCGAATAAGGATTGAAGAAATTTCGCACATGCAAGCGCGGGGACAATTTCACTCTCCAATAAACAATGCAAAAATCAAATCAATTCATGTAATGTCTAGCAATTATAAATGAAAATGTGGAAGTACGAAGATCACTAAGGTTTTTTCCGGTTGTAGCTTGGTCGGGTTTACAAACAAGGGACATATCTAAAGCCATTGAAACGAATTTGCCAATGCAAAAGAGACATTCACTTGTACAACAATTCACACATTCAAACTTCGTTCAATCTTGATACTCACTTGAAACCTTTACAACTCTTGTTCCACAACTCAATTTTTTTCAATATTTTTCTTCCAAGCAAGCATTCATGATTATTCTTTTCTTTTGATCATTTTCTTTCTACACCATGTTCATAAAACAAGTGTTTTTCTTTTTCACAATCCTCTTCGATGCTTGCTTGGTTTTTCATGAGTTGTGGCAAGTTACACACTTATATTTTCGTTCTCCCCAACTTATCTTCTACTTCCTTCAAAAGTGAATGTTCTTTGCTTTTTTTTTTTCGGCACAAGAACAATAATCAATTTTTTTTCCAGGTTTTCAAGGAAAAAAGGTTTTTGAAGTCTCGCTTTATTTCAAGCCGAGATTCAACTGTTTAAGCTCAAAGGGGTTCACGAATACTCTCTCAACTCACGGGTAAGTTTGTATTTGGAACTGGTTGTACTCTGTTGCGGTGGAAATAAGATATCAAACTATTAATTAGTTTGAATCACAATTCTTGATTCACAACCGCTCTTTGATTTATCCGAAGGAAAAGGTCAAAAGAGGGAAAACCTATTTTTGCATCGTAAACACAATGCGCGGAGAGACCTAGGTAAGGGGTTGGTTAAGCTTAGGGAAGGTACTAGCACCCTAAACTTCTGTAGTACTCTACAGGAACCTTTTGTTTATTGTATGCTTTTTTATTTTTATTTATTATCTGCTTTAATATATATTGAGTTAAGGGATAGAGTGACCTAAAGACCTAAGAGTTAGTCCTAAGTTTACTCGGCAAGATATCGCATCTTATGCCTACGTATCCTGGATAGGGAATGGAATCAGAGTAATCATAGTTCCCCTCGAAAGAGAGGTTAGAAATGTTTTGACTATGGTCAAGGTTTCAATGGGGAATAAACGTATCTTAAGGACACGCTTACGCAGAGTTTTGAAACTCCTATTTCTATGTTGAAAACTTGAATTAAAATTAGGGATTCCACAGCGGGAAACTCTAAAATAGAGTACGACGACTCTTTGACTTAAAGCTAGGGTAAAGGGTATTTTCGTCCACGGCGGGACACCTAGGCTATTAGAGTGTGAAACGGTCAAAAATTAAGGTTATTGATTCGGCGGTCAAACGGCTAAACCTAATTCCTTCGGAAGTAATCCTAACGGTAAAATCATGCAAACAGACAAAATATCGTACGGCAGAATTAAAATACGGAAAAAAAATAAAGAAAGCGGTAAAAGAAGCATCGCGACGATCACTCGCGTAAATTACAAATCCCAAAAAAATACAAAAATAAAAATAACTGCGATCATGGCCTCGCATAAATTACATCCATGAAACAAAAAAATAGTACGAACAAATGAAATATTGAGGAGCTGCAACGAACAAACTAATGAGGGTTAGACGAAAATGAAGCGGCTAAATCCAAAACTTTATTTTTTTGAATTTTATTTAAAGGGAAGAACTAATTTTTTCATTTAAAAGGAGAACTTAATTTGGTTTTAATGTTTTTATTTAAAAATTAGTTTTAATTTGATTTAAAAAATGCTTTAATTTTAAGGTTTTTGATGAAAAAAGTTAGTTTTAATTTTTGTAAAATGTTTTAATTTTAATGTTTACACAATGTTTTAAATTTTAAAGCAAAAAAATGTTTTACTTTTTAAAGTTAAAAAATGTTTTTTAAATTTATTTTTAAAAATGATTTTTAATTTTAAGTTTTAAATATGAGTCTTAATTTTAAAAACAAGGTTTAATTTTAATTTTATGATTTTAGCTTAAAAAATGGTTTAATTTCTTTTTTTTTTAAAAATATTTTAATTAACTTAAGTAAACTAAGTTAATGAGATTAACAATTAGAAATATTTTGATTTTAACAGTTTTCATTAACCTGCATTATGAAAATTATATACTACAGTAATAATAAAATATTAATAACAATATAATAATAATACAATAAATAAAAGAATAGGAGGAAGAAAATGAGAAATAAAAGGGGGATTATCATGTTACTGAACGTGTTTTTTAGGTTTTTCATCTTTAACCCTTCTTCTTCATAGCGGCGGCGGCTCCCCCATTGATAAAGTTTTGAAACTTTTTCTTTTCCTTTTGCATGACTGTTCTTGCATCTTCTTCTTCCTTGCTTCGCCATAATCTTCTCTTTTTTCTGTAAAAAAAAAAAAGAATAACAGAAACCAAATGTGATATTGACGAAATCTTACGAGTTATGGTTTGTTGGTGATTCCGCCGATGATGAAGCTTTGAAGGTTTTTTCGAAAATCTCCCCTCTTCTGATAAGTCCTGAGAACGGCCGCCGTTTTTCTTTTGTCTCCTCCTCTCTTTCTCAAACACAACTTATGTTTATATAGGTAACAAATTAGGGTTAACTCTAACCTAATGCCCACTTTAAAGCCCAACTTAAATAATTAGTTAAAACTAAATAAAATTCAAACAATTTAAAATAAACTTAAAATTCTATTTATTTATACTAAACATTAAAAATATTATAAAAAGAATAAAATCTTTTCTAATATTTTTAATTTTAAATTTTTTGGATGTTTTTATGAATAATATGGAAAAAAGTAAAAAAAATAATATTTTTTAAAAAATAATTTAAATAAAATACGAAAATAATAATTAAATAATAAAAAAAACTATTTTTGTTATTTTTTTTATGAAAATAGAAAAGTTAGAATAAAAAATAAAAGAAACAAAACAAAAAGTGAAGAAGGTGGTTTTCGAACTCTCAACCTCTCACACTCACAACTCCTTACACAGGGTCTCTTGTCAATTGTGCTATTTTATTCATTCAAAATAAAGTGGCACTAGAAACCCTGTAAACTAAAAGAGCGCGCCACATGATATTTTCTTGCAACAATCAAACAACTGCACAACCCGTTAGTGGTTAGTTTAAACGCAATGCAAAATGAAATGGGATGCAAGATGAAACGACTAATCTTAGGGCAAAATTTGGGGTATTACAGTTGCCCCTATTTAAATAGCTTCACCGGATGATTTGAGCGACAAAGGCTCGAGAAATCATGGTGGAGGGATTTAAATATAGATAACCGAAAATTTTGCTCTTAGATGCAGTGATATGCAATACTATGGACAAAACGAAAATAAACTATAATGTTGACAATGCCATGAATTTAGTATGGTGCGCATGATGGAATGGTAAATGCAGAGATGCAGACGACACGACGACATAAGGGACAAACGGGACGAACGAACCACATTGGGAATACGACGCACTGGGTGACAGCACGACACTAGGGAATTCTAAAGTGATGGTCAACTGGTGCTAGCATGACCAATTTTCACCTTTAGAAAGGAAAGGTAAGAGCGAGATCCTCAATGGAGATGGCACCGATGAGACGGCCTCCACTAGGGAAAATCTAGGAGTAATTATTCAACAGGTTCAGGCCTGACCGGCTGATATTCTAGAGTAAAAAATAAAACTGGATCTGCACGACTGTAGGATCGATTAACAAGATGCTGGAGCATTGAGCAAAGAATAACATCCGAGCTTCTGGAAACTCTCCCTCGTGACAGGATCAGACGGAATTTTGGAATCCGTAGAAAATATACAGGATAAAACCGGCTGTATGCCAAAATAAATGGGCTTAAATGGGAAACGCCGTGATAAGCTTTCTCGAGAGAGAACTGCCACTTATCGTTGGAAGGGACTTATATGCCAAACTGGATAAGCTCCCAAATAAAGAGACTGCTGCTTATCTGTGGATAATAGATTGATTGATAATATAAACTTCTTCACGTCTCAAGTCTGTGCTCCCTGGACATGATTCAGTTTCTTCTTTTTCTAAAGGATAAAATAAACGTCTTCATAATTCGAGATCGATGCTCTCCCGAATATGATTCGGCTCCTTCTTTTACTAAAGGGTAAACGAACTTCTTCATACTTCAAGATCTGTGCTCTCCTGAATATGATTCCGCTCCTTCTTTTACTAAAGGGTAAACTGAACTTCCTCATACTTCAAGATTCACACTCTCCTGAATATGATTCTGCTCCTTCTTTTACTAAAGGGTAAACTGAACTTCCTCATACTTCAAGATTCACACTCTCCTGGATATGATTCTGCTCCTTCTTTTACTAAAGGGTAAACTGAACTTCCTCATACTTCAAGATTCACACTCTCTTGAATATGATTCTGCTCCTTCTTTTACTAAAGGGTAAACTGAACTTCCTCATACTTCAAGATTCACACTCTCCTGAATATGATTCTGCTCAAACCTCCCCTTTCTTCAAAATGATACGGGAAATGGAAACCAAACTACTCGCTGGAGATGGCCATTTGCTGCAAGTCATAACGAAGATAGGATAAGCTTCTCGGGCGAGGAATGCCGCTTATTTGCAAGAGTGGCAATAATAAGCTTCTCGGGTGAGAACTGCTTGTAGAGGTGGTAACAGGTAATGTAAATTGTAAAGAAAGTTGTGATGATGACAAACATCTAGATCACTGAGTGATAGCAGGTAACATAAATTGTAAAGAAGGTCGTGATGATGGCAAACATCTAGATCACTGTAATGTAAATTGTCAAGAATGTTGTGATGATGACAAACATCTAGATCACTGAGTGATAGCAGGTAACATAAATTGTAAAGAAGGTCGTGATGATGGAAAACATCTAGATCACTGTAATGTAATAATGAGCTCCTTGTATGAGAAGATCAATTGTAGAGTGTATTGTAAAGTGTAAGGTAGGTGATAAGCTCCTCGGCTGGGAACTGTTGCTTGTCTATTGTGCAATGTAGTGATAAGCTTCTCGGGCGAGAATTGTTGCATATCTGCAAAGGATTGTAAATGCTTTTCTTGAAAGATAGCGCAAAATAAATGCACGTCCAGGTAGGTTCAACGACCGACAGGACTGAAATTCGATTTAGAATTGGGCTAGAAAGAACTGATAAACAAAACTCCATTGAGGAAAAGAACTCGAATGGGGACTACCTTATCTTAACACGGAAAGGTAATGGAAATAACCATCGTCCACGAGGGTTGAACTCTGTGGGGAAACTGGAAACAAGTAGGTGTTTTATGCTTAGGGCTGACGATCTACTTGGAGAGAGTGGACAAACCCAGTTACTCGGCGGTAACGACAAGGATGACGATAAATAGCAAGCATGCAAATGCTAATGCGTATGCCAAAGTGTATACGAATGTGTATGTTCATGTGTATGACAATGAAATGAAAATGAGTATGTAATGCTCATGCTTATGCTTATGCTGACAAAACAGATGAGAGAGGAGACATGAGATGAAATAAACATCTCGACAGGAATACCCAGTGACCTCTGCAACAGTACATCTATTAGAGGATAGGAATAGTTGATGGTAAGACCGAATCTGGCTTCAAAGTTAAAATTTCCCTGGGGAGAAAATCTCATGACTTCCACATGGGGATGCGATACGACTTCACCGGAGAGTATGATGCCCTGACTTCAACTGGGGATTCATGACCTCCGCATGGGGATAAGATGTCATGACTTCACCTGAGAGATTGCTATCATGAACCATAATCAGCTCAAGAACTCTTGGATCATAGACTTCCGGGGATAAAATCTGTATGGGAAAGGTGTGGAGCAAGACAGCTTCATGGAGATAGTGTAGCAACTTCCTGGGAAAAGTACCTCGGCTTCCTGGGGAAAAGGTATATCCGACTGGGGATAAGATATATCAAACTTCCCTGCGGAGAGTTCATCAGACTTACTGGGGAGAAATCAACAAACATTCCTGGGGAAGGTATCTTGACCTCTTGGGGAGAATATGGCAGTCTCCTGGGAAGTATTTCTGAGGAAAGTAAGGAAATTCCACTGAGGAACAAATGATTCCACTAAGAATGGGTCTTCAAGACTGTATATCACTCGGAGGATACCGAAGATGTCTCTGTAGTCTTGAGAGTCACTGAGGATTTATCGGACGGATCCCAAAAGGGTTGTCAGCTTAAAGTCTCGTTGGGGACTATCACCGGGAAGATGGTGGTAAAATCTCTGCTGTCTTGGAGATTACTGGCTCGGTCCAAAGTGTTGTCAGCTTATAGTCTCCCTGGGGATTGTGTCGGCTTAGAGTCTCTCTGGGGACTGTGTCAGCTTAAAGTCTCTCTGGGGACTGTGTCAATGATGTAGATGTACTTCTGCAACGATCAGATTTACTGGGGAATAAAGACCGCCGGGAGTAAAATCCATCGGGTGCCTAAAGAATGTTGTAAAGATAATTTTGATCTCAATGGACTTTGTAGTAGTCGCCATTTTGAAAAACAATATGCCCCAGAGTACCTGCTTCATGAGAAAGTCATCTCGAGAGGATTTTACAGAGAACATGGGGTTCGGTTGCCCCATTATTTTCAAACTCTTGGAGAGATATGTCAGATCTCAACGTAACTGGCTCAGATCGACGGTGACATGACTGAGTCTTCAAAAATAGCTCTTAAGAATGTCAGGCTCGCATTGATGAGAAAACTGGAAACCATCTGCCCCTCTTTAGCAGGATCTGTGACATCTATATGTAAGTTTCTAAGATATCAGGCAAAACCGACACGCGTGAAATGCTATCCTGAAACTATCAATGTAACAATATATTTGTCTTGAAATTTTTGTTTTTGAAAAAGATATCATTGTAACTCGTGACCTAAATCACTAGTTAGGATATAAGTTTAATTTATAATGCCAACATGAATTTTTTAGCATAGCTCGTAGGAGTCAGGAAACGCTATCTCGCCGAGTATGCTTTAAAAAGAATTCCTACTTCAATTAGGTCTTTTAAAGGTTGTATCGCGGCTCGGTTCACGGTTTAAGAAACAAAGGATAAAGGCTCAAAATGTTATTTGCACCCACCCATTCTTCATGATGTTCTCCAATCCTATTCAGTTAACGAGATACGAGCACTCATGTCTCAATCGGGTTTGATATGGTCGAGAACTCATTAAGGCTTTGGACATGGCAGTCACTCACCTATTGTCTTTTGTGTTTGATCACACGACTTTGTTCTTTATTAGGAATTCTTTATGGTAATCCTTTGTTTTTATTATATTTTTTCATTCCCTAACTTTTGCCTGGACAACGTCCTTTGGATTTGACTTTGGAGTCCAGCGGGATGCCCCAGTTTTGCGTAAGTCTCCTTCATAGGTTTTGACTTAGCGGGCTATATATTTTTTATTTTTGTCAACTAAGTCGTGTGACTCTTTTGAAAGGCTTGTGACTGCCTCACTCTTTAGGGATATTCATTGACTTCTAACTCAGGATGTTTAAGGATAAATTCCCGAAGGTTCACTCCTCCTTTTTGAGAGTCTGAGCGCTCAATCGATTTAACTGAAAAACTACCCTGCCCTAGGTTAAGATGAGGGTTTTAATTTGGAAAAGAAGAAAACTCCTACTTCAAGGCTCAAGGGGGTTAAAGAGGGGTTATCATCCTTATATCTCCATTGTTTGGGATTTGAAACAATGCCTTACATCATCAGCAGGTTTCAATCGGAAGCATACGACAAGAGATTTGATGTTTTGGTTCGTCATCCTCCTCCCAATTCTCTACCAAAGCAGGAGATCGGGTAAAATTGGCATTATAAGTCTTATGAAAAAAATATTTTTAATGAGTGAAACAAATGGATTTATTCAAGACAAACATGCATTGCATCAATTATTCCAAAATAAACAAGTTTGTACATGATAATTATGCTTAATCAAAGAAAATAAACATATAAATAATCAAAATGTAATGTCTCAAAGTCCTTCAAGATGTGTTTATGAAGTCTTTGCATCTGAAACTAGCACAATAATAGCGGTTTCCTCTGGCGGAGCCTCACTGGAATGGGGAGTATGATCACTGCGAGTCATCTTGCTTGCCCCAGCTATATCTGTCGCTGCTTCATTATCAGTCTTCGAGTCTTCCTTCAGACTAACTTTCCTAGATTATTGGTCGATCGGGGTCACATCATCTTGAGGACTGTTGAAATGAAATGGACTGGGCTTCTGAATAAATACCAGCTTTGGCATATTCACAGGAGAAGTAACTGGCTGAGATATGTTGAAAACCTTGAGAGGAGTCTTGATCTTTGGCTGAGGACAATATCTTCTGTTCCAACAAATCTATGACAATGCTTTTGAGTGTGTAACAACCTTCCAAATCGTGACCAGGAGCACCCTCATGAAATAAACAATGAGCGGCGGCGTCGTAATTGACAGGTACCGGATTGGGAGGTGGACCCAAAGTTCGGGTAATAACCAGACCTTGTTGCACTAAGAAAGGATACAACTCAGTGAATGTCATTGGAATCGGAGTACAAGGCTTGTATGGTCTCCTATTTTGACGAGGTATCGTCTCCTCTGATGGTTGGCACACGGGAGCGTTGGGCACTCGTTGACAGTTGTCAAGAGCTTGTGCAGGTTGATAAATAGGAGGTTATTGATAACCCAGATGCTGATAGACTGGAGCCGGTTGCACAGGTTGATATGTAGGAAATTGCTGACTAAAAGGAGGTGCAACAGTAGCTACATATGGTTGTGGAGCATACTGAACTGGATAACCTTGAACATACTTCTGCGGAGGTTGCCAAGGTTGATGAGTAGCCATCGAGCGATTGCTCAGAGTTTTGCACTTCGGAGGAGTAACTCGTCGAACTGGTTCAATAAAAGTAGGATTCACTGAGCTGGATTGACGATTCTGAGGAGGTATATTCTTGGCAGTAACAACTGGTTGAGGATCCACAACAGTATTGGTACTTTCAGAGACAACAGTAGACTGAGTATCCATCTTCACATTAAGAGCTTGTAGCATCTCCAAAATCTGCCCCACACTTCTTCGAAGATCTTCGAGTTCATGGCTGAAACGGTCGATCTCTTGAGCTTTTTCTTCCATCCTTTTTCGAGCTTGGGCTCTAGTATTGTACTGATGCGGAGGACCCAGGGTGACGAAAGTGGAAGGCGAGGGAACCGAGTATGAGAATCTGGGAGACACATGAAATGCAAAATATGATGCTAAATGCAAAGTGCGAATGAAAGGATTTCATGGAATTCAAATATTTATGAATATCGCGGAATACCAAAGAAATTTTATTTATTAATTTGAAAATGAATTACAAATGAGTATTCTTAAAAGTCTCGTCATAATAGCTAAATAAAAGTTAATAATGACCCTAAGGAAGCTTCATGTTCTGCCCCTTGCTCTGCTCTTCGGGCTAGGCCTTTTTGAGGATGAGCCTATCTTCAAAAGGTAAATTGAGAGTTAGAGGAAAATAAATCCTTCATCAAAACCAAACAAGGGTACGTTGGAAAAGTCTTCACAATTGTTGGTGATTAGTGTCCTTGATGTCGGATAACTTCGAGCATATGGCTTTAGCAACGACCTTGTCCTTTAGTGTCCCTCTCTAAGAAAGGGAACAGAGTCTTATCCAAAATAGACAACCCTACGAGCTGAGAATATTCTTCCAAAGTAGGTAATAACTGATAATTGGGGAATGTGAAGCAATGGTAGTCGGGATCATAGAAATGTAGCAAAACCGAAAGAAGTCCTTCGTTCACCTTATATTCTAATAAAGATAACAACCTTCCATACCGGTTACAGAATCCTTCTCGATCTTGGATTAAATATCCTAGCTTCCTTAGGTCATCTAACTTAGGACTTTTAAAAGTATATTTCAAAGTTTTCCTTCGATTGTAATCCATAGTATCCTACAATATTCATAAACAAGGTTTGAACTCCATGAAATGTAATGCAATGTAATGTTTTAGTGGATGCAATGCACATATACAAAGTTCTAGGTTAAAGGTATGTGCAAGGAGTTAGGGTCTACCCATCCCAATAAGGTATGTACTAAGGTTAATTGTACCTGCAGAACAAGGTTCTAAGAAGTGTCCAAAGTCATCAGTCTCTCCTTCGGATATTATCAACTTTCCAACTAACTCAGGGGTCGATAATATTCTCAAGAGAACCTCTTTTGAGTGTAGCATCGCGTAGCAACTATTGTAGGACTACTCCCACATAGTTCCTGCACTACGTCCTATATAAGGCCAAAGTGGTGTTAAGGTACTATGGTCCTCAATATCATAGACTCCAATCGAAAATAGTAAAAGTTTTCACGACTACACTCGATCAACCGAACCATTTTCGAAAAGGTCTCAACTGAGCGGTGATTCTCGAGTCAACTTGGTCGGGACTCACTCCCGGCAAGCCTCGTCGAATATCTCACCATCCTATAATAAGGTCACTCAAATCCGGGTTAGGACTTATCTCACAATAACAGGGTACCCCCCAAGCGAGGCACAATAATAATATATACAAGAGAATAAATAATGAAAAATATCATACAATAAATAAAATAGGGATAACCCTTAAAAGTTATGATTCTCCCCAGTGAAGTCGCCATTTTCTGTTGCGGTGGAAATAGGATATCAAACTATTAATTAGTTTGAATCACAATTCTTGATTCACAACCGCTCTTTGATTTATCCGAAGGAAAAGGTCAAAAGAGGGAAAACCTATTTTTGCATCGTAAACACAATGCGGGGAGAGACCTAGGTAAGGGGTTGGTTAAGCTTAGGGAAGGTACTAGCACCCTAAACTTCTGTAGTACTCTACAGGAACCTTTTGTTTATTGTATGCTTTTTTATTTTTATTTATTATCTGCTTTAATATATATTGAGTTAAGGGATAGAGTGACCTAAAGACCTAAGAGTTAGTCCTAAGTTTACTCGGCAAGACATCGCATCTTGTGCATACGTATCCTGGATAGGGAATGGAATCAGAGTAATCGTAGTTCCCATCGAAAGGGAGGTTAGAGACGTTTTGACTATGGTCAAGGTTTCAATGGGGAATAAACGTATCTTAAGGACACGCTTACGCAGAGTTTTGAAACTCCTATTTCTATGTTGAAAACTTGAATTAAAATTAGGGATTCCACAGCGGGAAACTCTAAAATAGAGTACGACGACTCTTTGACTTAAAGTTAGGGTAAAGGGTATTTTCGTCCACGGCGGGACACCTAGGCTATTAGAGTGTGAAACGGTCAAAAATTAGGGTTATTGACTCGGCGGTCAAACGGCTAAACCTAATTCCTTCGGAAGTAATCCTAACGGTAAAAACATGCAAACAAACAAAATATCGTACGACAGAATTAAAATACGGAAAAATAAAGAAAGCGGTAAAAGAAGCATCGCGACGATCACTCGCGTAAATTACAAATCCCAAAAAAATGCAAAAATAAAAATAACTGCGATCATGGCCTCACATAAATTACATCCATGAAACAAAAAAATAGTACGAACAAATGAAATATTGAGGAGCTGCAACGAACAAACTAATGAGGGTTAGACGAAAATGAAGCGGCTAAATCAAAAACTTTATTTTTTTGAATTTTATTTAAAGGGAAGAACTAATTTTTTCATTTAAAAGGAGAACTTAATTTGGTTTTAATGTTTTTATTTAAAAATTAGTTTTAATTTGATTAAAAAAATGCTTTAATTTTAAGGTTTTTGATGAAAAAAGTTAGTTTTAATTTTTGTAAAATGTTTTAATTTTAATGTTTACACAATGTTTTTTAAATTTTAAAGCAAAAAAATGTTTTACTTTTTAAAGTTAAAAAATGTTTTTTAAATTTATTTTTAAAAATGATTTTTAATTTTAAGTTTTAAATATGAGTCTTAATTTTAAAAACAAGGTTTAATTTTAATTTTATGATTTTAGCTTAAAAAATGGTTTAATTTCTTTTTTTTTTAAATATTTTAATTAACTTAAGTAAACTAAGTTAATGAGATTAACAATTAGAAATATTTTGATTTTAACAGTTTTCATTAACCTGCATTATGAAAATTATATACTACAGTAATAATAAAATATTAATAACAATATAATAATAATACAATAAATAAAAGAATAGGAGGAAGAAAATGAGAAATAAAAGGGGGATTATCATGTTACTGAACGTGTTTTTTAGGTTTTTCATCTTTAACCCTTCTTCTTCATAGCGGCGGCGGCTCCCCCATTGATGAAGTTTTGAAACTTTTTCTTTTCCTTTTGCATGACTGTTCTTGCATCTTCTTCTTCCTTGCTTCGCCATAATCTTCTCTTTTTTCTGTAAAAAAAAAAAAAGAATAACAGAAACCAAATGTGATATTGATGAAATCTTACGAGTTATGGTTTGTTGGTGATTCCGCCGGTGATGAAGCTTTGAAGGTTTTTTCGAAAATCTCCCCTCTTCTGATAAGTCCTGAGAACGGCCGCCGTTTTTCTTTTGTCTCCTCCTTTCTTTCTCAAACACAACTTATGTTTATATAGGTAACAAATTAGGGTTAACTCTAACCTAATGCCCACTTTAAAGCCCAACTTAAATAATTAGTTAAAACTAAATAAAATTCAAACAATTTAAAATAAACTTAAAATTCTATTTATTTATACTAAACATTAAAATATTATAAAAAGAATAAAATCTTTTCTAATATTTTTAATTTTATGATTTTTGGATGTTTTTATGAATAATATGGAAAAAAGTAAAAAAAATAATATTTTTTAAAAAATAATTTAAATAAAATACGAAAATAATAATTAAATAATAAAAAAAAACTATTTTTGTTATTTTTTTTATGAAAATAGAAAAGTTAGAATAAAAATAAAAGAAACAAAACAAAAAGTGAAGAAGGTGGTTTTCGAACTCTCAACCTCTCACACTCACAACTCCTTACACAGGGTCTCTTGTCAATTGTGCTATTTTATTCATTCAAAATAAAGTGGCACTAGAAACCCTGTAAACTAAAAGAGCGCGCCACATGATATTTTCTTGCAACAATCAAACAACTGCACAACCCGTTAGTAGTTAGTTTAAACGCAATGCAAAATGAAATGGGATGCAAGATGAAACGACTAATCTTAGGGCAAAATTTGGGGTATTACATACTCGAAAGAAACAAGTGCCTTGATCATTTCAACTAACTTCCACAAATTCATAATAATAAAAGACAGAACATGAATTAAATGAATCAACACGATTTATCAGAATCCAGCATTTAAGTACATAATGGAGGTCTCCTCACAATTTGTGGTTCTAAAACCTAAGTGACTCATTCATTCAATTATGTTGCAAAGAGACAATATTTAATCACAAAAAGAACAAAGTTCCGCTTGCATTCTAGAATTCTAACCAAAGGTAGCCATGTACCTTAGCTATAATCGCTTGTTAATTTTTTTATCATCGCCATCCAAGCTCGGATGCACCTTCATTGGATACTTCTTTTGGAGAGCAACCAATCTAGAAGGTTTTGACATCAACCGATCCACAAAAAGTTATTAAAAACCAGAATTAAATGAAAAACTATTAATCATAACTGAAATTAAAGAAATAGAAATGTGTCGGGGGGATAAAACACCCCAATAGTACAACCCAAAATAACATAACAAAATAAAACCCAGAATTCAAAACAAAACACAACAAAACAAAACAAAACAGAATCAAAGATCAGTCCTCTCAGGCTCAGACTCATCACTATCATCGACATCATCTTCATCAAAGTCCTCCTCTCCTGATACATCATCATCATCACCCTCATCATCATCATCAGTCGCCTCAGCAGGGCCACTCGCACCCCCTCCAAAAATAGGCATGTCTACAGGCCAGTTCGCGTACTGCGTAAACTGCTCGCGAGTCATCATGGAGCGCTCGGTGGAAGGGTCTCGGACCTGCAGCTGCAAAACCTGTAAATAATCATGAATATCATACATGGCGCGCTGCTGAGCAGCCATCCAGTCCCAGTTGTAGTTGCAAACTTGCTGTAGAAAAGGGTCAAACCCTTGAGAAAAACCACCGGAACCATCAGCAGTTCCGGTATCATCAGCCGATGCACTACTCCTGTAATTCTTAGGTTTGCAGAACTTGTTCACATACTTGTCATCAACTGTCGGAGGAATCTTCACCATACTCCTAGATGGGAGCTTTAAGCGCGATTGAGAGCATAATGCCATGATGAGGCACGGAAAAGCGAGGGGGCAATTAGCTCGCGACCCTGCTTTCAAACCACTCTCAACAATCGAATTTATTTCATTTGCTATGATCCTAGCAACGTCAATCTGAACGTTGGTAAGGATGCTGTGAACAAGACATGCCACTGGGATCGGCACAGTTGATGTGTGAGACTTTGGTTTTATATTGGTGAGAATCAGTACCAGGATCAATTGAGCCATTAGAGTCATGTCTTCCCAATGAAACCTCACTGCCTCTCCAGATTAGTTTCTTTCCACACTTTTCCCTTCCAGCAAAAGGGTTGTTGGTATAACATCAATGTCAGGGCGGCTTCTCAAACTTCGGGTGTATGTGTCATATTCATCTGCTCCCAAATTGAGCGGTTCCCCAAGTATCCTGTTAATAGCAGCCCTATCAAAACTTATTTATCTTCCCTGCACTCGTGTCATCCACGTAAATGGTGCGTCATCGTCTGGTAATGCATTTGCATAAAATTCCCTAACGATGTCGATATTTTATTGTTCAAGTGGGGAGATCAGCTTGTCCCACTTTTTGCTGTTTATCAACCCGGCAAAAGTTCCAAACTCGCCTCGAGGTTCAATGATGAACCTCCTTTCCGGCAGGATCTTCCTCTTTTGCAAAGCCAAATGCCGAACAACTTGCTTTGGTCCAAGGAACACGTCACTGTCAAATTGAATTGGAACCTGTCGGGGTGTTGAGACAACCTTTCGCTTCTTGCCTTGGTGTCGCTGGTTTCCTGGGGCCATCTGCAAAAGAGTTACAGAAGGATACCACAAACAGCACCACATAACATTAGTCAACAAAAGTAAAACAGGATTGAGATTCTCGCTGGCTTGCTTGCTTAGCGAGCTAGTAGCGAATGCTCGCCACAGGCTCGCCTAGCGAACAAGCTAGCGAATGCTGTATATTTTCAAAAATGCAGCCACTGATAGAAACCCTCTCCAACAACCAACAAGGCAACAAGAACCATTCCAATATCCAGTAAGTTTATCATGAAAAGCTTAAGACTAACCACACATGCAAGTAAATTTTTCTCAAAATCCCTAACATCCCTAATCTGACCTAAATCCTAATTTCTACACATTAAGCAATAGAGAACAAAGAGAAGAGAATAGAACTCAAACCTGTGGCAGCAGAGAAATTGAGATGACAAGGAATTAGGGTTAGCAAGAATTTGCAGAGGAAGGAACGTTTGCACGGTGAGAGTGAAAGTGAAGTGTGGAAGTGTTAAGTGAAACTGAATTTGTAAACAAAAAACAGAAGTTGGGCCTACATAAGTGGCCCACTAACCAACTTAAAATTGTCTGTTCGTGCACGTTCCTACGAGCTCGCTCAGCGAACTGCTGGCGAACATTTGTTACATGCTTGCTTAGCGAACGAGCTAGCGAGCATGACAGAAGTTTGAAAAAAAAAAAAACTCAGCACAACATGCAACTTCAAGGCTCACAAGTTTCCACCATAGATACCAAAATACACAGAAAAACAGAAAATACTTACAATGTTGAGGTGCCTCTTAATAAGCGCTTGTTTAACGTCGGATAAGCTCGACGGTCCAGGATGTTCACACCGGAACATCCAGAAGAAAGGCACAGCTTTGTCGGTCCACATGACCGCCAAGATATATCTTCAAACGTTGACCATTAACTGTCCATTTATCCTTCCTTTCCAAATCTTCTATCACGACAGCTCCATACTCCTTTACTTCAATCACGCGAAATGGCCCGGACCATTTTGACCTCAATTTTCCAAGAAACAATCTCAACTTGGAATTAAACAACAATACCAATTGCCCGGGCACAAATTCTTTTTTCCGGAGCTTCTTGTCATGATATTCCTTGACTTTTTCTTTGTACAACCAACTTGAGTGATATGCAACATTGCGCATCTCCTCCAACTCAAGTAGTTGCACCTTCCTTTTTTCACCGGCCAACTCATTATCAAAATTCAAAAATTTTAAGGCCCATAAGGCCTTGTGCTCCATTTCAACCGGCAAATTGCAAGTTTTACCATAAACCAATTGAAACGGAGTTAGCCCAATTGGAGCTTTATAGGCCGTGCAATACGCCCATAGAGCTTCATCCAATTTTTGCGACCAATCCTTCCTAGAGTTCGACACGTTTTTTCCAAAATTTTCTTAATCTCTCTATTAGAGACCTCAGCTTGACCATTAGCATGTGGGTGGTATGGAGTTGCCACTCTATGCATTACACCGTAATGTTGTAAAACTTTTTCCAATGGTGAATTGCAAAAGTGTGACCCTCCATCACTAATCAACACTCGGGGGGTTCCAAAACGGGAAAAAATATTTTTCTTTAAAAAGTTAATGACCGTTTTAGAATCCTCCCTTGGTGAGGCAATCGCCTCAACCCACTTTGACACGTAGTCAACTGCAACCAACAAGTATTCATTTCCAAAAGAGGGTGGAAATGGTTCGACAAAATCGATACCCCAACAATCAAATAATTCAACCTCTTGAATGTTTTGAAGAGGCATCTCATCTCTCTTACCTATTCCACCGCTTCGTTGGCAACTGTCACAACTTTGCGCATGGGCATTTGCTTCTTTAAAAATAGAAGGCCAATAAAATCCTGATTGAAGGACTTTATTTGCCGTTCTAGCCCCATTGAAATGGTCGCCATAAGGCGAGTTGTGACAATGCCATAGAATACTTTGCGCTTCATCACCGGTAACACGTCTCCTTAACAAATTATCACCTCCCAGCTTAAACAGATAAGGGTCATCCCACACATAGTACTTGGCATCCGAGAGGAATTTCCTTTTTTGGTTAGGAGTTAGGTCGGGCGACACAAAACCACTTGCCTTGTGGTTTGCAAAATCCACAAACCACGGCCTCACTTGAACTTTAAAGAGTTTTTCATCAGGAAACTCTTCTCGGATTTCCTTTTCTAAAGTAGTCACCTCCACATTGACAAGGCGAGATAAATGATCTGCTACCAAATTTTCTGACCCTTTTTTGTCTTTAATTTCTACATCAAATTGTTGCAACAAAAGGATCCAACGGATAAGCCTTTGCTTTGAATCCAGTTTGGTTAGCAGATATTTTATCGTCGCATGGTCGGTATAAACAATCACTTTAGACCCAATGAGATATGACCTAAATTTTTCAAGTGCATACACTATTGCAAGCAATTCTTTTTCTGTTGTGGCATAATTAATTTGCGCCTCATTAAGAACTTTGCTTGCATAGTGTATAGCATGAAAATTTTTGTCTTTTCTTTGGCCCAACACCGCTCCAATAGCATAGTCGCTAGCATCACACATTAGCTCAAAATTTAAATTCCAATCCGGAGCAACTATGATTGGAGCGGTGACCAATTTTTGTTTCAAAATCTCAAAAGCTTTTAAACATTCATCAGATAAGAGAAATACTTGGTCCTTGGCCAGCAAGTTACTCAAAGGCCTAGCCACCTTTGAGAAGTCTTTGATGAATCGCCGGTAGAAACCGACATGCCCAAGAAAGCTTCAGATACCCTTTAAGTTAGTTGGAGGAGGCAACTTCTCAATCACATCTACCTTAGCATGATCCACTTCGAGCCCTTTTGACGGGACTTTGTGACTGAGAACAATCCCCTCCGTCACCATAAAGTGGCATTTCTCCCAATTTAGCACCAAATTGGTCTTCACACACCTTTCAAGCACAATTTCTAAATTTTCCAAACATAAACCAAAAGAACCACCAAACACCAAAAAGTCATCCATGAAAACTTCGATTGTTTTCTCTATAAGATCGGCAAAAATGGCTTGCATGCATCTTTGGAAGGTTGTCAGCGCATTACACAACCCGAAGGGAATTTTGCGGTAAGCGAAGATTCCAAACGGATACGTGAAAGCCGTCTTCTCATGATCGGCCGGGTCAACCGCAATTTGGTTGTACCCGGAATAGCCATCTAGAAAACAATAGAATTGTTGTCCCGAGAGTCTCTCTAACATTTGGTCCATGAACGGAAGTGGGAAGTGGTCTTTCCGAGTTGCGGTATTCAACCGCCTATAGTCAATGCATATTCTCCACCCCATTGCTACCTTTGTTGGGATCAACTCATCTTTGTCATTACGAATAACGGTAATGCTACCCTTTTTAGGAACATGCACCAGACTCACCCAAGGGCTATCCGAGATAGGGTAGATCATTCCCGCATCCAATAATTTGACAACTTCCTTCCTAACAACCTCTTTCATTGTAGGATTTAAGCGGCGTTGTGGTTGAGCCACCGGCTTAAAATCCTCCTCCATTAAAATTTTGTGCATGCAATAGGAGGGACTAATTCCTTTGAGATCGGAAAGAGTCCACCCCATCGCTTCTCGATTCTTTTTTAACACATCAATCAAACGGATTTCTTCACTTTTGGACAAAAGGTTGCTTATGATAACCGACTTTTCTTCGGTTTCATCTAGGAATGCATACTTCAAGTTATTTGGTAACTCCTTCAATTCAATCATTGGCTTTTCATCTTCAACCTCCTTTTTCAACACTTCCTCCTCCACTTCCCATGGTTGTAACTCTTTAAGACTATTAAATTATTTTAAACATTCATCAAGAGCTTCTTCTTCTTCAAGTGTAAAAACTTCAAAAGAGTCATTAAGAGCTAGCTCCATGGTAGTTATAGCATGAACATGTTTGGAAACTTCAAAGGTAGCTTCTTCAATTACATCAACTCGGAAACTATCACGTTTGTCATTTGAGTGCTTCATTGCTTCAAAAAGGTCAAAAGTGACTTCTTTATTTTGTACCCTCACCTTCATTAAACCGTCATCTACATCAATCATCATACGAGCGGTTTTCATGAATGGTCTTCCGAGAATTAGCGGCGCATCATCGTCTTCCTCCATATCAATAACAATAAAATCAATCGGAAAGAAAAACTTGTCAACCTTTACCAATACGTCTTGAGCTACTCCACGAGGGTGAGTAGTAGACTTATCGGCTAATTGCAACGTCATACGGATGGCTTTAATCTCAATGTTGCCAAGCTTTTTCACAATAGATAAAGGTATAAGATTGATGCTTGACCCCAAATCGATTAACCCTTTTCCAACATAAACGTCGCCAATTGTAACCGGGAAGGTGAGTCGCCCCAGATCAACTTCTTTTCTCGGTAGAGTCCTTTGGATGATGGTACTACAACTTGCATCCATAACAATTGTTTCCGGCTCCATATACCTTCGCTTTTTGGTGAGTATGTCCTTCATGAACTTGGCATACTTTTGCATTTGCTCCAAAGCTTCGACAAACAGGATATTGACTTGAAGTTGTTTAAAGATATCCATGAACCGGGCATAATGTCGTTCATTTTCTCTCCTAGATGGAGCATGAGGATAAGGTAAATTTTGGACCGGAGTAGTGCTCACTACCTCCTTCCTTCTAGAATTTCGCTCTTTTTTCTTCTTCACTTCTTCCACCATATCTTTTTCACTTGTTTTATTTTCAACTTCACCATTTTTTTGATTTTCAACTTCAACACATTTTTCTTTATTTTCAACTTCACCCTCACTCCAATTCCCAACTTCACCATCAATATCATCAATTTTTTTCTCTACCTCTCTTTTTTCACTCTCGTCAACCAACTCTTTTCCATTTCTCGTCTTTATAGTCTTACAATGCTCCTTAGGATTTGTTTGCGTATTTGCCGAGAAAGATGGTCCGGATTGTTGTTCCGCTAATTGCTTAGCAAGTTGACCAACTTGAGTCTCAAGATTTTTAATTGCCGCATCGTTACTTTTTTGATTCGCCATTGACATTTGCATGAATTTTGTCAATGTCTCTTCCAATTTTGAAGCTACGACCGGTGGTTGTTGAGTTTGATAGGGATTTTGACGGTTGGAAGGACCACCTCCATAACCTTGGTTATGTTGATAGTTTCCCCTAGGTTGGTACCCTTGGTTGCCTTGATAATTTTGTTGTTGTGGATTTTGGTGTTGTTGTTGTTGTTGTTGATGTTGCCTCAGTTGATAATCTCTTTGGTTTGCCATGTAATTAACTTCTTCAAATCCTGGAGGTGGACAAAATCCGGTGTCGTGTTCACCTTTGCAAAGTTCACAACAAGCTATTTGTTTAGCTTTTGACGGTTCTTTTAACTCTTTTACTTGTTGTGAGATAAGCTTGTTTTGTGCAAGAATAGCGTCATTTGTCCCTAAATCGAGCACACCTGGTTTTCTTTGAGTCACCCCACGATTATGATTCCCTTGATGATCATTAAGTGCCATCTTATCAATAATTGCAATTGCATCATCTACACTTTTTGACATCAAAGAACCTCCCGCCGTAGCATCCAATAAGGTCTTGTGAACTGAAAGGAGTCCATTGCGAAAAATATGAACTTGAGTGAGCTCGTCGAAACCGTGTCCCTTGCACTTTCTTAACATAGATTTGTACCGCTCACAGGCTTCGTTTAGTGATTCACTAGCTCTTTGAGAAAATACCGCAATCGCAGTTTTAGCCTCCATGAATCGGTTATGTGGAAAGAAACGTTCAAGAAACTTCTCCTCTAGAAGATTCCAATCCGTCATGATTGTTGTCGATTGATCAAGGTACCAATCCTTCGCTTTCCCAATCAAGGAATGATGAAATAGTCTCCTAAACAATGACTCTTCGTCAGCTTCTGTTGCTCCCGTTGCACCAGCAATCTCATAGAATTTTGTGAGATGGGTGAACGGATCCTCACGGTCTAGTCCCGTGAAAGGATTTTGATAGGCTAGAGCTAGGATTCCCGTTTTCATCTCAGCTTGCCTTCCGTTTTGAAGATTCCGTGCGAACTGAGCTGTATGTCTTGGACTGTTTGTGCATGGAGTGGAAACTGGAGGTGGTGGTGGTGGAGGTGCTGCCATAATTGGTGTGAAATGTGGTGATGGTGGTGGTGTAGAGGAACTTTCTCCTTACTCTTGTCTTTGCCTAGCTTGTTGCCTCCTCCGTCTTGTTCTGCTGTTCAGTCTCCTTGCGGTTCTCTCGATCTCGGGATCAAAAAGAAGTTGGTCCTCAGGAATCTGCCCTCGCATAAAACAAAGGTTGCACACTAAACCAAACAGATTACAAGCACAAGTAAAGAAAATTCAAAGTTAAAAATTCAGCAACTATTGCGATGCTCGCAATATGAATTTATATTCCCCGGCAACGGCGCCGTTTTGTTGGAACAGTGGTAAAGTGTCGGGTTTTTGTTATTGTCTCCACAAGGAATATAAGATATTGTTGTCGTTCGACAGTTGATAAATTCGTAACTTTATAGTAACAAAAGGGGGGTTTTGGTTTTAGTAACGGTATCTTGCATAAAAAAGTAATGTTTTGCGGTTTAAAGAAAGATTGCCAAAGTTAGGGTTCGGTGATCGTTTTTCATGCATATGTTCGATCAACAAGATTCATAAACTCCATTAGATGATAAATGCATTCACAACATCCACTCAATGCGATTATCTCTAACTCGCATTGTGGGATTTGTCATTTTGATCCATTGTTGATCTCTCACACAATCTATCAAAATGATAACATTAAAGTTCAACATTTATGTGAACAACTTCATTCATAACTATCTCTAACTTACAAACAAAGGTGGATGAAAACCTAGGTTAAGAGTTGGAAAATATCTCTCAATCATAAACCAACACAAAGAGTTATCGATAAAGCAAAGTTTTCACCATACATTCATCATCAAAGAGTTTACAAATGAAGATCAATACATTTACATACAAAGCTTGATGATCACCTACATCTAACCTTGACAAAAGGAAGTATTTAGCTACTCATTTTCATGGTAGCTTGTGGTAGAAGTATCGGGAGAAGGTTGATGAACATCCGAGTCGAAGAATCCAACTTTGATGAGAATCCACCTTCTTTTTGGTGGAATGATGTTAAGATATGAAGAAATTAGAGCAAAAAGAGTTTCTAGGTCACAAAATCACTTTTTAGCAAAAGTAGTAAAAGTTGTGATAAGTCAACAAAAAGTACACTAGCTATTTATAGACAAAATTGATGGTCTGCCACGCTCGCGACCTGGCTCGCTAAGCGAGCTTCCAGCGAATGTTCGCTACAGCCTCGCTCAGCGAACATGCTAGCGAGGTCTGAGGCAATCATTCTGTTTGGCTTCGCTGCAACTTCGCTCAGCGAACATGCTAGCGAGTTCTTAAGGTATAATTCTGTTTGGCTTCGCTACTTGCTCGCTAGGTGCTCGCCCAGCGAGTGCTTCGCTATCCTCCTCGCTACCAGCGAACAATCCCAATGTGCTTCTGCCCAAGTCTGGGAGTGTTCGCTAGCTGCTCGCTATGAGCTCGCTTAGCGAACACTCGCTACTGCTTCGCTCAGCGAACATGCTGGCGAACTTGCTATTGCTTTCAACTTTCTTGGTTCCTTTGTCATCTTCCTTGTGCCTTCAAATCCTACTCTTTCATGCTTAAATACTGCATAATAACACGCAAATTAAAAGAACCAAGAGTGTTTCACACTATGATGCATATTAGCAAAAATAAGTCGGTTAGAGCACAAATTAGACAAAAACGGAGTGAAAGATGCCCAAATTTGATAGCTCAAATAAGCACAATTGGGCATCTAATAGCAGACAAAGTGGCAGACGTGTGTAAGAAAATTGTGACGTGATATTCACGTGACAATTTGTGATGTGATATTCACGTGGCAAGTTGCGACGTGATTTTTACTTCACAACTTGCGACGTGAATATCACGTGGCTAAGTGTTTTTTTTTTAATTTTTTAAATTGATTAATTTTTTGGTACGTTTAAAAATGGTTTATATTTTTATTTAAATTTAAAATTATAATTATAGTTTGTCCGTTCAATTTAATAAATATAAATTATTTTCAATAATAATTTAAATTGGAAAATTAATAAATATAAATAACAAAAATTAATAAATATAAATAAATATCAAAATTAAGAATAAATTTTTTAAATAAAAAGTGTATAATATACTAAAATATAATCAATATTTTACAAAAATAAAAATTTAAAATTACAATAAATGATTCGGATCAATCCGGATCGGGAAAACTTTTAATGTCAAAATCATCGTTACCCTCGTCATCCAATTGTTGTTGACCACCCACTTCTTCATTTCCAACAATTGGATTATCGCCACCTTGCAATTGCATAAATTGGCGCATCACCGCCTCAATTTCAGCTTGCCTTTTATTCATTGCCTCTATCTGATGTTGTTGCTCCTCCATTTTGGCTGCCGTTTCGCGTCTCGCTTCAGTTAGCGTCAATTGTCTTATCGTTTCTAGCATCTCGGGGGTCAATTGTGGTGGATGTTACGTTCCCTCACCATATCTAACTCTTTGAATTAGAGTTCTGTCCCTTTTTCTCATACCACCGGCCAAAGCTCCAACACCAAATAAACATCCATTCGGTCCCTTTCTGGCAGTTACTAAACCCCAAATATAAAAATCCACTCGTGGATTAAGCGACTCGGAACCTCTTGGAGTATATTGAAGATTCTCTATCAAAAACTGTGTGAGCAATACTTGGTAATCCTCCTACACATAAAATAAATAAATAAATTGAATACAACTTAAATAATTTAAGTTAAATTAAATAATAAATTTTGCCACGTGATTTTCACGCCACAATATCTCAGTTGCCACGTGATAATCACTTCACAAAATTCTCATTAAATAAAAAAATAAAAAAATAAAGTGAAATAATTTTTTGGTGCGTTCGTCAACAAAGCCCCCTGATTTCTTTGTTCTCGTCTTTACAACTAGCTCAGTCATGAGTAGATGTCTCCCCAACCTCTTTTCCTAAATAATAAAATTAACTTTAATTAAAAATATATAATAAATCGTAATATAAATTAAAGTAGAAGTAATAATTACCATGCGTCGAGTATGTTCGACAACACTTATACTTCCAATTGCATTAAGGCTACCCTCTTTTTCAGATGCTCTCATTTTCTTTGCTTTTTCAGATCTTGCCTTAAATTCAGCATCTGAATCCCAATAAATAAGAAGTTCATCGAAAAATTCTTCGCCTATCCAGTTGGGACGAATATTTTCAAGTTTCCAACGCTTTCTAGCACGTCGTAGCATGTCAGAAAGTCAAACTGCTGTTCTGCCAAAATAATTTTTTCTAACCTCTTTCTCATTCATTTTTTTCGCACGTACACTTTTCCTACAATGTTGTAGAACATCCAAATAAAATAGTTAGACAATTATAATAAAAAAATAATTATAACAAAAATAAGTTAAAAAATAAATTACATAACTTAAAAAATAAATTAATTATACCTTAAATAAATAAAACCAAGCTTCTCTTTCGTCCCCCTTAACTTCTCTAAATCTCTTCCAAGCTTTTTTACACTTTTGCTGAATAACATAACTTATACACTGGGCAGCAGTCCGACTCGGCTCGAAACTAAACATCAATAATTTATATTAATATGAAATATAAGTTAATATAAAAAATGGAAACATGTATACTTAAAAATTTAAAACTTACGAATTTCCGCTGGGCCAAATAAAATATCTTCCATTAATGATTTGAACCACCTCATCATTAGGAGCCTCCTCATCATCGTCCTCAGCTGCCTCCTCATCAGCCACCTCATGATCGTCATCAACTGCCTCATCATTATCCTCACGCATAGGTATATGTGTGGATAGTAAATGTACCTGTGTGGTATGTGCGGGGTGGGATCCCTCAGACTGTGTTAAGGATGAGGGTACCTGTAGGGGAGTTGGAAAAGTAGATCCCCCCGACTACATGAAGGGTGTGGGAACCTGCTGGTAGGGAGGTGGAAAGCTAGATCCCCCAGATTGTGTGAAGGATGAGGGTACCTACTGGTATGGATAACTAGGTCCCCTAGGATGCTGATATGGATAACTAGGGCCCCCAGATGGGCTAATAAAAGTTGGTCCCCTAGATGAGCTAATAAACACTGGAGCCCCCGATGGGCTAATAAAAGCTGGAGCCCCATATGGGCTAATAAAAGCTGGATACTCCTGAGGGGAGAGCAATGTCATGAAAGGCTGAGAACTAGTCATGGACATAGAATCTAATTGACTCTGCGGAGGAGGACACATGGCCGACTGAGGTGCCTGACATACTACTACTCTCGGACGTTGGAACTTCTTACTCTTATTTTTATCAGTTTGAGGTGGCATTTTACCTATTTATATAGAATACACATTTAATATATATTCATGAACAATATCTTTTAATAAATCTTAAAAAATACAATCACACACACACACACACACACACACACACACACACACACACACACACACACACACACACACACACACACACACACACACACACACACACACACACACACACACACACACACACACACACACACACACACACACACACACACACACACACACACACACACACACACACACACACACACACACACACACACACACACACACACACACACACACACACACACACACACACACACACACACACACACACACACACACACACACACACACACACACACACACACACACACACACACACACACACACACACACACACACACACACACACACACACACACACACACACACACACACACACACACACACACACACACACACACACACACACACACACACACACACACACACACACACACACACACACACACACACACACACACACACACACACACACACACACACACACACACACACACACACACACACACACACACACACACACACACACACACACACACACACACACACACACACACACACACACACACACACACACACACACACACACACACACACACACACACACACACACACACACACACACACACACACACACACACACACACACACACACATACATATATATATATATATATATATATATATATATATATGTATGTATATATATTGATAACACATTCAATACAAGGTTTCATCAAGTTAAATTACAAAAACAATTTATTCAAAATCATGTTCATCCATATCGTTATCATAATCTGATGTGATATTATCCTCGAATCCGAACTCTTCATGCTCGTCGTGATTGTCATTTTCATCCAATAATATAGACGCATCAACTTGATGCCCCTCAACAGTTGTATCAGACAAACTTGTAATTTGTTCAACTGCAATCACATCATTAATTTGTTTAAGTTCATCAACTTGGTAGGCAACATCTTCCAATAGATCGTCTGTTTCAATATGACCCAATGGTTTTGTTTTGATTACAATAGACCACCCTTGTTTACGTGGTACAATTGAAGGATAAGGAACATAGTAAACTTGTCTAACAATATGTGACATTATGAAAGGGTCATTTGTACCTTCGGTCCATTCGAATCTCAACAGTATCATATGTCTTATCTATTTTTGTACCTCTGGCTGATGGATCGTACCAGTCACAATAAAACAAGACAACTTTATTTTCTGAGTCCAAATAATTATATACCAACTCTTAGATATGTTTAACAAGTCCATAGAAGTCATCCTCACCACTATCTGTAACTCCTTTACAAATACACCAGTATTTATGAATTTTTTCCCTTCAGTCCATGTCTCAGTGTGAAATTTATATCCGTTCACGAAGTATGTATGCCATTCATTTGCGCTTTGGATAGGGCTTTCAAACAAGTCTCTCAAATGGAGTATTTCTTGAGTCGGTGCAACAATACATGACAATTTCTCCTCGAACCATGCTGGAAAATGAGCATGTATGTGACCGAATGTTGCTTGTACACAGGTGCTATGAAAGTAGGAGATGTTAAATTCCTTATAAAGAAACACACTATAAGTTTCAAGGTAATAATTTTTGTATTCATACGGTAAATAATATTAAACAGTTGGGATATACTTACTCAAGATATGGTTTAACTTCAATGCAGTTAATTAAGACATGAACATGTGCTGATTGCATTTCTTTTTGAGTCAGCCGATGCACACCATTCTTTCCAGAAGGACGACTAGGAAGCCCGAAGACTGATAAGGTAAATTGACTTATTTTGTTAACATTTATAGGATTCCTTATGATTCTTGGTGTTAACATCAAGTGATTGAAATAGTGACCGCAAAAATGAGATGTTTCTCGATGCAAGTAATGTGCACATATTAATCCTTCAACTTTAGCTTTATTTTTCACCGATCTCTTTGAATCACCCATGAACCTTTCAAAAGGATACATCCACCTATATTGAACCGGGTCACCAAGAAAAGCTTCATATGCAAGATGCACAGGTAGATGTTCCATAGAGTAAAAAAAACCAGGCGAAAATACTTGTTCCAACTTACAGAGAATGACTGGAATATTTAGGTCCAACTTAACGATGTCATCCACTCTTAAAGCTGACGCACAAATATCTCTAAAAAATTGACTAATTTCAATTAGTGGATTAAGCAGGTGATTGGGTAGTGAACCGAACGCAATTGGAAGCAATCGTTCCATAAAAACATGACAATCATGACTTTTCATACCATGCAACTTCCCAGTGTTAACGTCGGCACACCTTGCCAAATTTGAAGCATAACCATCAGACATTCTCAATTCTTTTAACCATCGATAAACCACTTTAACTTCTTGGGAAGTTAGACTATAATTCGCCTTGGGTTTTAACAATTTTCCATTTGGCTGACGCTTCAACTCCAACTCTTTTCGATTACACCAAATTTCCATGTCAACTCTTTTCCATTTGTTTTAATAACACATAATGACAAAAATCTTTTTTTAATAACAGATAATAATAATAATATAAATATAATATTGTTTCTAATGTAAATATAAGCAAATAAAAATAAAACATTAAAAATAATATATTTAGTTTTTAATATTCAGTTTTTAAAGGTTATAAATTTATTCTATATATAAAAATTTGTTTTTAATAACACATAATAACAAAATGCGTTTTTTAATAACAAATAATAATAATATGAATATAATATTGTTTCTAATGTAAATATAACCAAATAAAAATAAAACATTAAACATAATATATTTGATTTTTAATATTAAGTTTTTAATATATAAATTTATACTATATATAATTTTTTTTTAATAACACATAATAACAAAAGTCTTTTTTTAATAACAAATAATAATAATAATAATAATAATAATATAAATATAATATTGTTTCTAATGTAAATATAACCAAATAAAAATAAAACATTAAAAGTAATACATTTGGTTTTTAATGTTCAGTTTTTAAAGGTTATAAATTTATACTATATATAAAAATTTGTTTTTAATAACACATAATAACAAAAATCTTTTTTTAATAACAAATAATAATAATATAAATATAATATTGTTTCTAATATAAATATAACCAAATAAAATAAAACATTAAAAATAATATATTTGATTTTTAATATTCAGTTTTTAATATATAAATTTATATTATATATAAAAATTTGTTTTTAATAAAAAAATATTTTTTTTAATAACAAATAATAATAATATAAATATAATATTGTTTCTAATGTAAATATAACCAAATAAAAATAAAACATTAAAAATAATATATTTGGTTTTTAATATATAAATTTATACTATATATAAAAATTTATTTTTAATAACACATAATAACATAATATAATTCTGTTTTTAATATAAATATAACAAAAAATAAATAAAACATTAAAAATAATAAATTTCAGTTTTTAATATTCTGTTTTTAATATTTTATTTCTAAATATAATATTCTATTTTTAAACATTAAAAAATAGATTGAACATATAAATATTTCTGTTTAGAAATATAAATAACTTTAAAAATAGAATATTCTATTTAGATATTTTCTAAACATTAAAAACAGAATATTTAAATGTATTAAAAACAGAACATATCTAAACATTTAAACATAAAATAAATTCCGAAAAAATTAAAACAGAAAAAATTTAAATATTCAGAAAATAAATACAGAAAATTATACATCTAACAACAATTCAAAATTAATAAATTAAACTAAAAAAAAAATTAAATAGTAAAAACACCTCTTCTTCAAACTCCTTCAATCTTCTAGAAAATTATCTTCTTCAATCTCCTTCTTGTTTTCTTTTCTCAATAACAATGATAATTTGACCAAAGAAATAAGTAAATATTAAATTCATATAAAATTACATTTTAAACGAAATTAATAAAAATAAATTCAACAATAATCATATTAAGAAAAAATATATATTACCTGGAGAAGAAAAATGAAGAAACAACTCAAGGAAAATAAAGAAACAAATTAAGAAGAAGAAGAAACAAAGAAGATGAAAAAAAATGTGGAAGAAGAAGAAATAAAGAGAAAGAGAAAGAAGAAATTAAAACTGGAATAATAAGTGTGGTATGGGAAGTTGGGCACACATGTCATAAATAAAATCCTAACGACGTGAATTTCACGTCGCAACCTATAACGGCTAAAATTTAAATATTCACATTAATCACGTAGCGACGTAATTATCACTTCACAACTTTTCCACGTGATATTCACGTCGCAAAAGTTCCAACGGTCATATTGATTTTGTCAGTCAACCTGCAGCCCAGTCAACCATCACCTCTATGTCAGATATTTTTTCCTCCTAAATGGTTGTGACATGATATTCACGTCACAACACAAAATTTGAAAATTTCCCCCTTCCCGCTTCAGTAGATCTGTCGTTTTAATTACTATTTTTTTTAATTTACATGTTGCGACATGATTTTCACGTGAAATAATGTTTTTTTAATTTTTAAATCTGACAGACCATGTGCTACATTTATTTCTTATTATTTTAATATTAAACATGTTAGTGACGTGACAATCACTTCACAGCTGTCTATATTTTGCCACGTGATTTTCACTTCACTAAATCACGTTGTTGCAGTAAGAATTGTGATGTTAAGCTATTGATTAACTTGAATCTTAATTCATTAAATTCACAACTGCACTTTGATTTATCCAAAGGAAAGGTTAAAGAAAGAAAGACCTTTTGCGCGATGTAACAACAACGCTGAGAGATCGGGGATCAGGGGTTGGTTATGCATAGGGTAGTTATCTCACATCCTAAACATTTGTAGTACTCTACAAGAACCTTTTGTATCTTTGTATGCTAAGTTTCTAAATGTTTTCTATGGCTTGGGATAGGGTATAAGGTTGGGTAAAGACCTAAGGATAATTTCTAAATTTTCTCACAAAGATATCACATCCTCTGCCTATGTATCCTAACTAAGATAGAATCAGAGCAACTATAGTTCACCTCACTAGGGATACATGAACCCTTGATCATGATCAAGGTTCAAAGAGGAACTAACATAACAATGCTTGTACAGAGTTTAACAAAACTCTCTGTTCTAAGTTGTACACTCAAATGGATTGGTTTTGGCAAAAAACAAGGGGGAAAGTAAGCAATCATCACCATGATTCTTACATAAAGTTAACAAACTCTATCTTAAATTTCTAGTTGAAGGATACTCATAACAAGGGGTAGGTATTTTAGACTTAAAGCAAAGTCTAGTGGATATAGGTTCTAACTTTACTAAGTTAGGGTTCAAGGTGACTTAACAAAGTCAGAGGGAGGGTAATGAGCTATCTATGACCTAAGGGTCAATAGAGAGGCTTTCCATTGGAATGGGAAAAGATGAGGCAACTGGATGAGAATTAACAAGTTCCATCACTTGGGGAATAACTTAACAAAGTTAAAAATCATACATAAGAATTCATTCAAACATGATGAACATATAAAAGAGTATGGTAACAACCAAGGAAGATATGCAAGCATGTGACAAAATCAAGCAAAAAACAAAGTTTAAATCAAATCAAATGGTTACCACTATTAATGAACAAAGATATCATAATATCTAAAAGAGGAACATGATAGAGGTTCTTACAAGACCAAGCATAGGTTATTAATTTTAAAACATCTTAACAAAGATGAAGAGCAATGAGGTAACAACCATTAAGACAAAAAAACAGAACATGTAATTCAAACAAGTTTAAATGCAAGCAAGTCACAACTTGAGGAAAGCATGTTATAGGGATCAAAAAATGTCAAATGTAACAACATAAGACCAATAATGATGCATTGATGACAATCAAGTACATAAGCATACAAGAAGTGTTACAACAAATCAAGTAAGAAATTTAAGATTTCATGGGGAAACACATACAAGTTTATGGTAACAGCCAAAACAAATCAAGCCCTAGCATGTTATGGTTCTAACAAGACACCTAAGCAGATAGAGAAGACATAAAGAACACACACAAGAAGTTACAACATCAAGAGATATAGTGTGGTTTACAAAGAAAGTTCAAAGTGTTGTTTTCAATTAGATGCATTCACAAAAACAAAGATTGATCATGAGAAGACTTTGAATCAAGCAAACTTTAATCATTCAAGCATGTTAACAAATATATGTGGATCAAACACAATCAATCTTACAAGATAAATCAAATGGTAGATGAGAAAAGCTTCAAAAGAAGTAAGGTGAAAACCCTAAAGAAAACATGATTTCCAAGTGAGTTAAAGTATTTATAGGATACGAATCCTTGAATTCTTCACTTACTATTTGAAAATAGACATGATGAAGAACAATTTGCAAAAAGAATGGGGCAAAATGTTGAAAAATGAGTAAGTTATGAAGAAAAATGAAGAGAAAAGTGATAAAAATAAAGGAAGTGTCCTCCACAAGGGTTGAAGACACACCCTCTAGTCCACATGCTCAAAACCTTACCAAATCAGCCAAGGCACACGTGGGATATTCCAAGGAGAAAGGAACAATATATGCTAAAAACATGAGAAAAATCACAAAAATGCAAAAGAGTTGTCCTCAGCCAAGATCGAACTCATGCAAGTAAGACAAAGAATACATAAGCCGCGCAAGTCATAACCACTAGGGTGGTGATACATCCAATGTATCAAACCACCCCAGAAATATGTAACCCTTTACACAGGGGATTTCTGGGCAACATGACCAGCCAAGCCAAGCAAAACCAAAAAAACGTGAACATCTCAAACTTATTCAAAACTCCATGGATTTTGACAAAATTTAGGTCTAAAATGCTTGAAATTGAAAGAGGAATTCAATGGAACTCTTAGTTTTCTATGAATATGCTTACATTTTAAAATTCGAATGCAAATGCATATTTGGTGTCAAGATGCATTTTCAAAACTAGAGATCAATTTAGTCATGTTATAAACAGTTTCAAGGCTCACACACACTCTAAATGAATCATACATGAAGTTCATAATCACATGAGACTAAAATTCAAATCATAAAAGAAAATGACCTATGAAAGTGAAGTCATGGCATCTAGTTACAATGAAGATCTCATGACAGCTTGTAAACCAATTCAACATTTTAATATGATTCAACAAAACCAATGGCATACATATGAGGTTCTTAAATAATTCCAACATGAGTTCAATCAGAAAATCAAGACTTTGCATAAAGAGTGGAAAAAGACTTCAAAATCTCTCTCAATGTATAAAAACATAATGTTATTCCAAACCTACCAATCTCTTATTGCTCAACAATCAAAGACATTCAAAATGGCTTATAAATGGGGTTATACATGATCACAAATTGATTCTAACCAGAACCAACAGATATCTCATGGAATAAGGTAAATCAAAACATAAAGTCATGTACCTAAACTCAAAAGTCTACCTACTTAAGGGAATAACTATCTACCATAGTTCAAACATGTCTTGCAAGAGATTTCAGCTATGTTCAGCTAATGTACTTCAAAGTTAAACATGTTGCATAGAAAGTGTAAATGGACAGGAATGACCTACCTCTTGAAGACCTCCTAGAAAGTTCCTTGTGCAAAACTATTGGTTTATTATGGATGAGTTAAATGGATTCCCTATACCTCTAGTGCAAAGTCCAAGCAGCTCAAGCTCCTTCTAAGCAAGTTTTGTGCAAAACAGAGTTGCTTACACTTGAAGCAACAAGTGATTTTTGTGAAAGATCCACAAAATGGTGGGACAATTAATCTTTTATGGTCTAGACAATGAATACACTTTAAGCTCAAGGTGTTTGAGGTGTTATGGAGGCTAGAACAGGTCTGAGCAGAGACTGGTTCCAGATTATGCAGAAAGTCAAACCTATTAGGTTTGAAGGTTGACTTTTTGAAATACAAGGTTTCTGGTTGGTGTAATGGTTGGAATAGCTGATAACACGAAATCGTATATATATTTTGATGCATAATTCAACTGATGATTAACTGTTTTCGATCCGATTTCGGGTTATTTCCGTGTTATTTGTCTGATACTTTGCAGGTACTTGATGATCATGTCTAAACAAGGCAATATGAAGAAAATAAGCAATCTCAGATGAAATATGGACGAAAACCGGATGAAAACAACATGAAAAATGCATAATGCTGATTTTGCTGCTGTGATGACCGTCACAGCTCCATGACGACCGTCACACGGGTGACGACCGTCACACACCGTGACGACCGTCATGCAGGCAAAAAAACCCCACTTCAAATGCACGTGAAAGAAGCAGTTCCAAGTCCCAAATAGTGGACCACTACTCCCTGATAATTCTGCCTCAAAGTCCACCTTCTTCAAGTTATAACCGTTAGAATTCCATTTCTATAAAAGGGGAAGAAGGGGAACTCAGAAGGGGAGCCGCATTCAGACAACGAAGTGCTGCCAATTTATCTTCAGAGTAACCTTTCCAGTTTTTAATATTCTTATTTGTTTCTCTTTTCTCTTTCTGCATTTCTTTGATTCTTCTGTAATTCTTATTTCCGTTGTACAATCCATTGGCACAAAGACCAGAATCCTGCCAACGTTTGTGGAGGATCTTCCCAAAGGTCAATCGGAATATTTACAGGTTTCTCATTTTAATCGTAATTCCAGTTTCCATTATGATGTATGCTATTATTTATTGTTTTCGTTTATGTTTTACCTTTCCCAAATCCATGTCTGGCTAAATTAAAGTAATCGATATGTAATAATAATTCGGAAGGGATTTGATAATAAACGGCTGAAAATTGTCTTTTTCAAAAGTTGTTTATGGTCTGAGTGTTTAAATTAATTTACTGAATAAACTTCGTCGCGAAAGCGAGAACTTATTTTAAAAGTAGTTTTGCCACGAAAGTGGGAAATTAATTAAGGTACGAACCAACAAGCGAAAGCTGCGGCAAGGCCAGATAGTAAACACTAGTCATTCATTTTAATAACAGCGAAAGCACTTTAAAATGAATTAGAACTTAGAGATTTCCAAAAAATAGTTTTAACCCCGAATGGGACACGGAAGCGTACGTTTGGCCCTTAGAATTATGATTAGCGTCAATAACCATCGTGAGACGAGAGTCTTCAGATCTCCATTTTCTGCTTAAATAAACTCTGAAAAATATTTCGTATACCGGTAACTTGTCAAATCCCCGAAGAACATAATTACTGCATATCGATTCACGTAATTATAATTTAAATAACCTTTTTAGTTCCCTTTAGTGACAATCTTATTCCCTTAAGCATTATCTACCTAGCTAAACATAGTAACTCCCGAGAACACTAGTTTGATTACGAGTCCCTGTGGGATCGATATCTATTATTACTACGCGATAGACTGTGCACTTGCAGTTAAGTTGTATTAGACATAGAAAGTCGCGATCAAGTTTTTGGCGCCGTTGCCGGGGACCCGTTTAGTCAATAGTGTAACCTTCTGTTACGCCGTATAGACTAGGTTAACAATTTCATTTTTTCCTTTACTAGTGCTGTCGATTGTATCCAAGTAATCGCCCACAAGGCGATATCTTGAAACCTTCAGTCGCAGAACTAGAGCGCTTCTTACATCTAAGAAGCCGAATCATTGAGTACCAACTCAAACATAACATTCCCGATCCTCTCACTCCCATTCCCAAATCCGAAGAAGAATCAAACATGGCAGAAGGACCTCCAAACAAACCGCTGAAGGCATACGCTACACCCTCTCAGATGGGGCCTAGAAGTAGCATTGCTGCCCCAGCTATTACTCGAAACGATTTTGAGCTGAAACCATCATTGTTGTCAGCGGTACAACAAAACCAATTCTCAGGAAATGCAACTGAGGATCCAAACGAACATTTAACGAAGTTTGTACAATACGCAGACACAGTGAAAGCAAATGGAGTAACTCCAGACGCGATAAGACTTCGTCTTTTCCCATTCTCTCTTAGAGACAGAGCGTGGACATTGTTACAATCTTTACCATCCAACTCCGTTACGACGTGGGAACAATTGAAGAACGTCTTCATAGCGAGATATTTTCCGCCAAGCAAAACTGCTATGCTTAGAGCTCAAATCAACGGATTTCGACAAAAAGATACTGAATCTCTTTACGAAGCATGGGAACGATTCAAAGATATGATGAGAACATGTCCTCACCACAGTTTAGAAGACTGGGTGACAATCCATACTTTCTATAATGGGCTTTTATACAATACTAGATTGATAATAGACGCCGCCGCGGGTGCTGCACTTATGGATAAGCCATACGACGAAGCCTATCAACTAATCGAAAACATGTCTCAGAACCACTGCCAATGGGGAGGTGAACGCACTCTAACAGAGAAAACCACAGGGAAAGGTGGGATGTACGAGATCAGCAGCCTTGAAAAGTTAAACGCTAAAGTAGATGCTCTAGCACAGAAGATTGACAGTCTGACCGTTAACCCCACTGCAACCGTCGCTGCCGTAACTCCAAATTGCGAGTTATGCAGAAGCACCACTCATAATGCGCCTGAATGCCCATTGCTAGCCGGAATCCCACCAGACCAAGTAAATTATGCTCAAGGAAATCCTTACGCAAATACTTACAACCCAGGTTGGCGAAATCATCCAAACTTTTCTTACAAAAGCGAAAACGCATTGCAGATGCCTACTGCTCCGCCAGGATATCAGAAACCAGCTGCTGCTCAGACTGCACCTAGGAAATCAAACCTCGAGTTGATGATGGAAAAATTCATAGCTACTCAAGCCCAAACAAACAAAGAATTCCTGAATCAAAACATACACACTAGCGAGCAAATTAAACAGTTGACCGGAAAAGTAGACGCTTTAGCCACCCACAACAAAATGTTAGAAACACAGATATCACAAGTGGCTCAACAACAAGCCTCTGCTGCCGCACCCGCTGGCACATTTCCTGGACAACCCGAACAAAATCCAAAAGGCCAAGCAAATGCTGTAATATTAAGAAGTGGAAAAGAATTGGACGAACCGATCGATCCGAGGACCGAAAACTCAGCCATGCAACAAAAACCAACTGAACAAGCGGAAAAGGAATCTGAGTTAGAGAAGAAGGAAGACAACAAGAAGGAGGATACCGCAAGTGAAAAAACTCAAGCACCTCCAGCGCCATATAAACCACCTATCCCTTATCCTCAAAGATTAATAAACTCCAAAACTTCAGGATAATTTAAGAAATTTGTAGAGCTCCTTAAACAGTTGAATATCACTATTCCTTTTACAGAAGCGATAACTCAAATGCCGTCATACGCTAAATTTCTCAAAGAAATCCTGTCAAATAAGAGAAAGATCGAGGATAACGAAACAGTTACACTTACTGCAGAGTGTAGCGCTATTATTCAAAACCGCATGCCTCCTAAATTAAAAGACCCAGGTAGTTTCTCCATACCCTGCGTCATAGGAAAGTTCGTGATAGACAAAGCTCTATGCGATTTAGGAGCCAGTATCAGTGTTATGCCTTTATCTATATGCAAAAAGCTGAATATGGGAGACCTAAGACCAACCAAAATGTCCGTACAATTAGCTGACCGATCAGTAAAATACCCCGTCGGAATACTGGAAAATGTTCCAGTACGCATAGGACAATTCTACATCCCAACCGACTTCATAATCATGGACATCAAAGAGGACTTTGTTACCCCAATTATCCTAGGAAGACCGTTCCTAGCTACAGCCGGAGCTATTATAGACGTGAAGAAAGGAAGGCTAACATTCGAAGTAGGAGAAGAAAAGATAGAGTTCATTCTCACCAAGTTCTTACAAGCACCAGCCATAGACGATACCTGCTATTTAGTAGACGAAATTGACGAATGCATAAGAGAACTTGAAAATAAAGAGACCACGTATTCAGAAATAATAAAGATTCAAATACCCGATATTTCTGAAGACGATGATTGGCATAAACCGTATAAAGACGACAGCCTAAGCGAAAGCTTAGCACTGGCCCCAAACCATATGCCAGGTCCGAAGAACCCATCTTTAGAACTTAAAACACTACCCAAAAACCTTAGATATGAATTCCTAGACGATGAACTAAAAAGACCAGTGATAGTCAACGCCGACTTAGGACAACCAGAAACCGAAAAGCTATTAGAAGTCCTAAAGAAGTACCCCACTGCGTTAGGCTATAACATAAGCGATCTAAAAGGTATAAGCCCTTCAATCTGTATGCATCGAATTACAATAGAGGAAGACTCTAAAACCTCTAGAGAGCATCAGAGGAGACTGAACCCCATCCTAAGCACTGTAGTCAGAGATGAAGTAAAGAAATTGCTAGATGCAGGAATCATCTATCCAATCTCCGATAGTGAATGGGTTAGCCCAGTTCATGTCGTGCCAAAGAAAGGAGGAGTCACAGTAGTTAAAAACGAAAAAGGCGAATCAATAACAAAAAGAGTCGTGACTGGAAGCAGAATGTGCATTGATTATAGGAAGCTTAACAAGGCCACACGAAAAGATCACTTCCCGTTACCCTTCATAGACCAAATGTTGGAAATATTAGCCAAACATTCATATTTCTGCTATCTAGACGGCTATTCAGGATTTTTCCAAATTCCCATTCATCCTGATGACCAAGAAAAGACTACATCCACCTGTCCTTATGGTACTTTTGCTTACCGCTAAATGCCGTTCGGACTCTGTAATGCTCCAACAACCTTCCAAAGATGCATGATGGCAATCTTCGCAGATTTCATAGACGACATCATGGAAGTATTTATGGACGATTTCTCGGTGTGTGGACAAAGTTTCGAAGGATGCCTACAAAACTTAGAAATGGTATTAGAACGATGCGTAAAAGTGAACCTCGTCCTAAATTGGGAAAAATGCCATTTTATGGTCCGACAAGGAATAGTTCTAGGACATGTCATATCAAATAAAGGAATTGAGGTCGACAAAGCTAAAATAGAGATTATAAAAGATCTCCAACCTCCAAAATCCGTACGAGAAATACGGAGTTTTCTAGGACATGCCGGTTTCTACAGAAGATTTATCAAAGATTTTTCAAAAATCACAAAACCTTTGACCGGCCTGTTGATGAAAGATGCTGAGTTCGTCTTCGACGACGACTGTCTAAAACCATTCGAAACATTAAAATCAGCTCTTATCACCGCACCGATTATGCAACCACCCGATTGGTGACTACCGTTCGAAATCATGTGCGATGCGAGTGATTATGACGTAGGCGCAGTTCTAGGACAAAGGAAGGACAAGAAACTCCATGCCATCTACTATGCCAGTAGAACTTTAGATCCCGCCCAAATGAACTACGCTACAACAGAAAAGGAACTTCTAGCAGTTATATTTGCGCTTGACAAATTCCGTTCTTACTTAGTAGGAGCAAAAATTATCATATACACAGACCACGCTGCCATTAGGTACCTAATAAGCAAAAAGGATGCCAAACCAAGACTATTGAGATGGATCCTGTTATTACAAGAGTTTGACTTAGAAATCAAAGATAAGAAAGGAACCAAGAACATTGTTGCAGATCACTTATCCTGAATAGAAGGCATCAAACATGAACCAGTACAGATAAATGACGACTTCCCGTACGAACGTCTGATAGCCAAATTAGAAAGTGACATGCCCAACTCAATCTCGGAAGATCCAGAATTCGGAAAAGCTGTAGAAGCCGCCTATGCCCAAGTCACATTACCTTGGTATGCTGACATCGTTAATTACCTCGCTGCAGGCGTGCTTCCACCGGATCTCACTTATCAGCAAAAGAAGAAATTCTTCCACGATCTGAAACACTATTATTGGGACGAACCTCTACTCTTCAAGAGAGGGGCCGACAACATATACCGTCGCTGTGTCCCAGAGGAAGAAATAGAAAATATCATTTCCCAATGCCATTCAGCACCATATGGTGGTCATGCTAGTACATCCAATACGTGCGCTAAGATTCTCCAAGCCGGCTTATTCTGGCCTAACCTCTGGAAAGACGTTCACATCGCTGTGCTAAAATGCGATAGATGCCAACGAACTGGCAACATCTCACGACGCGATGAAATGCCTCAGAAAGGAATCTTAGAGGTAGAAATCTTTGACGTATGGGGAATAGATTTCATGGGACCATTCCCACCTTTTTTTGGTAATAACTACATACTCGTCACTGTAGACTATGTGTCTAAATGGATAGAAGCCATTGCTGCTCCAACAAACGATGCACGAGTAGTAATCAAACTCTTCAAAAACACAATCTTTCCTAGATTCGGTGTACCCAGACTCGTCATTAGTGACGGCGGATCTCACTTCATATCGCGAATATTTGATAAACTCCTTTCTAAATATGGAGTCCGACACCGAGTAGCTACACCCTATCATCCGCAAACTAGCGGACAAGTAGAGGTCTCGAACAGGGAAATAAAACAGATATTGGAAAAGACTGTCGCTACCTCAAGGAAAGATTGGTCATCAAAGCTACTTGAAGCTTTATGGGCTTATAGGACCGCTTTTAAGACACCAATAGGTACTACACCCTACAAATTAGTTTACGGTAAATCCTGTCACCTCCCTGTAGAATTAGAGCATAAGGCCTTCTGGGCCATTAAAACACTTAATTTCAACTACACCGAGGCAGGAGAAAAGCGAATCTTGAACTTACACGAATTGGAAGAACTTCGATTAGACGCTTACGAAAATGCCCGTATCTACAAAGAACGAACTAAAAAGTGGCATGATAAACGTTCAGTCAAGAAACAATTCAGTGTGGGAGACATCGTGCTGCTATTTAATTCAAGATTAAAACTCTTCTCAGGTAAACTAAAATCTAGGTGGTCCGGACCTTATGAAGTGACTAAAGTACTTCAGAATGGAGCTGTTGAAATTACCGATAAGACGAATGCACCGTTTATCGTAAACGGGCAACGTCTAAAACATTATAATAAGAATGAAAACAGCCCTCAAGTCTGCAGTATAGCATTGCTTGAGCTTCCAGCTCAAACACCCGAATAGCTTGTCACCAAGCTATCGTCAGGCTTTAGACGTTAAAAACAGCGCTTACTGGGAGGCAACCCAATTTTCCCGCATTTTTTCCTTGTTACTGTCTTTCATTTTTATTTAAAATTCTACTTTGAAATTTTAACAAAAATTCTAAACTAAAAATTGCCACTATTTTTACTTTCTTTTATTTTCATATTTTTATTTTTCTTTTATCTTTTGTTTTTACCGCCTTTCGCTTTTCTTAAAATCCTGACTTCAAATTTCTGTTTTAAACTTTTTAGGATTTTAAAAGTCTTCAAAACATTCCTCCTGTTTTTCTCCGACTTACCTGCGAGTATGGCCGAGTACGACTTTACAAAGGTTCATTTTTGAGGACTAGCTCAAAAGGCAAGATTTGCAGCACTAACTGAAAGAGAAATAGCTTTAACGCTGTATTATGATAAGTCTACCATGGATAAACTAGGAATCACGGATAGCATCCAATACCTGTTCAATCAACTGGGTTGGGAGAACACTGCTTTGAAAACACGTTTTGCTACCTATAAGGACCTCACCTACGAATTCCTTAGTTCCTTCAGATACATACCCAACTATGGTTTTGGATCCAACACAGAGCTGATTACCTTTCGAATGTTTGGAATGGAGCAAACCATAGCCGGATGTCACTAGCTAACCTCCTAGGATTTCCTAGCGGACCGCATGTGTTCATCAGTGCAGAAGATGACGATATTGATTTTGAACTCGACCAATTCTGGGGTAGAATCACAGGCGACTATCACCCTGAACCAGACAGAATGTATAATGATGAGATTCATAACCCAGCTTTCAGATACTTTCACAAGATACTAGCTCACACCCTTTTCGGGAAAGAAGAAAATATTACTACAGTATCTAAAGAGGAGTTATTCATCATGTTCTGTGCTTCTCAGGGACGTACAGTAAATGCAGTGCCTTTCATGATGAGATCTTTCCGACGCCTCACTCAGGACCCATAATCACCTATTCTAATAGGAGGCCTTGTGACAATGATTGCCCACAAGCTTGGCCTTAGATTCCACCTTAATGCAAGCACCAGTTTTGGCACCATCCGACCCATGAATATCCAGTTTTGCTTTAACAGGCGCATTTTAGGAACTATGGGACCTGGACCTTACGAGTACCTCATCAATGAAAAACCTGTCCAGCTATTCACATTGCCTAATCATCAGATGACAAGTATCCACAACAAGGACAACTGGCTTTATGAATTGGATGAGCCTATGGGACCTCCTTCACCTCAATCAACACCACAAAACTATATGTACGACAGTGACCACATCTTTGAGGCACACGACTATATGTACTATGAGGATGTTATATCAGAAGCTGAAGTGGACCCTACGACCCCCCCGTATTACAACACCTATCCTGAGCCTATTCCTGAGGAGACCACCGACAAAATGGATAATGTTCTACTCCGATTGGACAACGTTGATGCAACCCTGACTACTGTAAAAGACGACATCGCAAGCATACACAGCGAACTGGTAGTCTTTATGGACTTAGTCTGTGACCAGCTCGACTACTACGCACGGAAGTTCGATGAGTTGAAGGCACGAAAAGACTAGATACTAGTTTTAGTTTAGTTTAGTTTAGTTTAGTTTAGTTTAATCATTTGGATTTTTGCATTGTTAATTTTTTTATGTACTACATTACAATCATTCTAATTACTTTTTACTTATTTTTATTATTTCAATTATAGTCTTTATCTATTTATTCTGTCGTTCTGTTGTTTCTTTGTTTATTGGCCACTATAATGCATTGCTATATCAATACTAGGCCTAAAAGTCACTGCAAGAACACCCTCACAACAAAATTCTGCGTTCTGCAGATTTTGTTGGTGTGACGACCGTCACAGGAGCCTGACGAGCGTCACGCGGGTGACGACCGTCACGAACCCAAAACTGTTATCTGATATAACAGGGGTTGCGTTTTCTCTCCCACTCATCTCCTTTCAACTTCCAATCATCAGAAACTCACACCCCACTCCCTATTTTCGTTTTTCCCACCTTGCACCATATATCCCAACTTCCATCTCAACTTCCTACTACACTTCTGTCACATTTTTCCCACTCCTCAGAACCACCTCAATCCTCCAACAATGGCGAGAAACAACGAAACCCCAGACCTCAGCAACATTGTGTTCAGCGACGGTAACTCTGGAGAAAGACAGCGTGCCAACTACATCGCATTCCATCAACGGTCGCTCCAACCGACTCATTATCCGCATATCCCATCGCTCACGGAGCTCGGACTCCTTGAAGGCGTCACTTGGATGCTTCAAAGAGCCGGCATCTGGAACCTCTGCACCAATCCACTGCCGACGTACGAACAACTCACTCTTGAGTTCCTAAGTTCGTTCACCTACGTCACTTCCAGCGGCGACCTCAGCCAACATTCCGGTGCCGCATGCTTCCGGATGTTCGGCACAAACTATCAAGTGAACCAGAACCAGATTGCCGCCATCTTACAACTCCCTCGAGGCGACAATGCTCACCGCCGCCTCACCGATCAGTTCCAACATAAAGCCTTCGCGCTCTGGTACCAGTTGACCGGCATCAATGCCAATGGTTGGGATTCTCTGCACGCAACGCATATCCACAACCCGACCATCCGGTACTTCCACCGAGCATTGAGCAACACCATCTTCGCTCGGGACAGCAACCATAAGGTGAACTCGAAAGAGCTCTTCTTCCTCCGCTGTGTCTTCAACAACGAGCCTATAAACGCCACTCCGTTCCTCCTGGCCCACATTCAGGCCAACTGTAACCGTGGCTCCAAGCCATTTTACTTTGGCGGGATTGTCACTGCCATTGCACTTGGGCTGAACCTCGGTGACCGCCTCCAGCACCTCCATGCCATCCCCTCGGGGTTCCTTGACACCGACCACTGCAGAGCCTCTCACCTCATCCGTTCCAGAGCCGATCGCAAGTACCACCCGGTAGTGCGTGGCAAAACCGTTCGAAGCATCATCCTTCCATCACGCACCCGGATACACCCAGAGGATTGTACCAATTGGTTATTTGACCTCACTGCCCCTCCTGCTGCCGCTGCTCCAACTCAGGACCACACCCAAGGTTCTGACGACGAAATCCAAGCTGAGTTGGACAGACCAGAGCAACCGGAGGCATCACAACCACTTCCTTCCGAGGGTACATCCTACCGTCGCCGCCGCCATCGTCCAGTGCCCGACTACTCAGAAGAGGACCTCCGCCGCTCTCTCGACCAGCAGGCCCAGATACTCGCTATGATGCAGCAGCAGAATCAGCGAGCAGAGCAGTTCGAAGCTTGGCATCGGACCCAAATGCAACAACTACAAACCGGCCAAGAAACCATTACTGAGAACTTGGCGAATCTGACCTTGCAGGTCGAAGGACTCCGCGACTATGTCTACCACACCGGAGCTATGAGTTTTGAGGACCGAGTCGCCCAGGTCAGAGCCAGAGGACGCGAGCGCGGACGTGACCGAGGCAGAGGCCGTGATTAGTTACCATTTTCCTTATTTGTTTACTATATTTTCAGTTTCTTTGTACTTTCATTTCCGTTGTATCTCCCTCTCGCATTTTTTTTCAAATCAGTGGGGACACTGATTGAGATAGTGTGGGAGCGGAGCGTTTATTTCCCATTCTTGTGTACTTTTATTTTCGTAATTTCTATTCAAACATTTTCTATTTTTAGCAAATAAAGCTCGTTTATATATCCTTTTTCCGTTACGCAAACATCCCCATGTTATTCGACGTAAACAAAATTTTTTCGTTCGTTCCTCAAAAGCAAAAGCATCACGAGAATGCACCCGAGTTCAAACTAAGTTTTGAAACTCCGAGGAGACAACAATTCTAACAAAACCAGTACCGTCCTGACACCTTAGATCTCCGTTTTATGCGAGTCGGTTTCACTACCTACGTGTACCAAAGTCTCAAGTGTCTACGCAAACTCAGCCCCAAGTAGTTTATACTAGCAGTCAGCACCATCCTAAAACACTTCTAAGCGAGCGACCAATGCAAATAAGTGTATGATCTCCAAAAAGATGAAAAATCATGAAAAGAAAGCTAGATAGCCAAAAATATAAAGACACGTTCCCTTCTAAGTTAGGTGCTCCTCACCCGAGCATTTAGCCCAACGGCACGAAAACTCATTGAAAAATCAATGATATAAGCTTATGATCAATGAAAAAGATCAAAACAGAAATGAGATCATATTCACTAACAGGTCGACTTGCCATGAAAGTGTATGGACAACGAGCTTAATGTGATTGCGCTAGAACAAACAGGGTGAACTTGCCGCGAGAACCTTGACACCAAGCTACAGTAGCATGACTGGGACCGATTTGCATAAGAAGGAGACCTCCGAAGACTTGTAGTCCAGTGTCGTCATGGTACTCGTTTTGTTCTTACTAAGAATCCCGGTTTTTACCAACTTTGCGAACGAAGAAGCTGCCTCGTGCTTGCCGACTTTTTCACCTTTTACTTGAGGACAAGCAAAGATTCAAGCTTAGGGGAGTTTGATAACACGAAATCGTATATATATTTTGATGCATAATTCAACTGATGATTAACTGTTTTCGATCCGATTTTGGGTTATTTCCATGTTATTTGTCTGATACTTTGCAGGTACTTGATGATCATGTCTAAACAAGGCAATATGAAGAAAAGAAGCAATCTCAGATGAAATATGGACGAAAACCGGATGAAAACAACATGAAAAACGCAGAATGCTGATTTTGCTGTTGTGACGACCGTCACAGCTCCATGACGACCGTCACACGGGTGACGACCGTCACACACCGTGACGACCGTCATGCAGGCAAAAAGGCCCCACTTCAAATGCACGTGAAAGAAGCAGTTCCAAGTCCCAAATAGTGGACCACTACTCCCTGATAATTCTGCCTCAAAGTCCACCTTCTTCAAGTTATAACCGTTAGAATTCCATTTCTATAAAAGGGGAAGAAGGGGAACTCAGAAGGGGAGCCGCATTCAGACAACGAAGTGCTGCCAATTTATCTTCAGAGCAACCTTTCCAGTTTTTAATATTCTTATTTGTTTCTCTTTTCTCTTTCTGCATTCCTTTGATTCTTCTGTAATTCTTATTTCCGTTGTACGATCCATTGGCACAAAGACCAGAATCCTGCCAACGTTTGTGGAGGATCTGCCCAAAGGTCAATTGGAATATTTACAGGTTTCTCATTTTAATCGTAATTCCAGTTTCCATTATGATGTATGCTATTATTTATTGTTTTCGTTTATGTTTTACCTTTCTCAAATCCATGTCTGGCTAAATTAAAGTAATTGATATGTAATAATAATTCGGAAGGGATTTGATAATAACCGGCTGAAAATTGTCTTTTTCAAAAGTTGTTTATGGTCTGAGTGTTTAAATTAATTTACTGAATAAACTTCGTCGCGAAAGCGAGAACTTATTTTAAAAGTAGTTTTGCCACGAAAGTGGGAAATTAATTAAGGTACGAACCAACAAGCGAAAGCTGCGGCAAGGCCAGATAGTAAACACTAGTCATTCATTTTAATAACAGCGAAAGCACTTTAAAATGAATTAGAACTTAGAGATTTCCAAAAAATAGTTTTAACCCCGAATGGGACACGAAAGTGTACGTTTGGCCCTTAGAATTATGATTAGCGTCAATAACCATCGTGAGACGAGAGTCTTCAGATCTCCATTTTCTGCTTAAATAAACTCTGAAAAATATTTCGTATACCGGTAACTTGTCAAATCCCCGAAGAACATAATTACTGCATATCGATTCACGTAATTATAATTTAAATAACCTTTTTAGTTCCCTTTAGTGACAATCTTATTCCCTTAAGCATTATCTACCTAGCTAAACATAGTAACTCCCGAGAACACTAGTTTGATTGCGAGTCCCTGTGGGATCGATATCTATTATTACTACGCGATAGACTGTGCATTTGCAGTTAAGTTGTATTAGACATAGAAAGTCGCGATCAATAGCTTCAATGGACCATTTGTGGTTTGTGTGAAGTTTTGGTATTGATGTATGGTGTTTAGAAATGGATTTAAGGTGGAATTTGTTTAAGATAAATTTTGGTATTTTTTTGGTATTTTGGAATTTGTTCAATGGACCACTTACAGTTAGGAAGTTATGATCTTGCCCCTTTCAAAACCCTAATTTCCTGACTTTTCGATTACTTCTCAATTCTTGATCCAATGGTCACCAAAATTCATGATTATATATTACATAACATTGGGAACATAATTATCTTCAATTTTGGGTTAAAACCCTGTTGGTTAATGAGTTGACTTTTCAGTCAGACGAACCGAACGATCGAAAACCTCCGAATCGATTGTTAGTTTTTTGGGTTCCTTGAGGCCTTGAAACTTCTTGAGGGGACTTCAGTAAGTCATATAAGCTTAATGGACCATGATTCCACCATTGGGATGCCATTTAAGCCAAAAGTCAAACCACAGTTGACTTTCTTGATTAGAAACCCTAATCGGGGGTCCTAGACTTCACTGTTCTTCTTCCTTGGGTGAAAACCTCAAATTGGATTCATACTTGATCCAATATAGTATTTTTGATAGTATAGAGAGTTGCTTCATAGAGATTCAATCTAAAACCTTGACTGATCAAACCAATGAAACCCCGATTCCCGACTGTATGAAACCCCAATTCATCTGCATCTTAACAAAGATTAAACTTGAAATAGGTTAAGGTTAGATAAACAATGTTGATGATCCTAGAATGATGATGGAATCTAGGGGTCAAAATTTGGGGTATGACAGTTGCCCCTATTTGAATATCTTCAATAGATGCTAATGAGAGATGACAATCTCCATAGAATCGTGGTGAAAGATACTTAAATATAGTTGTTGTATCCCAAAATATACTCTCCCATATTCAAGAAAATGTGTCCCAAGAGGTTACTTAATAGTCACAAGATTCACAATTGGTCAAAGGGATTGAAGGTTTCATCAAAGCCTCCTCCTGAACAGTGGATCTTAGAACTAGGGTTTCGAGTCTCCCCGAACAAAATGAACTTCTAAAATTTCAAATGGACTTCATAACATCCCACATACTTCAAAGAATCCTCATGTCAAGTTTCAGAGCTTTCCTCACAAGTTTGGCCAGTCAGATGCTCAGATACCTGAAAATCAGTTAACTTGGTCAAAAAGTCAACTGAGGACAAATGTGGTCAACTCAAAGTCAAACTTCAAGATTTTTGGTCAACATCAAGATTACGAGGTTAAATTCATCATTTGATCAAGGGTCGATCATGATTCATCAGGGAAACCTCAGATCATCAAGAATCGGAAGTTGCTAAATTAGGGTTTTGTGTAGGAAAAGTCAACTGAACTTTGACCAGCCATAACTTTCACATGTTTCATCAAAAATTTCCCATCCAACTCTCATTTTGAAGAATGTTTAATTATCTACAACTGTATGTCTCACAAGACAAGCCTAAAAATGCTTCATTTGAAAGATATGAGCCAAGACATTATAGGTCCTTTTGAAAGTCAACAAAAAGTCAACTTTTTCCAAAGCTCATAATTTGAAAATGGTAAAAAAAATATGGACATGGGACCAAAAGGGTTGATTATAGGATACCCTAAGATTTCTAAAATGTCTTAGAACATCTCCATAGCATTAAAATTGAGGAAGTTATGCATTGTCAAAGTTGATAATTTTTCAAGGGGTGTATGAAGTAAATAAGGCCATAACTCCAATTCTTTCCAAATGGACCCATAAAATTGCAACCCAAACTTGAAGATAAAGTCATTCACGACCCAATGACCATATTTTCTGATTTTTATCATTTATTTTATATTATTTTTTATTTTTATCATTTAAAATCATTTTTAATTAAAATAAATTATAAAAAATCAAAGATTTGATTTAAGATTTATTTTGGGATCAAATATATGGTATTCAAAGTGATTGAAGTCATCCAAATTCATTCAAGACCAATATGGTATGATTTAATTTGATTTTTTGACAATTATGATAATTGACTCCTTCATCTTCAAGCAACCCATAAACTCCAACCAAGACCCAATTGTTTACCCTAATTTACACTACTTTATATACACAACATAGTCAGAATGAAAAAAAGGAGGAGAGAATTTTTTTTGGAAGCCATAAGAACCTTAGAAAAATTTTAAAACAACTTTGCAATAAGATTCAATCAACTCTACAAGTCCATTCACATTCCTCAAGATCCTAGGAACCTATCCCACAAAGACTTGAAGGTTGAGACCTCACAAAGTGCATCCCATGAACATGCCGCCTCTCATTCTTCTTCTTTTTTTTTTTTTGCTTTCTAATCTTTGATTTCATTGCACTTTATCATATTTTCTGTTCATAATGATCTTCATAATCATGTTTAGGTTTGTTTTGATCATTTATTTGCAAAATATGATGCAGGTTTCAAGAAGTGCCATGGTTAAGGCATAAGCTTTTCAAGAGCCGAAACTCTTCGTACGGACATTTTTAGGCCTTCCCCCATTTATTTTTAGTGAATTTCTTCCTCTTTTTTTTTATGTTTATAGTTATTATTATTAAAACATTATTATTAATTTAATTAACCATTAATCTTTGCTAACTGCTCACTAATTATTTTTCTTAAAATAAATTTTATAATATAATTTTATATTTTTCTTTTTCTCTCACATAACTTTTTTTTAATTTATTAATTAAAATTGTAAATGAATATAACTAGGTTTAGATTAATTTAAAAACCCTAATTTTTCACTAACCCTAATTAGACCCTCATTTTCTAAACTTGATCTTTTTTTTTATAAAAATAATTAATTTCCTAACTTAATTTATTTTTATTGCTTTATTTGTATTATTTAGAAGATTCTATAGGATTTTCCTTATGTAATTTATTTTTTCGCACCGATTATTCTGTAATTTCCCCGAAGCCGTCTAATAGTTTAGGACTTTATTTCTTGTTTTTTTAATTATTTCCGTAAATATTTAATTGCTTGGTTAGTAATTTAGGACGTGAAAGAAATATCTGAAAATAATCACTCACACACGTAAGTCGATCGTTCTACGATCGCCATCTACACTTCCTAGGGTTATCTCTCTTAGTTGCCTTAATATGGTCAAGTCCCTCGAACGTAGGGGTGTCTTAAGCGATGTCCCTGCAAACAAATAAATCATCAAGTCCCTTTAAAGTTAAAAGGATCATAGTCCCTTCGAAGTTGCCTACGGAATAAATGATCTTGTCCCTCGATGACCCTACAAAAATGATGATAGTCCCTTCGAATTACTAAGACACCCCTACATGTTGCCTTCTTTGACCATACGATGACCCTACGCCCGTCCCTTAATATCCAAGGTAAAGACTACTTACTCACTAATAGTAAGGACAATCTTACCCTTAAAGGAAATAAATAACAAGAAAGACCTTACAAACTTAAGGTAGGTAGCATTTAAATACTTGCTCACTTTTTTCAAAAAAAAAACATTCTTTACACCCCACTTTCAAAATACTTCCAAACTCAAGGCTTTTTATACATCCATACGAGGATCACTACAAAGAACTTCTGAAAATCGTTTCTAAACACACACTTCACATTACTTTTCAAACAAACAAGTGAGCTAAGTAACTAAGAGCCCATGGATAACCACGGATATAAAGGGTGCTAACACCTTCCCTTTATATAACCTACCCCCCGAACTCAAAATATTTTCAAAAAGGTCTTTCCTGTTCTTTTACAGCCTTTCCTATTGGATAAAATAAAAGTCGGTGGCAACTCTTGCTATCCGCACATGTTTTTGTCAAACAAAAACACCAAGTCAGTTTTCCCACCATGTTACAATAGCAAACCGAAAACTTTGTCCCTTAGATACGATGGTATGCAAAAGGACAAATGCTAACATGCAATCAATTCTAAATGATGCTTTATGATGCTTGAATGCAAGACAATGCTGACACACGAGCAGAAATAAAAGAATGACAAAAACAACGAGTAACTACTCACAAGGGACCCGACACACCGGGGAAAGATCCCAGGCATAACTATCGATAGTTCATACATGACTAATGATGGTACTTCAAGGGGATCCTCCATACAGGGGACACAAATTCCAACGGGGAAGACAAATCTTCACTGGGGAAAAGGAAAATCTTCACCGAGGAAGCAAAAGACTAGAGACACGATCCTCACTGGGGACAAACCAAATGAGGAGCTTCCTATAACGAAGAGTTCGAACGGGACCTTTAGGAAAAGACTAGAAACAAGACCAGACTCACCGGGGATACTAGAGGTTACATGTTTCCTCGGGATCCACCTGGGGATACAAAGGCTTCGCTGAGGATGCTGGTGACAACCAGAACTCAAACTAATAATAATTAGTTTTAAGAAACGCCAGTAACTACTATACTTTCTAGTAACGACTAGATTTTCAAGAGAATATGCTGACAACCAAAGCAGTGATTACAATAACTATTGGGTTTCATGTAATGCCAGTAACCACTGGACTTAGATTGGTAACAACCAAATCAAGGTACCAATAACAATTGAATTTAAACAATGCCAGTTACCATTAGACTTAGAATGATTGGTAACAACCAAATCAAGGTACCAATAACAATTGGATTTTCAAACAATGCCAGTGACCACAGACTTAGAATGATTGCCGATAACCAAATCAAAGATACCAATAACAATTGGATTTAAGCAATGTCAGTAACCACTGGACTTCAGCAAGGAAAGTTGGTAACAACCAAATTAAGGTACCAATAACAATTGGATTTAAACAATGCCAGTGACCACTGGACTTCAATTGGGGAAGTTGGTAACAATCAAATCAAGGTACCAATAACAATTGGATTTTCAAAAAATGCCAGTGATCACTAGACTTAGAATGATTGGTAACAACCAAATCAAAGATACCAATAACAATTAGATTTAAACAATGCCAGTGACCACTGGACTTAGAATGATTTGTAACAACCAAATCAAGGTACCAATAACAATTGGATTTAAACAATTCTAGTAACCACTAGACTTACAAAGATTGGTAACAACCAAATCAAGGTACCAATAACAATTGGATTTTAACAATGCCAGTGACCAATGGACTTACTGGGAAAGGTTGGTGGCGACCGGATCTCAAAGACAAATGTTAGTAACAATTAATCATCTGGTAGGCAATGGCATGTATTGCTAGTTACAACTAGCTTCCCCAAAGATATAAGCATTTATCACAATAATACTTAATCCTAGAAACCTGACAAAGTTGGGGTAGCAACTACGAAGTGAGGTCGTGGCAATGGGTTAGAGCAAAAGATTGGTAACGACCAAAAGATCTCAAAGGCGAAAGCCATAAAAATAGAAGCATGCAAACAAATGCGTATGCTAATGATATGATGCAAATGTACAATGCAGACCGACCCGTGAAAGAGAAAGAAAACAAAACAGAACCCACATGGGGGAAAACCATCACACTAAGCCCTGATGTCACTACTCCGAATAAAAACCTCTCGTAGGGGAAAGTGAAGTAACTTTCTAGAAGTGATTTGGTCAATGCTCTTGTAAACTTGCAGAAGAGGAGTCACGACTTAGTAGCAGGGCAATTGCTGGGCACAACCTTGTCCGAAGATGGCGTCAAACCTTTTACCTCTTTGAGAGACGTTTAATACCGTCATGTCACCTTTTAGAGCTTCTATTTTTTTGTTAGATTAGTTTTCTTAAACTAAAAATATTAATTTTTCAAAACACTTTGCTTTTCAAAAATAATTATTAACGAATAAGTCAAATTTGCATAACAAGAAAAACATAGATCATAACAATGATTGGTCTGAAACTTGATTTCATTAATAGGAGATAACCTTACGAATGGCAAAGTCTCGAGAACAAATACAATTTTGGAAAAATGGCAAAGCAAACAAAATGGGTTGTAAAATCCAACAATGATCTGGCCCTACTAACTAGTGGTCCATATGATTTGCTGCTTCTGACGAGAATGGTGAACAGTGATCTTCTTCAACACTTTTGATGAAGCTTTGGTCCTGAATTTTCCTGGATTGTTCTTTTTGGGCTTCCATCCTGCTGAGACGCTCCTTTTGCTGGGGTCGCCTTTCTAGGTTTCCAATTTAGGCGTAATACTTTCTCACTGCATCTGAGTTGATGGGGTACTTAAGTAGTTCACCATCCATCGTTTCAAGAATTAGAGATCCTTCGGAGAAGACAACTTTCACGACAAAAGGGCCATCATAGTTGGGCATCCACTTTCCACGCATATCCTTCTGTGTTGGTAGGATTTTTCTGAGCACGAGCTCTCCTTCTTTTTACTCTTTGAGGTGAACTCTTTTGTTAAAAGCTCTTTTCGTCCTTTGCTGGTATATTTGGCTGTGACACATGACAATCATCCTTTTTTCATCAATGAGATTCAGCGAACCAAATCTATCTTTTATCTGTTCGGCTTCCTCAAGCTCGACTTCCAGTAGGATCTTTAACGAAGGTATCTTGACTTTGATGGGTAGTACCGCGTCCATCCCGTAGACCAAAGAAAAGGGGGTTGCCCCTGTTGAAGTGCGCGTTGATGTCCTGTATCCATGTAAGGAAAATGGTAACATTTCATGCCAATCCTTATAGGTTATGACCATCTTTTGCACTATCTTCTTGATGTTTTTATTTGCAGCTTCAACAACACCATTCATTTTTGGTCTGTACGGAGAAGAATTGTGATGTTTGATTTTGAAATTATCACAAAGTTCTTTCATCATATTGTTGTTCAAGTTTGACCCATTGTCGGTGATGATTTGGTCGGGAATGCCATACCGACAAATGATCTCTTTCTTGATGATGCGGGCAACCACTTGTTTGGTTACGTTCGTGTAAGATGCTGCTTCTAACCACTTGGTGAAGTAATCAATTGTGACAAGGATAAAACGATGGCCATTGGATGCTTTGGGCTCGATTTCCCCAATTATATTTATGCCCTACATTGCGAATGGCCAAGGCGATGTTAACACATTAAGAGGATGTGGAGGAACATGCACCTTGTCGGCATAAACTTGACATTTGTGGCATTTTCGAGCAAAAAGAATGCAACCAATGATATCCAGCCCTCAAAATCTTATTTGCCATGGCATGGCCACCCACATGAGTGTTGAACGTTCCTTCGTGCACTTCTGTCATTAATAGGTCCGCTTCTTTTTCGTCAACACATCTGAGTAGAACCATATTGCAATTTCTCTTGTACAGAATGTCATTGCTGATGAAAAATTTAGATGAAAATCTTCGTATGGCTCTCTTGTTGATCTAAGAGGCGTCAACCGGATATTCTTGATTTTGAAGAAAACTTTTGATGTCATGAAACCAAGGCTTTTCATCACTCTTCTTCTGTCATCATGACATGCACTGGTATAGTCTTTCTTTTGATGCAAATCAGAGGTGCCTCATTGACAAACTGGACTTTCCATGTTGACGCTAGCATTGCTAAAGCATCTGCAATGTGATTCTCAGTTCTTGGAACATGTTTGAAGGTAATTTCGTCAAAGTATTCAATCATTTCTAGAATATAACTCTTGTAGGGAATCAATTTCTCGTCTCGAGTTGATAGATCACCAAGGCAGAGTCACCAATTACTTCCTAGATTTTGATGCGGAGATCAATAGCAGCTTCTAATCCCAGGATGTAGGCCTCGTACTCAACTATGTTGTTGGTACATGAGAAACAAAGTCAGGCAATAATAGCAATATACCCTCCAGTTGGATTTTCTAAAACAGCTCCAACTCCATGCCCGTTTTTGTTAGACGCTCAATCGAACATCATCTTCTAGCGGGACCCAGGTTTGGGACCTTCTTCAAGACCGGGTTCTGGTTTCAACCGTTGAACGTACATTACATCTTCATTTGGGAAATCAAATTCGAGTGGTTGATAATCATTCACATGATGCTCAACAAGGTGTTCTGACAAGACACTGCCTTTGACGAATTTTTGGGCGACATATTGAATATCATACTATGACAAGAGCATATGCCACCTGGCTAATCTTCCAGTTTGAGCCGGATTTTCAAAGATGTACTTTATTGGGTCCATCTTGGAGATTAACATAGTAGTATGGCAAATCATGTACTGCCTCAAGCATTTGACTACCCAGGCTAGAGCACAACAAGCCTTTTCTAGAGGTGAGTAACGACTCTTGCAATCCATGAACTTCTTGCTCAGATAGTAGATTGCATGTTCCTTCTTCCCTGATTCATCAGTTTGGCCTAGGACACAACCCATTGAATCTTCCAACATTGTCATGTACGTGAATAATGGCTTTCTTGGTACTGGAGGAATCAATATAAGAGGCTCTTGGAGATACTCTTTGATCTTCTCGAATGCTGACTGACAGTTCTCATTCCATATGACCGTTTGATCTTTTCGTAGAAAATTAAAGATCAGTGTGCCGGTAGGAGTTAAGTTAGAGATGAATCTAGAGATGTAGTTTAGTCGTCCAAGGAAGCCTTTGACCTGTTTTTCTATTTGAGGAGCTGGCATTTCTTGAATTGCTCTAACTTTGTCGGGGTCCACCTTGATTCCTCGTTGACTAACAATGAATCTGAGTAGCTTTCCGGAACGAACCCCGAATGTGCACTTAGCCAGATTTAGCCTTAGTTGATATTTTCGGAGTCTTTCAAATAATTTTAGCAGATGACCCAAGTGATCTTCTTCATTTCGAGATTTTGCGATCATATCGTTCACGTACACCTCAATTTCCTGATGCATCATGTCATGGAAAACCACGACCATGGATCGTTGATATGTTGCTCCTGCATTTTTCAACCCGAAAGGCATGACCTTATAACAATAGGTGCCCCAGGGTGTGATGAAGGTTGTTTTTTCCATGTCGGTCGGGTCCATCTTTATCTGGTTGTAGCCAGAGAAACCACCCATGAATGAAAATACTGCAAAGCTGACCGTATTATCCACCAAAGTGTCGATATGTGGCAGAGGGAAATCATCCTTTGGACTGGCCTTGTTCAAATTTATGTAGTCTACACACATCCTGACTTTACCGTCTTTCTTAGGGACAGGCACAATGTTGGCCATCCATTCTGGGTACTTTGATACTGCTAAAAATCCCGTGTCAATTTTTTTTTGACTTCGTCTCTGATTTTGAGAGCCATGTTAGGTATGGATCTTCATAGCTTCTGCTTGACTGGAGGCCACTCAGGCTTCAAGGGAAGCTTGTGCATTACAATGTAGGTATCCAACCTTGGCATGTCTTGATAAGACCAAGCGAACACGTCGACATAATCTTTGAGAAGCATTATCAGTCTGTCTTTGACTTCTGAACCTAGTGTTGCCCCAATTTTGACCACTCTCCTTTCTTCCTCAGAGCCTAAGTTGATGACGTCAATATGATCTTTGTAGGGCTGAAGATAGGCATCTTTGTATTCAGTCATCTTCATCAATTCTTCAGGGACTTCAGAATCTTCCTCACTCTCTTCTTCGACTTGAAAAAACAGACGAATCACCATCAGAAGGGATCGAATGATCATTGGATTTTGTGGGTGGTGGAGGTTTTCTGCATGGTTTTACAAGTTTTAGAATGATCAGACACACACACACACACAAACATACAGATGATGGGTTGAGTTTAATTTTCAAAAAGTTGCCATTTTTCCTTTTTACAAAAAGTGAAAATGATGAGGAGAAAACAAAAAAAGAGTTTTAAACAAAAACACTTCTTCGTTCATTGATCTTTTCAAATTGGAAAGTGGCCCATACAAAAATGATTCACTGGCTTTGGGCAAGACTAAATTTTTTAAAGAAAACAAAAGCTAACAAGCAAATGTATTAATCTAAAGGCAATATGACAGGAATTTCCACTGTCTCCCAATTGCATAAAGCTGCTCCGCCTCGGATCACCAGGCCATCGAGGTCGCCTTCTTCGTCTTCATCAATAAAGGCATTCACTTGTACCCCGTCACTTATGAATATTTCTTTCAGGGTCTTCCTCTTCAGGGTGCTTTCTTCAGGTGCGTCTTCCAGAGTTGGTTTGTAACCCAACCCTCGTCTGTCGTTCTTGGCACGAGCATTTACCTCTATGACTTCTCCCTATCCCAACGGGAGCCCCTTTTCTAATGCAGCCTTCATACTTCGGACAGAAGCGAAAGATAGACCATGGGTTATAGATGAATCATCAACCAACGCTGCGTGAGCAATTTCTAAAGCTTGGAAAGCAGTTTCAAGTGCATCCTCGTCGGCTTCGATGTATCGAAAAGAGGATAAATTGCTGACCATAAGATCTTCCTCTCCATGTATTATGACCAGTTGGTCATTGGCAACAAACTTCATTTTCTGATGTAACGTAGACGTGACAGCGCCCATTGCGTGTATCCATGGCCTTCCTAGTAGACAGATGTATGTAGGATTTATATCCATCACTTAGAAGGCGATTTCGAAGACCTGGGCTCCTACCATGATCAGCAAGTCGACCTCTCCTATCACAGTTCTTCTTGATCCATCAAAGGCTTTTACGATTAAAGAGGTAGGCCTCATTTCGGGTCCTTTGTAGGCCAATTTTGCCAAAGTTCTTTTGGGCATCACATTGAGTGCAAGCCCAATATCAACAAGCACTCTGACGAGTGTGTCTTCTTCATATTTGACGGATACATGCAAAGCGCGGTTGTGCTTATGTTTCTCAACGGCCAGGTCATTGTCATCGAAGCTTAGTGTGTTGCAAGCCGTGATGTTTGCAACAACAGATTCAAACTGCCCCACAGTAATATCTTTCGTCACATGGGCTTGTGTCAGTATCTTCATCAAAGCTTGACGATGAGCAGGGGAACTTAGAAATAATGACATAATTGATATTTTTGATGGGGTTTGGCTGAGTTGGTCTACCATCCGATAATCGCTTCGGCGAATTATTCTCAAAAACTCCTCCTCGTCATCTTTGGGAGCTCTTTTCCTTTACTGGTGGGTTCTTTGGAAGTTACTTCTTTTGGAGCAACCTCTTTAGGAACAGTAACAATAACTTTGGGAGTGACAGCGACTGATTGAGGAACAGTAGGATTTGCTCGGGACTGATATATCCGACCACTTCGGGTCATTTTGCTGGCTTTAACGATGTTGGTTACACCCTCCTTTCATGCGCCACTTCGGGTCATTTTGCGCCCTCCTTTCATGCGCCACTGCGCTGACTTCACCCTCTTTTTTCTTGTGGAAGCTGCTTGCGGGTTTCTTGGTCGTACTTGTGCTGGTGCTAGTAGCTGAATTCGATACCTTGCCGCTCTTTAATCCTGCTTCCACCTTTACACCAACAGCCACAATGTTAGAAAAGTTTGTCGTAACACTGCTGATCAATCTTTCATAGAATTTCAGCATGACTGTATCTACAAACCAGTAAGCTAATTCTTTCTCATTCAAAGGAGGTTCTACTTGAGCATCAGTTATGCGTCATCTTTGCGCGTACTCCTTGAAGGATTCAGAACTTTTATATGTCATGCTGAGAAGCTGACGATGATCCAGTGCTAGATCCATATTATATTTATATTATTGTACGAATGCATCAGATAAGTCCTAGAAACAGTGTATTTTTTCTTGATCCAAGCCTAAATACCATTTGGCGGAAGCACCTTTGAGACTGTCTTGAAAGCAGTGTATTAACAATTTGTCATTCTCAATATGTGGAGCCATACGCCGACAGTACATGATCATATGGACCTTTGGGCAGGTGGATCCTTCGTACTTGTCAAACGTGGGCATTACGAACTTGGGAGGAAACACCAAGCCTGAAAGTAGGCACATGTCCTTGGCATCAGACCTAAAGACATTATTTCCTTCTATGGCCCTCATTCTCCTGGCCATTATGTCCATTTCAACTCTTAACTTCTCATGCTTTTCATCCTCAATTTCGGACCAGTCTGGTATGTCGAATATCGATTGATGGTTGCTGAAGATGGGCCGACTTATGATTAACCTCCTGCTTGAGTATAGAGAGGATATGTTGTTAACAAAATAACCTGCGGCTGGAGGTTAAATTGCTGAGGGTTACTGAGTGGTGGTAGAAAATCCTTGGAGATACCGAACGGAGGCTCATTTGCTGAAGTTGTTATTGGAGGAGGATTCACTGTTTTTGTGTTGATTTCAGAGATTGCTGTCGTTTGTGAATCCATCTTTGCCTTTATTACTTAGAGGACTTCCATTATCTGGCTGACGTCACCTCTTATCCCTTCAAGGTCATTGTCAATCTGGCCGATTCTTTGGTCATGGTCGGCCATTCTTCGTTGAGTGTTGGATCGAGTGTTGTAGTGATGAGAACTCAGTGTGACTTCCTCCTTGCTAGGGTGGAAAAGAACAACAGATGAGTTGCGGAACCCATGCAAGACTATGCAAATGATATGCAAATGCAAATGCAAAACTAACCATTCAAGGAAAAACAACAATCTTGTTTACAAATAACATTAAAAACATGCGTAACAACGTGTTTGAACAACATATTTTCATTGATAAATTGAGGCCTATTACAATAGACGGCTCTTGCTAACAAGCAAGACCTTTCTTACAAACAGTTCCAACAAGCAGCAAATACATTCTAAGATTACAATCTTAAAGGAAAAACAGGAATTTGGGAAGCTATGACCGTTCTAACAAGAAGATCCTTCTCCTTCTTGAGGCCTGGGCTGGTGCTAATTTTGACGGATCAACTCTCATAACTCGGCATTTTCATGTTCTGCTTTGACTAAAGTGAACTTCAACTCACTCCTAGGCATGAGCACTTCAGGCTCCATGGTGATTTCGTAGGTGTGATTGTAAAACATTCTTAGGGCTATATCCTTTGACCAAAGTAGATAAGCTCTCGTGGCTAGGCAGCTCACATTCTCTTCTGCAATCATCCCTTGCATATGAGGATGATACCAAGTTAGACGAGCTTGGGACTCAAAGTCTTCATCACTTCCTTTTTCATAGAAGCAAGTCCTCAATAGGTATGTGTTGCAGTTAGAATAGGATATCAAATTATTAATTAATTTCAATCGCATCTTTAGTTCACAACCGATCTTTGATTTATCCGAAGGAAAAGGTCAAATGAAGGAAAACCTATTTTTGCATCGTAAACAATGCGAGGAGAGATCTAGGTAAGGGGTTGGTTAAGCTTAGGGAAGGTATTAACACGTTAAACTTCTCTAGTACTCTACAAGAACCTTTTGTTTAAATTTACTATTTTGCTTTATTATTTGCTTGAGGGTATATGCTAAGGGTTAAAATTGGTGACAGAAAGATCTAAGGGTTAGTCCTAAGTTTACTCGGCAAGATTCGCATCTTGTGCCTACGTATCCTGGGTAGGGGATGGAATCAGAGTAATCGTAGTTCCCCTCGAAAGGGAGGTTAGAAACTTCTCGACTGTGGTCAAGGTTTCAATGGGAAGTAAGCGTTCATATGGAAGCGCTTACGTGGAGTTCGGAGACTCATGTTTCTACGTTGACAAATAGTTGAATTAAAAAGGGTTAAAGAGGTATTCCACGGCGGGAACCCTAAAACAGAGTGCGGCGACTCCTTAACCTAATGCTAGGGTAAAGGGTATTTTTGTCCACGGCGGGACACCTAGGCAAATTAGGGTTTGGAAACGGTCAAGGGTTAGGGTTATTGACTCGGCGGTCAAACTGCTGGACCTAATCCTTCGGAGGGGTTTAACGGTAAATAGTGTAAATGATGAATTATTACATGGTAGGATTAAAATAGACACAAATATGAAAATAGTAAGAAAAATGTGATGCGACGATTACTCGCGTAAATTACAACCATAAAAGAATACAGAAATAAAACGACGATAGTCTCGCATAATTACAACCGAAAATAACAATGCGAAATGTACGGGAAATTAGTAACTGTACAAGTGAAAATTAGTGCTGGGAATGACGTGGAAGTTGAAACGGAAATTTAATAGGAAAATCTATCCTTTTTATGTTAGAAACTCAAGAAAGACAGAATTTGGACTTAATGAAGAAAGTTAATTTTAATTTTTTATGTTTTTTTTCTTTAAAGGTTAAGGGTTTATCACAAAACTTAATTTATTTCAAAATATTTTCAATTTTTGGAAAAAAGGGTTTACTTGGTTAATATAATTTTCCTTAAAGATTTAGGTACTTAATTATAAAAATAGAATTTTAATTTTTAAAAAAAGAAATTTGAAGTTTAAATTATCAAAATACATTTTAATTTTATTTATTTATATAAAAAAGAGTCTTAAGTTTTTTTTTTTTTAAAAAGAGTTTTAAATTTTAATAAAAGAGTTTTAAGTTTTTAAAAAAAAGTTTTAATTTAAAAAAAAAAAAGTTTTAAGTTTTAATAAAAAAGTTTTAAGTTTTAATAAAAAAAGAGTTTTATTTTTAATTATAAAAGGAGTTTTATTTTTAATTATAAAATTAGAGTTTTATTTTTAATCATAAAATTAGAGTTTTATTTTTAATAAAAAGAGAGCATTCTTATAAACTAATTAAAACAAAAAATTATATTAATTAACTAATAAGAAAAGGATTATATTACTTAACTAATAGAAAAAAGATTATATTAATTAACCACTTAAATTAAAATGTTATATTAAAATGATGTAATAAAATAAAAAAAATAAAGAAAAAGTAACCACATAATAATTAGAGGGAGGGGCGACATATTGATGTTGAATGGTCTAGGGTTTATTTCAACCCTCTTCTTCTCCTTTGAGCCATCAGCGGCGGCCATGGGTGCCGTTTTGGAGCTTTCTGTTTTCCTCACTTCCGCTTGCATGTCATTTTTCGTGACTTATTTCTTCTATTTCAGTTTGTTCCACCTAAAAAACAGAGAAAAACCGTCATTAATAAAAAAATTGCTCACCTTGAGGGGTTTGAAGCGGTTTTCGCAGATGGTGATGCTTTGAAGAACTTCCTCTTCTTTTAGCTTCAATGAAAGATCTTTCTTCTTCTCAAAAGCTCTTGATGATGATGATAATAATGAAAAACCTTTAGGGTTTTTGCTGAATCGCCTTCTTTTCCCCTTTTAGTGATGATAATGAAGCCTGTGTGACTTCTCTGAATCTCCGCTTCCAAAACTTCCTCCTTCGTATTTCTCGTGTTCAATTTTCGCTGTCGTTGATGATGATGGTGATGAACGTATGAATCTCCTTCTTCTCGGGTTCATGCGGCGGCCCTCCCCTTTTTATGACGCCTTCTTGTTATTCTTATATGAGATTATGTGGGCATGGGTTGTATGTCACCTTATTTTTCTGTTTCGATTTTGTGCTGGTAACAGAAGAATATGCAAATTTGTTAGATGATATTTTGCTTCGATTCTGTTTTGATTGCGGAAGTCTTGCAAAGTTGTTGGATCTTGTTACAGGAACTTTATTGATTGGTTTTTGCTGGAACATCGTAAAAGTCGTTGCGTTTTTATGGATGTGTCGTTGGATTTGTGGTTGCTGCGATTTGTGTGGAGATTTTTCAGAAAAATTTGATTTTGATCCGTTTGAACTCAGATTTCTTAGGAAAATGCGTTTATGCTGTGTTTGGCAGAAATCATTTTTTGAGAAAAAGTGCTTTTTCCAAAAGTGCTTTTTCCAAAAGCGCTTTTTCATAATCACTTCTTTCTAAAAATCACTTTCTCTCTCTCGGATGCCTTGAATTGAGCAGATTCTGCCGGATTTGTCGAGATCAGAAAATAAGTCGGGAGCTGGCTTCGACTTCGTCGTTACCCTTCCAACGTACCCAATGATGACATTAAGATGAGGGTATCGGAACCAATAAAACCGACCTTAATTCTAACCAATAAAATTGTCTGTTTGTTGTTGACTTGCAGGTTCAAAAGAAAAGATCGAAAACTCGACGGATTGGCATGAAGACCCTCTTATAAATAATTAGGACTTTCTTAGAAATTTTAGGCCTTTTCTTGTAATAAAAATTATTGTGACATTGTAATAAATACAAAAATTGAATAAAAATCCAATTATTTTCACAATTACCTTTCTCGATTACGAATTCCGCTTTCAATTTCCGGTTAAAATCCCCGAAGTAATTCGTCAGAATAAATTAACTTAATTGAATTCCTCCGGCTCAATTCTTCCACGTAAACTCAAACAATTAAATTTAATCGGCTAAGCTCTTTCAATAAAACTTAAATAAATAATTTCCTTTAATTGAAATACATCCGACCAAATTTCTCCGGATAACTCAACCGATTAAACTCGCCTGATTTAGTTTATTATATTAAATTCACCAGAGAATTTATCCAATTAAAAATCGCCCAATTAATTCATCCGCTTCCGTCGTCCAACTAAATCCACCCGATCAAATTCATCTCTTGCAAACCAATTCGTATCCGATATTAACGGTGAGTATGGCCAAAATTCCACTGTTCCTTCAAAATGGACGGGTAACTAGCAGAAAGCAGGAAAACACACATCTGTCACAATAAATTCTTGAAATCAAATCTTCGCACTAATTTAATGTTGAACTGCCGTAAAATCCCGCTCATCATCAAATAAACCCCATGACTTGGAGACGAGCGCACTGTGTGATTTTTTCTGCAAAACCAACGGACTGAACAAACCTGTTAGCGGTTAGTTAAAAATGCCATGCAGGATGAGATGAAGTGCGAAATGAACCTAATAACCTCGGGAAAATTTTAGGGTATTACAGTGTGGTTCTGGTTCTGGCCCAGTTTGATATCCTAGCTGACGGCGAGCAAGGATCGGGCTATAGCTGATGGCTCCTTTAGTACCTATGAGAGGTATATTTGGAAAGTCTCCGCAGCTTTGAATCATGGCAACTCCTCTATTTTTGATATCATACTAGTTGACATCATAATGAATGAGTGATGCTAACTTTTCAATCCAAGCCTCTTTGTTAGGGAGATCCCAAAGGACTTAAGTTTTGGGCAAGTGTGAAATAAACCACTTGCTGAGCAGCGTCGTGCAACATGAGAACAACCTGAGATCATACATCCTCTTTTGATGGATAATGGAGTAGGTATCAGCCAACAGTGTGGGCACATGATTTTTGATTATGAAGAGCCTGACGGCCTCTTCACTGATGAATTGTTCATAGAAAGGGAAAAGATACAACCCATAGATTAGGAAAGCCAAAATTGCTTCAAAGATTCCTAGGTCTCTATTATCATAATGGAACTCTGCCATTTCCATGAACGGTCTCGCTTCCATCCCGGAGAAACCTTCCCTATTTACCAGTTGAGTAGGTAGCTCTGTTGGCTTGAGATATAGTGCTTTGGCAATGTTTTTCCTTCTTGGTTTTCCATAAGAAGTTGTGAAGGTCAGAGGAATCTTCAGGTAAGCGGAGTACTCTTCTAGAGTCGGGAGCAACTGGAAGTCTAGGAAGACGAAGCAATGATATACTGGATCGTAGAATTCTATGAGTGCTCACAGCATGTCCTCGTTAACTCTTGTGTTTAGTAGGGGGAGAAGATCTCCTTACTTGGCGATAAATGCAGCAGGGTTCCTGACAAGGCCTCTCAAAATCCTGAGGTTGTCCAATCTTAGAAACGAAAATCTGCTTCGGCGTTCCATAACAATGTCTGTAAAAGAAAATATTTGAATTCCTTGAATGGTTAGCAATAATGCGAGAATGCAAATGCAAAATGCAATTGGTTTTACAAAACTCAGAAGATTAATTACGTCAAACCCTTATTTCATTAATTGTTGGAAAAAGTTACAACTTTGAAATACAATACAAGAAGCCTAAGTTTACATTGGAAAATTAGGTCTTATGGTCTAAGCCAAGAACTTCAATTGCGAGGCCTCTTCAATTTCTTCTGCATTGCATTTTCCATTATCAATTTGTCTACTATGCCTTTCCATGCTCCAGAGGTAGGAGGAACATTTGAATACTCGTGAACACTTTGAGTCGATTTGACGCTGGAGAAAAATAAATTCTCCTTTGTTGCTTCCCCATTGATCACTCGTTGTTTGAGCCAACTTATCAGTTCATCTTTTTCTTGCACTTCTCTTATGAGTTTTGTTGTTTCGAAGAATAGTGTATGATACTTCCCTTCCCAAGTATCTCTCTCAAGTTGGGCTCTTTCAAGCAACTCTTGGTATTCTTCCATATTTTCAACAGGAATGGCAGAAGATGAGGGCGCGATAATTTTTGCATTCTTTTTTGGGAGATACGGTATCTTCAAATCTCGAGCTCTAGATTGGACCCACTAAGTGAATGGATCAAAAGCTATGCAATTTCTTTTCCCTAGGTTAGCTTTAGTCTTTTTCTGAATATTCTCCGAAGCATCAACTGTGTTATTTCTCACGCTCTCCATTGCTTCGATGTTGAGATAAAATAATCCTGATAAAAGCACATTGGTGGGTTTATCTTTCATCGGAAAACCAAAATGACGTACGGCCAAAGCAGGATTGTAGCTGATTCCTCATCTTATTCCAATGAGTGGTATATTTGAGAAGTTTCCACATCGATCAAAATAGACTCCTCTGTCGTAGGCGAGATTGTACCAATGAATGTTGGCTTGTGTTAAATATATTATCCTTTGAGACCATCTCTATCCATTAGGACTTTCTTTAAAAGTGTCAGTTCTTGGTAAGTGGTTGACGAACCATTTGTACAGTAGAGGTGCACAACAAAGAATAGTTCCTTTTCCTTGAAGCGTCCGATGATGAATAGTGATAAGCATCTCCTAACAAGGTAGGCACGGGGTTGCCACTTAGAAACATGGTGATAGAAGAGGAATTGACAAATTCTTCAACTTCTAGAAACAACACCAATCCATAGATTAAGAGAGCCAATATTGTTTTGAATGCATCCATGCTACCTTCTTTGGCAAGATAAGCAGCCTTTTTAACTACGAAATATGAATGGAAACCTTTGACTCTGCCTTTGGTGGCACGATTAGCTTTAATCTCTGATACTTCAAGGTGAAAAGCATATGCTATTTCTTTTGGTGAAGGTAAGCTTTCCAATCCACTATAAGGTTTCTGATCCTTTACAGGGACTCCCACATAGTAAACATACTCTTCCAAGGTTGGCATTAACTGATAGTCGGGAAAGGTGAAACAGTGATACAATGGGTCATAGAACTGAACCAAAGTGTTGATGATTCCTTCTTCCATCCCCGTCCTGACTATGCTCAATATTTTCCCATATCTTTTTCCAAATTCTTCTGACTCCATAGTCCCTAGTTTTCTTAACTCTGATGTATCAGGCTTCTTGAAATTGTATTTCTTGGTGTTTCTTGTTCCAATATCCATGATATATCTAGGGTTTTACAAAGAAATCAACCGAGCTTTACAAAACCAGCTGTAAAATGAGATGCCATGATGGTTCAACAGGGTTGTTTGGAAGCATTGAAGGGAGATACGGCCATGGAAGCTGCGTTAACGACAAAAGAAAAGACGAGCATGATTGAGAAAGCCCATAACGCAATATTATTGAGCCTTGGTGATAAGGTTCTTCGACAGATGTCAAAAGAGACTACAACATCGGGGTTATGGGTAAAACTTGAAAGTTTGTACATGACCAAATCTCTGGTGAATCAACTCAACCTGAAGCAAGCTTTGTATTCATTCAAGATGAGTGAAGACAAAGTGTTGGCTGAGCAGTTGGATATGTTCAACAAGCTGATTCTTGATCTTGAAAATATTAATGTGAAGATCGATGATGAAGATCAAACCCTATTACTGTTGTGTGCTTTTCCCAGAACACATGCTCACTTCAAAGAAACTCTCTTGTATGGAAGGGAGTCCCTGAGCTTTAAAGAAGTTAAATCAGCCTTGTATTCTAAAGACTTGAACGAACGAAAGGAGCATAAACCTTTGACGGTGGGTGAAGGTTTGACCGTTAAGGAAAATTCATTCACATTCCCTTACGCAAACATGTAAGTTTATTTTTAAAAATCAAAAGGTGTATACCAATGATGTTTCTTTATAACTAATTTATTTGTGTCTCATTTTTTAGGTGGTCTGTTCCGGGAATGAATTACCAACGATGTCCCATGAACTCAATAATCGTCTACCGCAACCTAATAGAATACATTGGACCAGGCGATGTAATTTATCTACCAACGATGTACCATTACTTTGTCTATTTAATTACCACATCCTTATTTTTCTCATTAAATCTATTGTTAGTGTAGTTTGTCTAGATGCCGTACGAGGGTCTCGACCATCAGCCCAACGCCAATGATGTTGCCGTGTGGACAGCTAAAACACCTATCATTCGGTTCACTACAGTGGAGATGCACCAAAGTGATCTGGTGAAACTGCAGTTCGGCATGCATCAGGATATTCCAGTTGCTCCGACGTCTTTAGGAGACTGATATCAACTTAGGATGGATACACAATGGAGTGTAAATCATCAGAAAGACTTTGCAAAAGAGACGTGTCTACATTGAAAGAGTTGACATCGACACATCTTAATCAACTCTACTGTGGAAGGGGCTAGACTAAGTTATCAATATGTGATTTGGTTTAGGTCGGTTACAACATCAAACAATTTGTGTCTTAGCCGACATATTTGATTGACCTGCGACAACGTGCTTCTTCCTCAAACATACAACAACAACCCAATGGCCAACATCAAACACCATGTTATACCCAACAACCAAGTATGCCCACCCTATCAATCTTCCAAAACCGCAACTCATACATGCTGTAACACCCATTTTATTTATTTAGTTATTTTGGTGTTATTTTAATTATTTTATGTGGGTGTGCCCTTATGTGGGGTGTGCTTGATTTGTTGTAGGTGATCATCCTTGATATGTAAGGATTAGTCGTGGTGACGTGGAGGGAGTATGATAATATAATAATTAATAGTAATATTGGTGGTATTATTATTATTATTATTATTCGTATTAATAATATTATTTTGGTGGAATATTATTATTATTCATATCATTACTATTATTATGAATATTATTATTAGTGGGAGAATAATATTTGTAATATTATTATTATTGGATTTAAATAATAAAATAAGAAATAAGGGATTAAAGGAAATAGAGAAGTTTTTGGGACAGAGAGGAGAACACGATAAACTGCCAGAGAAAGGATTTTGGGAGAAGAGAAAGAAAGTTACGATAAACAGTTTTGAGAGAAAAAGTGAGAAGAAGAACAAGGAGAAAGAGAAGGAGGCTAGGGTTGTCAATCCTTCAAGATCCTTCAACGATTGAGCAATTAACCGAGGTAAGGGGGGAGAAACAGATTGGGATGGTATTTACATGAAATTGGGTAGAGGGGATTCCTTAACCCCGTAGGTATTCTGATGAATATGTTTGAATTGTTGTTATGATGTTGATTGTTGTTGTTTATAGTTAAATATACGTATATGATGATACGTTGATGATTTGTTGTTACCACTGATGAAGGGGTATTATTGTTGGTGAGTTCCTATATAACCTTTGTGGTTTGGATAATGACCATGAGTATTAGTGAGGTTCTGTATAATCTCTGTGGCTTTGGCAGTGACCATGATATAGGTTCTGGGGTATAATTCCTATAGTAATAATATGAACATGAAATAGGTTCCGAGAGGAAAATTAAGGAGCATATAGATTCTGAGTAACTCTGAGAGTGCCGGTAAAGTATCTGATGTTGGTGTTAGAGTAAGAATTATAGGTCGATTGGCAAGTATGATATTTATGATTTGTAGTACTGATAGAGTAGGATATAGAAGTGGAAAATTAGGCTTGAATTGGAGCAAGGTAGCAATTCTGAACAGTGGAGATCTTGGGGTATCGTAGCATTCGTTGGGTTTCGCCTAGCGAGTGTTGGCGAAGGTTCGCCTGGTGAAGGTTAGCGAGGGTTCGCCTGGCGAGTGTTAGCGAGTAGTGGCGAGTAATTCCAAATAAACTCTCAAACCTAAAGGGTATAAAGTTTGCCTGGAGAATGTGGCCAGCGAGGCTTCGCCAGCAGGTTCGCCTGGCGAGCATTCGCTGCGGGGCTTCGCCTGTCGAATGGTTCAGCAAACGTGGTGGCAGAATATGGTTTTGTGCTGTTTTGCCTTGTGCATTAGCCTTGTAGGATCCCTTTGATCATGATAAGTGTAAGGATGGTGATTGAATGATGGAGATTGTGTATTTGGTGATAGGAGGTGAATTCCTTAATACTTTATGTAAGTATCTGATTAATTGGTGTATGACATATCTATGTATATGTGATGTATGTTGGTGTGATCTGAGAATCGTATGCACAATGTATGCTTGTATTAATTGTATGCATTTGGTGTCATGCATATCATGAAGTGGTGGTGGAATGAATCATTGCTCGATGAAGTGTAGGTGATTCATTTGTATTCCTTTGAGTGGGGAATTGGTGGGAACGGATCATTGCCAAGGGTGGGCGTATGTGATCTATCCGGGTTCCATGGAAGAACCAATGAGTCGGTACCGCATGCAAGGTGTTGCGTTGCATATTTGCATTATGATGTATTATGTTGATTGGTGGACTATATGTCGTGTTGGTGAATGATGGGTGATAATTTATATGATTATTGTAGTTACTATCTTTATTTCATGTATGTAATTACCGATATATTTTGATCATATTTTCTCACCCCTTTGCTGTTGTTGTGGTATGTGCTTCTTCGGAAGTGCAGATAATCCAGGTACTTAGCTAGCTTGGATTTGTGGTGTGCCAGTCGAGTCTTAAGATGCTCTGATACGTAGCACGGAACTTGGGTGTTTTAGTTGTTTTTGGTTGAACTTATTTCTTTTCCTGTGACGTATCATGAATTTGATGTATTTCATTATATGAACAATTTCCGCTATATTTTGGTGAAAACATTTTTAATGAAGTATGTGTTGGATTTGATTATGTGATATCCCACTTGGGAGGTGAACAACTCTGATGTTTATTTATAATGTTTATATTTTAATTGATTTGGGAAGTGGGGTGTTACAATTGTTACAATTGACTTGAGAGTGTTGTACTCGGACCTGAAATTGTGCAAAAGACGACTGAGAGGTCAAAAGGATCCAAGAACGAATGTGTTTTGAGAGTTACGCTGGTAACTGGTGTTGGTCGAGCTTTGAAGTCTCGAAAGCTCGCGCCGTGTTTTGTAATCTGTGTGAGAGTGGCATGGTGAGGTGCTGCAGGAGGCAGTGTGACCTGAGAATTGGAGAGCCGGATGCGGGGAGCGTATCCGAAATTGTTTCCATCAGGTAATTTTCGAGGACGAAAATAATTAAAGTGGGGGAGAGTTGTAATACCCATTTTATTTATTTTAGTCATTTTGGTGTTATTTTAATTATTTTATGTTGGTGTGCCCTTAGGTGGGGTGTGTTGGATGTGTTGTGGGTGTTTATCCTTGATGTGTAAGGATTGGTCTTGGTGACGTGGAGTGGAAATGATAATATTATAGTAATAGTAATGTTGGTGATATTATTATTATTATTATTATTATTATTATTATTATTATTATTATTATTATTATTATTAGTAATATTAGTATTAATATTAATTTGGTGAAATATTATTATTTATATTATTAATATTATTATGAATATTATTATTAGTGGGAGAATAATATTTGTAGTATTATTATTATGGGATTTAAATAATAAAATAAGAAATAAGGGATTAAAGGAAATAGAGAAGTTTTTGGGAAAGAGAGGAGAACACGATAAACTGCCAGAGAAAGGATTTTGGGAGAAGAGAAAGAAAGTTACGATAAACAGTTTTGAGAGAAAAAGTGAGAAGAAGAACAAGGAGGAAGAGAAGGAGACTAGGGCTGTCAATCCTTCAAGATCCTTCAACGATTGAGCAATTAATCGAGGTAAGGGGGGAGAAACGGATTGGGATGGTATTTACATGAAGTTGGGTAGATGGGATTCCTTAACCCCGTAGGGATTTATCGATGTATGAAGTTGTATATTGCCATGCTTGTAATTGTTGCTGATATTGCTGATTTTTGATGAATTGTGTATATATGATGATATGTGATGATTTTCTGTTGCCCACGATGTGTGGGTGTTAATGTTGATGTGGATTGGGCAAGTTCTGAGTAACTCTGAGAGTGCTGGTAAAGTATCTGATGTTGGTATTAGAGTAAGAATTATAGGTCAATTGGCAAGTATGATGTTATGGTCTGGAATACTGATAGAATAGGAGATAGAGGTAGCATATTAGGCTTGGAATTGACTGAGATAGCATTGTAGAACAGTGGAGATTTTGGGGTATCGCAGCATTCGCTGGGTTTCGCCTGGCGAAGGTTGGCGAAGGTTCGCCTGGCGAATGTTAGCGAGCAGTGGCGAGTAATTCCAAATAAACTCCCAGACCTAAAGGGTAGAAAGTTCGCCTGGCGAGTGTGGCCAGCGAAGCTTCGCGGGCAGGTTCTCCTGGCGAGCCATAGCGAGCATTCGCTGCGGGGATTCGCCTGGCGAATGAGCCAGCGAACGTGACAGCAGAATGTGGTTTTTGGTATTGTTTTGCCTTGTGCATTATCTGTGTAGTATCCCTTAGTTCATGTTGAGTGGGGGGATGATGGATGGATAATGTGAGGTGCATAGGTGGTGATCGGAAGTGAATTCCGTATCGTTTGAATTAAGTGGATGATTGGTGGAAGTGTGTATGATATGGAGTATCGTGAGGTGATCATTATGATCGTGTGTACCCGATTGTTGGGGTATGAGTATACCTGCTGTTGGAGGGTGAACCTTCTTAATATGTGGATTAAACGATATAGTTGATTAATGTATGCTATATGTATGCATGTGATGAATAGATACTTGGTGATAATAGGTGAATTACATAGTGTTGAATGTAAATAAAATGATTAGATGTGGGAGATGTGCGAGGTACGGTGAGTTGATCAGGAGGACCGTATAGAGTTAACTTCGTTAATACAAATGAGTGGTGTATAATAGATATATAAGGTAAGATGGTGTGGTCAGTAGGATCGTGTATATTAAGATGAATTAAAATAATGGACTAGCGTTGGACGGTGGAATCTTATAGTGATTGAACTAAATCGTGGTAATAGATTGGTGTGTAGTATGTATGGGATACGGTGGTAGGATCGGGGGGATCGTGTAGCTTTGATTAAAGCAATTACTTGATGAGGAGATGTACGAATGACGTACAATGATGGGATCAGGGAGATCGTGTGAACTTAATTATAGTAATAGTTCGAGGTGTGAGCATGTATGATGTATGGTGATGTGATCACTGGATCGTGTGCACTTAGTGTGCTTGTGTTGATTTGTATGCATTTGGTGTCATGCATATCATGAAGTGTTGGTGGAATGAATCATTGCTCGATGGAGTGTATGTGATTCATTCATATTCCTTTGAGTGGGGAATTGGTGGGAACAGATCATTGCCAAGGGTGGGTGTATGTGATCTATCCGGGTTCCATTGAGGAACCAAAGAGTCGGTACCGCATGCAAGGTGTTGCGTTGCATATTTGCATTATGATGTATTATGTTGATTGGTGGACTATATGTCGTGTTTGGTGAATGTTGGGTGATGATTGATATGACTGTTGTAGTTACTACCTTTATTTCATGTATGTAATTACCGATATATTTTGATCATGTTTTCTCACCCCTTTGCTGTTGTTGTGCTCTGTGCTTCTTCGGAAGTGCAGATAATCTAGGTACTTAGCTAGCTTGGATTTGTGTTGTGCCAGTCGAGTCTTAGGATGCTATGATACGTAGCACGAGACTTGGGTGTTTTAGTTGTTTTTGGTTGAACTTATTTCTTTTCCTGTGACGTATCATGAATTTGATGTATTTCATTATATGAACAATTTCCGCTGTATTTTGGTGAAAACATTTTTAATGAAGTATGTGTTGGATTTGATTATGTGATATCCCACTTGGGAGGTGAACAACTCTGATGTTTATTTATAATGTTTATATTTTAATTGATTTGAGAAGTGGGGTGTTACACATGCCACCAACCCAATCACAACAACAAGAGTCTTACCCCCTACCGTCAGCCTCTCGACACCGACATCACTTCTGCCTATAGCCCTGATAACTCTTTCGACTCTACCCCATCTAACTATAGCCCCGATAACTCTTTCGACCTCACCCAACCCATTATAGCCCCCCACAAATGAACACACAATCTTCCTACTATCAAAATACCTATCCACTTTTTGACTACCAAACCCTACAATAACCATTGCATCGTTCCCAAAATGATTCGATGTACCAATTCGGCCAACCATATCGTCCACACCCAACCCAACCTCCTTGTCCCAACTACGAAAACATGGGCATGGAATTGAATTACGAAAGCGTCGTTGGCAGTAGCCCCCTGGCTATTGGGGACAAATGCTTCAAAATTTATCTGGTACGCCGGGACCATCTCAACAAATACCTCTTCCACAAGTCACGTAAATGACACATACACCTCAACAAACTCGTGGTAGACCTCGACGCCGCGTGAATCCACCGCAATGTGGAACCAGTGGACGTTTTGATAGGGTCGATCATTCAATTTTTTTCCATCTGTTGTACGTTTTTTTTTCGCTTTTTTATATTACGAATATTATAATTTAATTTTTCTTTTAATTATTATTATTTTTTTAAAATTTTATGTCAAAATTTTCTACAACACAATATTAATTAATATAAAAAAAAGGAACACCTGAGGCGCCATATGGTATGGCACCTCCCCTGCATGCAATAATTTTTTAGGACAAGAGCTACAAGGTGTTGCGATTTGAAATGACGATTTGGTTCAATGTTCAATGCATCAGCCATTCATATGGCGCATGCATGTTGAATGTAAGCCATTTTGGTCTTTTTTTTTTAAATATGTGTTATATATGTATTCTTTTTTTGAAAATACAGATTATTTAAAAAATATATTTTAATTTGAGTTTTTTTAGTTATTATTTTATTTTTATGCAATATTATATTGTTAATTTATTTTTGAGTTTTTAAATATTTGTTTAGTATATTTTGTTTTATGTTTTTTTATGGTAAAACAAGTTGTTTCACCTTTATTATATTGAACTAAATATTCAATGTAAAATGTAAATCAATTAATGATAATGAATACAGAATGAGAGAGAGTGAATGAATAAATTTTCTTTGAATCAATTTAATTTAATTCTTCTTTAGTTGTCTACATTGAAAGAGTTGACATCGACACATCTTAATCGACTCTACTGTGGAATGGGCTAGACTAAGTTATCAATATGTGATTTGGTTTAGGTCGGTTACAACATCAAACAATTTGTGTCTGAGCCGACATATTTGATTGACCCACGACAACGTGTTTCTTTCTCAAACATACAACAACAACCCAATGGCTAACATCAAACACCATGTTATACCCAACAACCAAGTATGCTCACCCTATCAATCTTCCAAAACTGCAACTCATACATGCCACCAACCCAATCAAAACAACAAGAGCCTTACCCCCTACCGCCAGACTCCCGACACCGACATCACTTCTGCCTGTAGCCCTGATAACTCTTTCGACTCTACCCCATCTAACTATAGCCCCGATAACTCTTTCGACCTCACCCAACCCATTATAGCCTCCCACAAATGAACACACAATCTTCCTACTATCAAAATACCTATCCACTTTTTGACTACCAAACCTTACAATAACCATTGCATCGTTTCCAAAACGATTCGATGTACCAATTCGGCCAACCATATCGTCCACACCCAACCCAACCTCCTCGTCCCAACTACGAAAACATGGGCATGGAATTGAATTACGAAAGCATCGTTGGCAGTAGCCCCCTGGCTATTGAGGACAAATGCTTCAAAATTTATCTGATACGCCGGGACCATCTCAACAAATACCTCTTCCACAAGTCAATACACAAAGGGCACATACACCTCAACAAACTCGTGGTAGACCTCGACGCCGCGTGAATCCACCGCAATGTGGAACTAGTGGACGTTTTGATAGGGCCGATCATTCAATTTTTTTCCATCACTACGCCAGAATTGATTTTTAGCAGCGCACAAAAGACAGCGCTTTTAAAAAAAGCGCTGCTAAATAGTCAGTAAAAAAAAAAGAAAATAATTACCTACCAAAGACAGCGCTTTTTTAAAAAGCGCTGCTAAAAGGGGACCCTTAGAAAGCGCTTTTTAAAAGCGCTGCTAAAAGGGGACCCTACGAGAGCGCTTTTTTTATAAAGCGCTGCTATATGTCATTGCTAATGCACCCTATGAAAGCGCTTTTAAAAGCACTGCTAAAGGCCTTTAAAAAGCGCTGCTAAAGGTATTAGTATAATAATTTTTATATACCCTCCAGAATTGCAAACGAAACAGAACACGCGTTTTTTCATTTTCTTCTTCGTTTCTTCATTTCTCCATTGCCCTATCTTCCATTTTCGCCCTCCGTTAAAGCTTTCGTCGCCGTCCGTTTGCGCCGCCGTCTTCCATTTGTTTTCGCCGCCGTTCGCCGTTCCCTTTCGCCGCCGTTCACCGTTCGTTCTCCTCCACCGTTACGGTAAATCCGCGACTGTTACGACATTTTTATGGATTATTGTCTTAGTATTGCATTTTTCTGGATTAGATGATGTTAGTGCTACTTCTTTCTGAGTTATTGACTTGTTTTTGTTGATACCATTGATGAGCATTACTCTTTTGATATTGGCTTGAGTTTTGTATGCAAGGTGCTTGTTGAAATGCCACAATGAATTTTGAGCATTATAAATTAGTTTAGAATAATTTAGTCCATTACCAAATTTTTTGAGAGTATGCTTTAATAATTTAGAATAGTTTAAAATCATATTAATGCAATAGTTTAGAATAGTTTAGAATAATTTAGTCCATTTCCACCATTTTTGAGAGTATGATTTAATAGTTTAGAATAGTTTAAAATCATATTAATGAAATAGTTTAGAATAGTTTAGAATAATTTAGTCCATTTCCACCATTTATGAGAGTATGCTTTAATTTAGTCCATGTCATTTTGAGCATTATAAAATAGTTTAGAATAGTTTAAAATCATATTAATGAAAGTATGCTTTAATAGTAGAATAGTTTATTATAGTATATCTACTTTTTTTTAATATGATTTGTTTTGTTGGATTATATAGTTTTTTTGTTTTGGTTAATTATTAATATGATTTTAATAAAATGTATATATTGTCTGTTATAGGGGTTACCTGAGAAGAGCAAGGTTGTGATTGTTTCCAAGCATCCTACTGTACAACTTTCTTAGAAGTTAGTGATTTCTTTACAGGTATTCTCTGTTTTTGCCTAACTTTCATAGTATGGATAAAAATTGGATGTCTGTTAATCGATTGTCAAAAGAGTACGAGAATGGGGTATCGAACTTCGTTAAGTTTGCTGTTGAACACGCCAAAGACCCCAGTAGGATCACATGTCCTTGCTTAGGTTGCTGTTATGGGCGTCGAATTGACGCGATTCAGTTGGAATCTCATTTAATGAGACATGGAATTGATCGAAGTTACACATGTTGGACATTACACGGTGAGATAAGTAACGAGAATGTTGAACCCCAGAACAATACGACCTCTACTTCAAAGGACAATGGTAGGGATACATACGATTGTGATCGAGTCGAAGATATTGCAGAAGCACTTGAAGAAGATCTTAAAGATTGTCCAAAGATGTTTGAGAGGTTGGTAAGCGATGCAGAGAAGCCGTTGTATAAAGGTTGCACTACTTTCACAAGATTGTCTGCGGTATTAAAGTTGTACAACTTAAAGGCGGGTAATGGATGGTCGGATAAAAGTTTCACAGAGTTGTTAGCCCTACTTCAAGAGATGCTTCCGGAGGATAATGTTCTTCCCAATCGAACCTATGAAGCTAAAAAAATGTTATGCTCTATTGGTATGAGCTATGATAAGATACATGCTTGTCCAAATGATTGCATTTTGTTTTGAAATGAGTATGCATCATTAAACGAGTGTCCTAAATGCGGTGTATCTCGGTATAAGAAGAAGTTGTCACCAGCAAAAGTCTTATGGTATTTTCCTATAATTCTGAGATTCAGACGCATGTTTCGTAGTGAAACAGATGCGAAACACCTTACTTGGCATGCAGATGATAGAATTATAGATGGGAAGTATCGACATCCGGCAGATTCACCACAGTGGATGAAAATTGATAATGATTATCCTGATTTTGGAGAAGAAGCTAGAAACCTTCGCTTGGCATTATCGACTGATGGAATGAATCCGCACGGTCTGCAAAGTATCTCCCATTCCACCTGGCCTGTAATTCTTATGATTTATAACCTACCTCCATGGCTATGTATGAAGCGTAAGTACATGATGTTATCTATGTTAATTTTTGGCCCTAAACAACCAGGAAACGACATAGACGTATACCTGACACCTTTAATCGAAGACTTAAAAAGTTTGTGGGAGAACGGTGTGGAGGTTTATGATGGATATAGGAAAGAAAGTTTTAATTTGAGGGCCATGTTGTTTGGCACAATTAATGATTTCCCAGCATACGGAAATCTATCGGGGTATAGCATTAAAGGTCAATGTGCGTGTCCTATCTGTGAAGAAAACACAGATTGGACGCGGTTGGAATTTGGTCAGAAGAATGTCTTTCTTGGTCATCGTAGATTCTTAAGTTCTAATCATCAGTACCGTGGGTGGAGACAAGAATTCAATGGAAATTCAGAACAACGTAGAGCACCACCTACATTGACCAGCGATCAAATTTTTGCAAAGGTGAAAGATGTGAGTACTCAGTTTGGCAAGCCTTTTGCTCATACGCTTACCACGCGTGGGTGGAAGAAGAGGTCAATTTTGTTTGAGTTGCCGTATTGGAAGTCGTTGTATGTACGACATTTTCTTGATGTTATGCATATTGAAAAAAATGTATTTGAAAGTGTTATTGGTACGTTACTCAATATACAAGGAAAGTCTAAGGATGGCCTTAAAGCAAGAAAAGACTTGGTAGCAATGGGAATAAGAAATGAATTAGGACCCCAGAAGAAAGGAAATCGCACTTATCTACCACCTGCTGCATATACTTTGTCTAGAAAGGAGAAAAAGATAATGTGTAAGTTTCTTAGTGAAGTTAAAGTTCCAGAAGGATACTCTTCAGATATTAGAAGACTTGTTTCTATGAAAGACCTAAAGTTAAAGAGTTTAAAGACACATGATTGACATGTTCTTATGGAACACTTTCTACCAATAGGTATACATTCTATTTTGCCAGAAAAAGTGAGAGGCGCAATAACAAAATTGTGTTTCTTTTTCAGATCTATTTGTAGTAAGGTGATCGATCCTGCGATCTTACCAACATTGCAAAAAGATATAATTATTACTTTGTGTGAGCTTGAAATGTATTTTCCTCCGTCATTCTTTGACATAATGGTACATCTAGTTGTGCATCTCGTGAAAGAGACACAACTGTGTGGACCTGCATATATGAGATGGATGTATCCAGTTGAACGTTATATGAAAATATTGAAAGGGTATGTGAAAAACCGAAGTCGACCAGAGGGATGTATTGTTGAACGATACATTGTTGAAGAAGCTATTGAGTTTTGTACTGAATATTTGTCCAACGTTCAATCCATTGGCCTCCCAAAATCTGATGTTGTTGAAAAAGTAGTAGGTAAACAGTTAATTGGAAATAAAGTTGTGACAGTTTCAAGGGATGAACGGGAGCAAGTGCATTTATATGTTCTGCACAATGACATTGAGGTTGAGCAGTACGTTAAATTGCACAAGGACGTTCTCCGAGGTTTAAATCTGAATAGAAATGAAAATTGGATAGTACGTGAGCACAATCGAAGTTTTATAACATGGTTCAAAGAGCATATTTATTCAAAGTTTTATTCTGATCCCGCTTCAATAACAGAAAGGTTGAGATGTTTAGCATATGGTCCAACTTTGCATGTGTTTTCTTATAGCGCATACGCAATTAATGGATACACATTTTATACCAAGGAGCAAGATGATAAAAGTACAATGCAAAATAGTGGTGTCACTGTGCTTGCCGAATCAATGCACATTTCCTCGTATTTTGGAGTAATCGAGCGCATTTGGGTGTTTGATTATGAGAAGTTTCAGATTCCTATCTTTGGATGCAAGTGGGTTGAAAGTAATAGTGGCATACGTATGGATAAGTCAGGTTTTTTGCAAGTGGGTTTTTTTTCAAAACGTGCACATTAGACAGCGTTTTTATGTATAAGCGCTGCTAAAGGGGACAAAGAAACTGCTAAAAAAGCGCTGCTATAGGTGGGGAAAGAGGGGTCTAAGACAGCACTTTCATAAAGCGCTGCTATAGGGGGGTCTAAGACAGCACTGCTAAAGGGGGGGAGGGGGGAGATTAGGCAGCGCTTTAAAAAGCGCTGCTAAAGGTGATGTCTTTAGCAACGCTTTTTCCACAAAAAAAGCGCTGCCTTTACCTTTAGCAGCGCCACTTTAGGCAGCGCTTTAAAGCGCTGCTAAAGGTCAAAAAAAGCGCTGCTAAAGGTCTGTTTTGGCATACTGCATCTATTGTACGCTTTTTTCGCTTTTTTATATTACGAATATTATAATTTAATTTTCTTTTAATTATTATTATTTTTTTAAAATTTTATGACAAAATTTTCTACAACACAATATTAATTAATATAAAAAAAGGAACACCTGAGGCGCCATATGGCGCATGCATGTTGAATGTATGCTATTTTGGTCTTTTTTTGAAATATGTGTTATATATGTATTTTTTTTTTGAAAATACAGATTATTTAAAAAATATATTTTAATTTGAGTTTTTTTAGTTATTATTTTATTTTTATGCAATATTATATTGTTAATTTATTTTTGAGTTTTTAAATTTTTGTTTAGTATATTTTGTTTTATGTTTTTTTACGGTAAAACAAGTTGTTTCACCTCTATTATATTGAATTAAATATTCAATGTAAAATATAAATCAATTAATGATAATGAATACAGAATGAGAGAGAGTGAGTGAATAAATTTTCTTTGAATCAATTTAATTTAATTCTTCTTTAATTGTCACTTTTTTCAAAAGAATATTTGTAATCAAAGAGCATTTAATATTCACTTTTAAATATTTACTTTTAAATATTGTTTTAAATAATTACCTACATTAATATTCTATATTGAGGAATAAGTGAATTATATAATATTTTCTAAAAAGTAGTAGGGATACACAATTTAAGGGGAAAAATAGTGATGGGTTATTCAGCTTTTATATTTAAAAGATAAGTGTAAAAATAGGATTTACTTAGAACCTAAAAGGAGACGAATTGTTTCTGAGAGAATGAAAACAAGGAGACGAAATTACAATGCAGACAGACTCAGTGATTTACCTGATTGTGTTTTAATTCACATATTATCCACTTTGAACACCAAATGCGCCGTTCAAACTTGCATCCTCTCCACAAGATGGAAGAATCTCTGGAAACTTGTTCCTTGTCTATCCATGAGTTCTATTCACTTCAAAACTCTCCGTGGCTTCAGTAAAATTTTGTCTCGAGTTTTGTCTCGCGACGACCATACTGCACTGCATGCTCTCAATTTATATCGGGAGGGTTATATGGAGGGTCGCTTGTTCAAAAGGATTATAAAATATGCATTTTCACACAATGTCAGGACGTTGGAGATACGGATCCGTTGTAGTACTGAACCCTTTCCACTTTGCTACTTTTCTTCTCATACTTTAACGTCTCTTAACCTTACTTGTAGCACAATCTTTCCAAATTCTCTTAATTTTCCAGCATTAACCAACCTGACTATACGGTACGTTGTCTTTCGCAGCAGTGGGGATGATGGCTGTGTTGAACCCTTTTCAGTATTTAAAAGTTTGAATACTTTGCTCATTGACTGTTGTGAAGTTCATGATGAACAGAACCTCTCCATATCAAGTGCCACTCTTGTTAATTTAACAATAAAAATGTTTCCATGTCACTCTTTCAAATTTGAGTTATCTACCCCAAATCTTTGTACCTTCGATTTTATGGGTAATCTTGTTCAGAAACTCAGCGACGGCAATAACAATCTTTCTTCGATCAAACATGTAAATATTAATGTACACAATTGGCTATCCAATTGTCCTTTGATTTTCCTCAATTGGCTAACTGAACTTGCTCTTATGGAATCATTGACCGTTTCTTCAAAGACTCTTTTGGTACTTTTAGATGTGCTTGCATTTTTTATTTATTTTTTGTTTTAATATAACTTGCTTTAAATTGATTTTAATTTACTCTGAACCCTCCTTGCTTAGATTCTCTACATAGTTCCTGATTTATGGAATATTGATTTCCCTTACTTACATAACTTGAAGTCACTGGTAATAAAAAAGTACGAACGGTGGCCAATACCTCAGGGAGTAGACGACTTCTTGCTTCAAAATGCACCGTCCGCAGAGAAATTAATCATAGATTTGTAAGGTAAATGTGCTTTCATATTTTGCAAGTAGTTTTGTTTTGATAGAATGTAGAATATATATCAAACTTCTCTGTACTTCATGCTTCCTATTTATTTTCATTTTTTCTGTTTTGATTTTTGGTCTGTATATTTAATATATTTTGCAGAAAAGGCACAGTGGAGGATACTATCTAGAAGTTCATGCGCTTCTGTCGCAATGATAATATGTTTGATTTTCATAACATAACATTCAAAGTGTGTAATATAATATTACAATTTCAATGTTCCTTCAAATAGGAACTACACTGGTTCAAGTGTATTGACACCAGTTTCTTTAGCATGTTTAAAGATTTGTTTATTTTTCTGCCACTAATTTATCATTAATGTCTTTAAGTTATTGTAAATGTCTTTAAGTTATTGTGATAACAATGGAGAAGCACTTCTCAGTTTTTATATTATATATTTTCAAAGTATATAATATTATGATAGTTTTATAGAAACAATTTTGGCATGTTTTAAAATGCAGCACAAGTTTTCATGTTAACTCCTAGAATCACTCATTGTGAGTAGTGATTCTGTTTTACCAAATAAAATTTCATTAAATTATTTTAACCGAGTTTGAAATTAAGTGATCTTTTGATGCTTTTTATCAAGAAAAGTGGAAAATTAGTCTTATATATAATTGATCTTTTTACTATGCTGATTGATACATTTGACTTGAATGAAATTTACAATATCTGTTTTGTAACGATTTCAACATCTTGAAAGTCATACTAAGAATGTTGCTCTAGAACCTTTGAATTATTAGAGTATAGTCAATAGTTGTAATAGTAGATGATAGACTCAAAGTTGTTAGTCAGTTAGCAATTAAGTTTAATTTACTACGCTGAGTTGTCGTTGTTGGATAAATTAAAAGACTGTCTCGGGCAACGAATAATTTGTTTCTTCTAGAGCAGATAAAAGGTTTATTCTCTTAAGAAATAACAGTGAATTAATTCTTCATGTCTTCTTGTCTGTAACTTTGGTTTATATAAAGACCTCATACCTCATTTGTAAAACTACTGCAAACAACTTACTTTTGCAAGTCAATACAACAAGAAGCAGTAGTTCATATAAATCCTGTTACCTTCAAATTGGTATCAGAGCGCATGGCAAACATGATGAATCAAATGCCACTGCTGCAACTATCAAAGTCCAATTATGAGAATTGGAGTATTCAGATGAAGGCACTGCTTGGATCGTTAGATGTGTGGGAGGTTGTAGAAGATGGGTTTGAAGAACCAGAAACCACGACGGGAAACACAACAGCCCAGAACAAGGTGTTGAAAGAAATGCGGTCGAAAGACAAAACAACATTATATATGTTGTTTAGAGCAGTAGACGAATCCGATTTTGAGAAGATTGCTGGTTCGACTACCTCGAAACAGGCGTGGGATACATTAGAAATGACGTTTAAAGGAGCGAATAGAGTAAAGCAAGTTCGCTTGCAAACTCTTCGAGGAGAATTAGAAAGAATGAAGATGAAGGAGACGGAGTCCGTGTCTGACTACGTCACACGTGTACAAACATTTGTAAACCAACTAAAATGAAATGGAGAAGTAATGACTGATGCTCGTCACGTCGAAAAGATTTTAAGATCTTTGACAGATAAATTCGAAAATATAGTATGCGCAATAGAAGAGTCGAAGGATCTTGCGACAATCACAGTCGAAGAAGTCGCTGGTCCACTCGAGACACATGAACAACGCAAAATACAGAGGAAGGAGGAGACACTTGACAATGCAGAACAAACTAAGGAATCCACTAGAGATGAGAGGGCACTCTTCTCTCAAAACTGGCGTGGGAGAGGACGTGGCCGTGGAGGTAGAGATGGTGGTCGAAGCTACCAGAACAACAACTTCAAGAGAAGACAGACAAGTCAATATAACAAGAAGGAGTAGTTCATATAAATCCTGTTACCTTCAGTCGTCATCTCAGTTTGTTATGATGAGCTGACACTAGTTAATTCTTTTTAATAAGAATTATGGAATAATGGTGATAATTAGAGGTGGCAAACGGACATACCTGTCTCTTAAATGCTCAAACAAAATTAGGGTGGGGCGGTGTTGTCATAGTTGAGTAATTCTTTTTAATAAGAATTATGAAATAATGGTGATAATTAGAAGTGGCAAACGGGTATGCCCGTTCCGTAAATGCCCACACAAAAACGAGGTGGGGCGGTGCGATCGTAGTTGAGGATGCGGGACTAAAATTTAGGTCCATACCACAAAAAGTTAGGGTGGAACGGTGAAATCCTGCGGGCACTACACCTTTTAAGTCTAAAATTACAAAATTTTAATAAATGCTCATGCTCGCAAAAGCCCCTGAATAAAACGGAGCAGGGCGAAACGAACACATTAGAAGGTGAGGGTCTAAATCCTTGTTCCACTCCGCACTAAAGTACGGGTAAAACGGACATGTCCAATGGACCGGATCCACTTTACCACCCTTAATAATAATGAATAGTTGAGATTTATTCTTACAATTAGTGGTCTTGGGAGAATGATAATTACAAACTCTCTTAATTTTTAAGCAAGAAGAGAATTAAGGATAAATATGTATTCTACTTTTTAAAAATAACAATATGCTTCTGTAAATGCATTTCAAAATGCCAAAATATGCTGCTGGATGAAATTCAACAGCCCCTGGTCCAAATTCTTATATAAATTAGAAGCCAATTCTTCAGCATATAAAACTAATGAAAATGGCGACAATCATAAAATGAGTTTACGGAAAATGCAATAAAACAATGAAGGAACAATCACATTGCACCTAAACATATTCTAATCTCCTTAAAGTACAAAAATAAACTAAAAGAAAGATTATATAGTCAAACAATATAGAAAAAACACATTATCTAATTAGTGAAAAGAGTACTCTTGGCAAAAACGCTCCTGTTATAATGCGTCTATGCTATGAGGATAGTTCACTTGGAAAAACTACTACGCTGTAAATTCAACAAAATCTAACATATTCTCTGTCTTCTCACCCAAAACAATTTATCTCAATCACTTTTCTTTTTTTGAAATACATATTGTCATCAAAATTCGTTAAATCTCAATATAGATGATTAATTCATAAAACCAAATATCAATATTATGTGAACCAAATAACATGCCGTTTTCATGTTGCAAGACAAGTACAAATCGAAGAAAAAGAAAGTCAATTGGTGAATATCACTTTCACAATCTGAACCTCAAGTTCAACAAACAAGATGATGTTCTAACATCAGTTAAAACATCCTGATCATATCAAAGACACCATACACTATGGTTCTTGATACAATAACAATTGGACTTACTATCTGCATAGTAATCCATCTAAAAATCTCCAGAGAACATAGTTGCACCAGCTTGATCAATAAGAATTCCAAACAACCACGTAGAGAAATAAACTCTCATACTTCCACCAAAGCTAGCTTCTTAAGGGAAGATTCATTCAACAATCAGTAAGCCAAGAGCAGAACCATCTCCTCCTTTAGTCTTCAAACAACCTCCCTTCTCTACAAAGGTAATTTGTTCCAAGGACAAGATGAAACACACATCTTGGATCAAATTAGTGACTATGGTTAAACAAAGCCAAGTGTCACAGTTTCCTCCAAATTTCCAAGAGACAGAATACTCTTGGTCCAACCAAGAATCCGGGTCTTCAGCATAAATCCTACTTACTCTAAATCAAGACATCTTAAATACACCAAGACTGTGAAATGTACCCTTTACTAGCTTCTGCAATTTCCATAAACTGCATAGACTTTTGAAGCATCCATTCCAATTACATACATAAGAAGAGTCAACTTATCCCAAGATGATATATCTTCTCTGCAACCAAGTCTATCAGAAAGAACATCTAGATGTTAGACCTAATGTCAAAACATCTGAATTGATATCAAAACAAAGCAGTCAGCTGATGCCACTTCAGCAACCTGATATTGTCTTGATTAACTCCTCCTCAAACATATCACCTGGAAAAACTTTACCACTTCTTAAGAACAAGAGTTTCATGCTCTCATAGACTTGTTTAACATATCGAGTTTGAGTAGACAACCTTCATCCTGTGTTAATGATCCACAACAAATCTTAAGACCAGATACCTTGAAGAGCATTTGCTTCAAGAACTCATCCTCAGAAGAACCAAACATGCCAAAGCATGATTCAAACATGTATTTAAATATGAAAATGAACTCGAAAAAGTAATAACCATCATTTAACAATAAGGGGATACAAACTCACTACATCAAGAAAGGTTCATACAAGTCAAAATGTGCAAGGATAATCAAAAGACTTAATTAATCAAAAGATCAAAAGGAAACCTAAGAAATCCTAAAAAAAGTCACATACTTTGAACATGAATAAGTACCAAATAAATAATTCTTTTTGGAATTTTTTGGACACAAATGGAAAATAGACATTCTTATGAGAATTTAGCGAAAAGAGTAGGGTCAAATCGATAAAAATCAAAAGAGTTATGATTAAATCAAATTGTGAAATAAAACATGAAAAATAGGTATTAAAAATAGAAGGTATGCACTCAATAGGGCCTGAACCCACGCTCTACTTCTTGCAGGTCAAAACTATAACCATCCAACCGACGTATGTGTTATGAATCATATGGAAACATGATAATATATTTGAAATAAGCTTCATGAGTGAGAAAATGTGCAAAATCATCAAAAGGGTAGTCGCTGGGACTCGAACCCTGGTCAGAAAAGGCAAGAGAGTACTTGAAATGCGCATGATAAACCACTGGGCTGGTGATACATCCATTGTATCACCTCCCTAAATAATCACATAAACCTTCAGATGACCTGAAGCCTGACCACAAGGGCGCCATAGCCATGACCTTCACTTCTCAAAATCAGTTTGCAAAACCAAACATATCTTCCTCAATATTTCATGAAAATGGATGATTCAAAGATCAAACTTGCTTAAATTTTCACAAGGATCACAATGGTACCAATGGTTTTGGCTAACAATGTCTCTATTTTAAAACACGATAACATGATAAAAAAAGGCTCAAATTTGCAATTTCTATGGCATAATCACACACAGTCATGATAGGCAACAATTAATTGAAGGAACACATCATAAATATCATGACAAACAAGTTTCATGCTCAATGTACATCAAGATATGACATGGTTCAATGAGTTTCAGTTTGAGCACTTACCTCTTGAAGTTAAAACTTGAAAATCCAAACAAGCTACTACAGAAATGTTTCAATGATTTGGATTGCTTCCTTGGACCTCCTTGAAGCTTTCTAGATACATAGAACCCAAAGGAATCAACTGAAATAAGTTATACTTCTCTTCTTGCAAAAGTAAGAAAAATGAAATATTGAACCTTAGCCAAATTGAGTCACAATCAGAGTTTTAGGTCCTGGATAATTTAAGACATGTTTGAGGATTGATTTTGAAGGATCAAGGTATTTGGAACAGGTAAAAATGAGGTTTTGGTTTGAGAAGTGCAGAAAGTCAATGATTTTTGGGTTGAAGGTTGACTTTTTGATTTATAAGGTTTTTGATCAATGTGGTGGTTTTGACACCTTTATAAGGTGTTTTGTGGTTTGTGTGGATGATTAAATTAGAGATTTTATGATTGTAAAAGATTATGGGTGAGGTTTTGCAAAAAGAAAGATCCTTGGCTTCAAAGGGTGACTTGAACTACCAATTCTGATATGGGAGAGTTTTAGTATGCTTCTATGTGTGTTTTTCTTCCTTTTTGCCTCTCTTTGAAGCAAGAGTTGAGCCTCTATTTATAGGGCAAGAATGAGAATTAGTTTCTGCACCATTTTCAACTTGATGGTTTTCATGGTTTAGTTCGATTTCAACTTGGTATTTGGTGGTTTTCATGGTTCCAAGACAAAGTACAAGAAGATATTGAGTGGTTGGATACTTTAGGTCTTGCTTCTGCAGATGGAACAAGTTGTGGTCTCAAGAAAAATCAGTTGTGATTAAAGTTTCTTTTCAAGAATGGTATTGTAACCTTTATGTCCAAAACTTCCATAAATGGAATGGAACTTGAATTATGGTTCAAACCTTTGTGTAATGGCTCCAAATTAGTACAAATTTCTGATTATAGATGTATTTTCAAGTCTCAATGTTGTCAATTAATGGACTTTGCAGATTTCCTTGATCTTGCAACTTGTTCTTGGCATGAAAATGACCAAAACTTCAAGTGTGGAGGGCTAACTTTCCTCCTTCGAAACTCATAGCTCAAAAATCGTATGGATGCGTTCTTGTACTTTTTGAAAACCTCTAAATATTCCATAAAACTTTCATGTTTGGTGAAATTCTTGAATCCAAAGGGATCATGATTAAAACTGGCCTTGAAGTTGGCAGAAAATTGAAGGAACAAAACTGTCTAAAAAACATTCTAAGTGCCCAAAGGTTTTTCCAAACTTTGAAGCTTCATAACTCAATATAAGCATATTTTACTCATAGGTCACCAGGAAACTTTTAAAGTACAGGATTAGATATACAAATTGATCTTTGGAACTCAAAAAATAGATGTGTGGATTGAAAGTTATGATCTCTCAAAGTTGGTACAAAAATTAGGGTTTTTCCCACACTTAGAAAAAATCCAAGTTATCCAAGTTTTCTTCTTTTGCAAGAAACCTCTCAAATATTGATTTATTCATGATTAAACTCATTTATTAAACATATCTTGATGAAATTTGACTTGGATGATTCAATTTAGACCAAAAAACCCTAAAAGTCAAAGAGTTGACTCTATTAGATGAAATTTGTATCAGATGGATTCAACTGTGTGATCTTCAATGAATTTGCATCTTGGGACTTCTCAACCTTCATATATAGGATACAAGGATTTATGTGAACATGTTGAATCATGTCCCAAGGCTTGGGATCATGCTTGGATTAAAAGTCAAAGGCACAATTGACTTTTCTTGATAAAACCCTAATTTGGGGCCAGATGAAATTGGACTTCAATTGAATTGTAATAAGATCAATTAGCACTTGATTCTTGTTGAATATGAGCTCCTTGAGTGTATGGGAACCTTGACTTGGTGATGATAAATCCAAAATATTTAATGGTCAAGCAATAATCTTCTTGATTCCAATGGTGCAAAACCCTAATTCAGCTGGATCTCAACAACAAACAATCTTCAAACAAAGTTAGGGTTATGAAACAATGCTTGATGCTCCTAGAATGGTAATGGAATATAGGGGTCAAAATTTGGGGTATGACACATTTGTCTCAAGAATTTGGATAAAATCCATTTGAAAGTATGATAGAGTCAAACGTTTGATGTCATTGATTTGGTGCATGTTTTAAACTATATTAGAATTTGACTAGTTTGCACACTTTTTGTTCATTTCCAGGAAGCACGTAACCTTTTGGTTGTCCCATGTAGATTTTCTCATCTGGTTCTCCATTTAAGAATGTTGTTTTAACATCCATTTAAATAACTATAAGGTCATTCAAAGAGGTTAGTGCAAACAATACTCTTATTGTCGTCGTCCTTGCTACTATTGCATATGTGTCGAAATAATTAACACCTTCTTTTTTTTTGAACCATTTTGCTACTAATCTAGCCTTGTATATGTTTAATGTATCATCACTATGATACTTCTTTTTTAATTCCCATTTACATCGAATGGGCCTTGAGCCCTTTGGAAGATCGACAAATTCCCAAGTGTGGTTTGAAATGATTGAATTCATTTCATCTTGGATATCATCTTTCCAAAAAGAAGAGTCCCTTAAAGCCACTTCTTATTTGTAGGTTTTAGGATCATCTTCTAATTGAAGAATAATAGGGATCTTATAAACATCATTCTCGCAATTTGTTTTGTGAATATGATGTGTAAAATAAAAATAAAAAAAGGAGAGAAAGAGAATGCTTGCTTGGAAGAAAAATAGTGATAGATAAAAATGAGTTGTGAAGGTTTCAAATGAGAAACAAGTGAAATGAAATTGGGATGTATAAATAACTTGTACAGTGAATGTCTCTTTTGCATCGGCCATTTCGTTTCAATGGCCTTAGATATGTACCTTGCTTGTAAACCTGACCAAGCTACAACCGAAAAAGACCTTAGTGATCTCCTTGCTTCCGCATTTTCATTTATAATTGTTAGATATTGTATGAATTGAATCGATTTTGGCATTGTTTGTTGGAGAGTGAAATTGTCCCCGCGGTTGCAAACGTGTAATTTCTTCAATCCTTATTCGAAGAGGAGAGATAGGGTGATTCATTCAGGATAACATTGTTGTGGATTAATATATGTTTTGCATTGCTTTAAGGCTTTAGTTCTTGTGTATTGTGTTATTCTAACCATTGGGAACTTGTGTCTGGTTGATTCTCTTGTGTTTGAGCCATTTAATCCAATTTCGGAGAAATCTTTTTCTTTAAGCAAATCCTCTTGTTCATCAAGAGGCATACTTTGCTTGAGGGCAAGCAAGAATCTAGTTGGGGAGAGTTGTTAGATGCCCAATTTTGCTTATTTGAGCTATCGAATGTGGGCATCTTTCACTCCTTTTCGTCGAGAAAGTTTTCAAAATCGCTCTTGCTTTGGTTGGTTTGCAACATTATGAGAAAGGATCTTGGTACCTTTAACTTGTGTGTTATTATGCAGGAATTAGGCATGAAAGAGTACGAAATTAAGACACAAGAAAGATGGCAAAGAAACCAAGAAAGTAAGCAAACAATAGTAAGTTCGCTAGGCGAACTGCCAGGGAAACTCCCTCCAAAACTTTATAAAGTTCGCTAGGAGAACTATGTAGCGAAGGCCAGAAATCTTGACACTGTTCACGACAGAATAGAAATGGCCCTATACTCGCTAGGCGAGGGAGGCAGCAAAGTACTCGCTAGGCGAAGAAGCAGCGAGATGCCAGCGAGCACTCCCAGACGTTGGGCAGAGGCAAAAGAAGCATAAACTCGCTAGGCAAGGGAGGTAGCGAAGAGCTCGCTAGGAGAACCACCAGAGAGCAGGTAGCGAACACCTCCAGACAAGGAACAAAGGCGAAAGGACTATAAATTCGCTAGGCGAGGTTCACAGCGAAGGCTTCGCCTAGCGAACACGTGCAAACTGTTCTATGGAGAGTCCTCAGGACACAGGCACTTCTGGTGGCACATTTTGGGGTTCGCTAGGCGAACCACTTTACTCGCCTAGCGAGCATGACAGCTCAACAAGACTTCTATAAGTAGCATGGGCTACTTTTTGTAAAAAAAATATCTTTTTTCTTGTTTTTGCATCAGAGGTGATTTTTCTGACCTAAAAACCCTTTCTTTCATTTCTCATCATCTCTTGACAATAATTTCCAAAAAGAAGGTGGATTCCCATTCAATCTCGATTATTCGACTCGGATGTTGATCAACCTTCTCCCGAAACTTGTTGTTCAAGCTATCATGGAAATGAGTAGCTAAATCCCTCTCTTGTCAATGTTAGAAGTAGTTAGTTCAGATTTTATGTATTCTTCTTAATCTCTTGTATATGAACAAGTTGTTAATCAATATAGATGAAGTTATTTGCTACTTTTTGTACATTTATGGTTTGGTTTGTATTAGAGATAAACTTTCCAAGTCTTGACCTAATATCTTCATCTATTAACTATACAAATGCTAGAGATAGGTTTGAAAGTTGATATCCGCTTTGTATCGTTCTTAATGCTTATTGTTTTAATCTGTTATTTAGAGAGATCATTTAACGGTCGAAACAATAACATTCACGAAAATGATTTAGAGATGAACATTTTTGTGAGGATACGCTGTTATGTTGGTTAGAACTTCGTTCACATATTTGATTGGTTGGATACGTTTAGGATGGACTAGCAAACCCTAATCTTGACATGCTTTTATCAAACTTAAAGACCGACTTTTATTCCGCTTTATTTATTGCAAACTTTTGCTATAAACATTGAAACCACTTAAAAAAAACCCTTACTCTTAATTCACTAAACAATTGAATGACAAGCATCTCTGTTCTCTTCAATCCCTATGGATACGATAAAACACTACCGCAAATACTTTCTAACAAAATGGCATTGTTGCCGTGGATTGTTAGTTGAATATTGCAAGCATTGCAATAGTTTAGTGATATTAAGATTTTTGTATTGTGAATCTCTTATCTTTCTAATTCTTTGTGCTTCTTAATTTGTTTAAGCTCGTGTGCAGAATTCGTTTATGCGCGGACAGGTTTGGCCGGAAAACCTTCTTTTTGATCCTGAGATAGAAAGAACCACTCGGCGTACCAATAGTCGCACAAGGCGAAGACGGAAACAAGCTATTGCAAGACAAGAGCTCGAAGAATCTTCTTCATCCACTCCACCTAATTCACCAATTATGGCAACACCTCCACCTCCACCTCCAGTTTCTACTCCTTGTACAAATAGTCCAAGACACACCACTCAGTTCGCACGCAATCTTCAAAATGGAAGACAAGCCGAGATGAAAACGGGAATCCTAGGACTTGTCTATCAAAATCCTTTCACAGGATTAGACCATGAGGATCCGTTCACACATCTTACAAAATTCTATGAGATTGCGGGCGCAACGGGAGCAACCGAAGTTGACGAAGAGTCATTGTTCAGGAGACTATTTCCTCACTCCTTGATTGGGAAAGCGAAGGAATGGTATCTTAATCAACCTACAACAATCATGACAGATTGGAATCTTTTAGAAGAGAAGTTTCTTGAACGGTTCTTTCCACATAACCGTTTCATGGAAGCTAAAACTGCGATAGCTGTGTTTTCGCAAGGAGCAAGTGAATCACTCAACGAAGCTTGGGAGAGATTCAAGTCTATGTTAAGAAAATGCAAAGGACACGGTTTTGATGAACTCACTCAAGTTCATATTTTTCGCAATGGTCTCCTTTCGGTCCACAAGACCTTATTGGATGCTACGGCGGGAGGTTCTTTGATGTTTAAAAGCGTCGATGATGCAATTGCAATTATTGAGAAGATGGCACTTAATGATCATCAAGGGAATCATAACCGTGGGGTAGCTCAAAGAAAACCAAGCGTGCTCGAGTTAGGTACAAATGACACTATTCTTGCCCAAAACAAACTTCTTACGCAACAAGTGGAGCTCTTGACTCAACAAATGTCAAAGCTTCCACAATAAATCAAAGAAATGCAAGAAGTTTCTACTCAACTTCAAGTGGCAAGTTGTGAGTTATGCAAAGGAGACCATCCTACCGGATATTGCCCTCCCGTCTTGGAAGAAGTCAATTATGCCAGAAACCAAAGTCAAGGATATTAACAAAGACCACCTTATCAACAACAAAACCAAGGTTATCAAAGACCTAATCAAGGGTACTAACAACCTTGGAGGCCGCAGGAAGCCGGAACTTCGAATCGTCAATAATATCAAAACTACACTCAACCTCCTCAAACTCAAAATGCACCATCAAAGATGGAGGAAACTCTTACCCTATTCATGCAAATGTCAATGTCCAACCAAAAGAACACCGATGCGGCTATTAAGAATTTGGAAACACAAGTTGGCCAATTATCAAAACAATTGGCCGACCAACAAAGAGGGCCTTTCACGGCTACCGCTACTCCAAATCCGAAGGATCATTGCAAGGTGATTCTTACAAGAAGCAGAAGATAAATTGACATGGGCGTAGGTGAGGAAGTAGTGGCGGAGGAAGTTGTAGTTGAAAAAGAAATTGAAAATGTTGGTGATGAAGTAGAAAAGAATGTTGAGGGAGAATTAGTTGAAAATGAGAAAGTGAAAAAAATGAGGAATGAGAGAAAAGTAAGAGAGATGAAAGAGTAAAGATGTCAAGGAAAGAAAAAGAGCAAATGATCCCTATTCCTATTCAAAATTTGCCGTATCCACATGCTCCAACAAGAAAAGACAATGCTAGACATTATGATCGGTTTATGGACATATTCAAACAATTGCAAATTAATATTCCATTTTCAGAAGCATTGGAGCAAATGCCGAAGTATGCTAAATTTATGAAGGACATTCTCACGAAGAAAAATCGGTACACGGATCAAGAGACAATCATGGTGGATGCTAGTTATAGCGCAATTATTCAACAAACTCTCTCGAGGAAAGAAAGTGATCCGGGACGAGTCACTTTACCTATTACAATTGGAAATACTTATGTGGGCAAGGGGTTGATTGATTTGGGATCTAGCATAAATTTGATACCCTTATCTATTGTGAAGTGTTTGGGTTACATGGAATTGAAATCTACTCAAATGAAGTTGTAACTCGCCGACAAATCTATGACTCGCCCTCATGGTGTAGCCGAAGATGTGTTGGTAAAGGTTGATAAATTTTTGTTCCCAATCGACTTTGTGGTAATTGATATGGAAGAAGATGAAGACTCTCCATTGATTCTTGGTCGACCTTTTATGAAGACTGCACGTATGGCGATTGATATGGATGATGGTCTCATGAAAGTAAGAGTTCTTGATGAGGAGATTTGCTTCAATCTTTTTGAAGCCATGAAGCTTTCTAAAGATAAAACGGATTGTTTTAGGATTGATGAAACGGAAGTGGCAATTGAAGAAGTCAAAGAGTTATTACAAGTGTCCACACCGTTACAACAAGTTCTAATCAATGCTCTTTCAAAGATCAATGAAGAAGAAGAATGAGAAATTGAAATTTTTTTGCGTGAACTTGAAGAGTTAGAGGAAATCCCACCTTCGAAAGAAAAGGTGGAAGATTTAAAAAAAGAGAACAATGAGGAAGGTAAGCTTGAGTTGAATTTGTTATCATCTCATCTAAAGTATGTTTTCCTTGATAAAGAAAAGAATAAGCCGGTGATCATAAGTTCGGAGTTAACCATGGATGAAGAAAGGAAATTAATTGTGGTGTTGAAGAAAAATCAAGAGGCAATGGGTTGGACTCTTTCCGACTTAAAAGGTATAAGTCCTTCCTATTTTATGCATCGTATCTTTATGGAGGAAGATTTCAAGCCGGTAGCTCAACCGCAAAGAAGATTGAATCCTACTATGAAGAAGTAGTAAGGAAAGAGGTTGTGAAGATGTTGGATGCCGACATGATTTATCCTATTTCTGATAGTCCATGGGTGAGTCCAGTTCAAGTGGTGCCGAAGAAGGGTGGAATGACAGTTGTCCGCAATGAAAAGAATGAGTTGATTCCAACAAAACCTGTAACGGGATGGAGAATGTGCATTGATTACCGTAGGCTAAATCAAGCTACAAGAAAAGATCATTTTTCTCTTCCGTTCATGGATCAAATGCTCGAGAGGCTCTCCGGTCAAGAGTATTATTGCTTTTTGGATGGATATTCTGGGTATAACCAAATCATTGTCAACCCGGAAGATCACGAAAAAACAACTTTCACTTGTCCTTTCGGAATCTTTGCTTATCGAAGGATGCCGTTTGGTTTATGTAATGCACCGGCAACTTTTCAACGGTGTATGCAAGCGATATTCTCGGACTTGATTGAGAAGACGACCGAGGTGTTTATGGATGATTTCTCAGTTTTTGGACCGTCATTTGACCTTTGTTTAAAAAGTCTTGATGTTGTCTTGGAGAGGTGTGTGGATACCAATCTAGTGCTTAATTGGGAGAAGTGCAACTTCATGATCACGAAAGGCACTGTGCTCGGTCACAAGGTTTCTTCAAAGGGACATGAAGTTGATAAAGCTAAAGTGGAATTGATTGAAAAGCTACCGCAACCTCTGAATGAAAAGGGAATTCTAAGCTTTCTAGGTCATGCAGGATTTTATCAAGATTCATCAAAGACTTCGCGAAGATAGCAAAGCCATTGAGCAACCTGCTCAACAAAGATAAGTCTTTTCTTTTTGATGATTCTTGCATGACAACTTTTGATTCTTTGAAACAAAGCCTCGTAATTGCACCCATAATTGTCGCACCGAACTGGAAAAGTGATTTTGAACTAATGTGCGATGCAAGCGATTATGCGGTTGGTGCAGTTTTAGGCCAAAGGAAGACCAAAATTTTCCATGCGATACATTATGCAAGCAAGGTTCTTAACGAAGCTCAAATCAATTATGCGACAATGGAAAAAGAATTGCTTGCTATAGTGTACGCATTAGAAAAGTTTAGGTCTTATTTGATTGGATCCAAAGTTGTTGTTTACACCGATCATGTGGCGATCAAGTATCTTCTTACCAAACCGGATTCCAAGCAACGGTTAATTCGTTGGATTCTTTTACTGCAAGAACTTGATCTTGAAATTCGTGATAAAAAGGGATCCGAGAATTTGATAGCAGATCACTTGTCCCGACTTGTGAATGCTGAAGTCACAAAACATGAGAAAGAGGTGAGGGAGGAGTTCCCCGATGAAAAACTATATATGGTAACGGTTAGACCTTTGTTCGCCGATATGGCTAACCACAATGCCACTGGATTGATACCCGAAGGTCTAACTAGTCACCAAAAGAAAAAATATTTGTCTGGTGGCAAGTATTTTGTTTAGGACGAACCACATATTTTTAAACTTGGCATAGATAACATTTTGCGGAGATATGTTTCGGAAGAGGAAGCCAAAGATATCCTATGGCATTGTCACAACTCTTCGTATGGAGGTCATTTTAACAATACGAGAACGACCGCTAAAGTCCTTCAATCGGGATTTTATTGACCGTCCTTGTTCAAAGATGCGTACGCGCACACAAAAAGTTGTGACAAATGTCAGAGGATCAGTGGAATAATGCAACAAAATGAAATGCCACTGCAAAACATGATAGTGTTGCACCCCAAAATTTGCTCAACCTTTTCTTGCCTGATTTATGTTTCATTGCATTTCATTTGCACAGTTACATCATTCACATAATTCTAATCATTTGCATATCATAGCATATCAAGTCATCCAACAAGGGATCAAGTGCCATTTATGTCAAAAGAATCCTATCTAGAGGTGTTATCTGAGCCTGAGAGACCATCCAAGTCATCAGAGAAGTGATTTGAAGCCTTGAGAAGTTTGAGTGCCTACATGTGGGTTTTGCTCCTATCCTGAGGAATGTTGAGAATCATCAATGGGATGTGAAGCAGGGAATGTGAATTTGAGGTGTGTATGGATCTCATGGAATGCCTAGAGGGCCCTATTGAAGCTGAGACAAGTCATTGATTCAAGTGCAAGAGCCACAGTTGAGGTGCAGTCAACTAGGGTTTCATCTGGGTCAATCCTAGGTTAATTGAGTAATTGAAGAGCATCAAAGCCTACTTTGAGGTCATGGGGTTCATGGATTGGTATGTTGATACATGTGTGGTGTTGTGCCAAGGTCAAGCAAAGAAGAATCAAGAATGTGGGAAGTTGCTAAATTAGGGTTACAGTGTAAAATCCCCTGTTTAGTGCTCAACTTCAAAGCCACATAAGTCAAAATACAGGTTTCAAACGGATCTTTGGCCAACATGAAACTTTTAGATCATCTCAATAACTTTAATTGGAGTACTATAAGTCCTAAAGGGGATTTATAGAACTCAAGTTATGGTTCTTGCAAGTTACAGGTCACCAGAGGACACTGAAATTTATCTGTGAAAGTCACTTGACTTCCAAGCAACTTTTTCCCTTCAAGGAGTTTTCAAATGTATTCTTGGCCAACATAAGAGTTGTAGATCTTGATCTTAGCTTTCCATAGAGTACTATAAGTCCTCAAGAGGATTTGTAGAACTCAAGTTATGATCTTGGCAATCCAGGGGTAGTTTGGGTATTTGTGATTATAGGTCATTTTCAAGGATGTGCCAAAATATCCATCTTCCACTCCTCAAATGAAAAATTGTTCAACATGGAATGTGCTTAAAATGATGTTTTTAGGTCAAATGTGAAGTCATGTTGGATTGAATGAGCTTATATCAAAAGTCATTCAAAATGGCCTAAAAAAGGAAGGATTTTAAATGAATCAAAGATGAAAATTGTGATTTTTGAGTTATAGGTCCAAACAAGTCCATGTGATATACCATTTTGATCAGAATCAACATTTTAAAGAGGATGGCATTGTCACTTTTGGCAATTGAGGTCATTTTCACATGGTTGCATTTGGTAACTTCATGTGTAAGCAACATATGCAAAACACCTCATAAGATCAGCTACAAGGCAAATACCATTTCCAATCACTTCTAATTATCATCTGAGAAGAAATTCAAGTGAAAGCAAGCTACTGAACTGGCCAGAAACCTACTGTCATAAGAGAGAAACTCATGAGATTTTCCATTGCAAGAGAAATTGAAATTATCATTTGAGCCATTCCAGAACTTTCTAGATTGATCTAACACACTCTATATAAGATGTATAACTGATTCAGTTGGTTTTTTGGGTGAAAATTGGAGTGAAACGAAAAAGAGCCATTGAAAATTTCTTCATTGCATCAAGATTCGGATTCTGAAATTGGAGTGGTTTCAATACAAATCATTGATTGCAAAAGCTTCATAATGAATTTCTGATTGAATCTGGAGGATTTTGTGGCTTGAATTGAAGAGAATCGTGATCAAGCAACTGAAATTTTCACAGTTGCAGCAAGAATCGGTCTCAAGGCTTGGAGTGATTTCAAGCCAAACCACTGCATACAGAAGCTTCAAGGTGATTGTTTGAAGGAATTTGGAAAGAATTGGAGCTTGATTCGAAGCAAAGACCACTCTGTTCATCCACTTTTTACAGGTATGCAATTTTCAACTTGTAGCTTAGAATAGAGGGAATTGGCTAGGAATTGATGCATAGATAGGTTGTAGATGATGCTAGGTTGGATTCTGGTAGAAAAAATGGAGGTTTAGAGACAAAACTCTAGGTATTGCAAATTCTGTTGGAGCTTGGTTCTCACGATTCTTGGAGAATTAATGGTGATTGAATGGTGAGAATTAATCAGTGAGACATGTAGTTCATGTTAGTACCTTTAATTTCAATATTCGTGGTAGTTGAATTTGGAGTGTGATCTGAACATGCTATCGGTTTTGAAGTTGTGGTTTGAATCAATGAGAATGGAGGTTGTAATTAGACTCAGGGTGAGGAGACGAGCAAGATTAAGTGTTTAGGTTTAGATTTTGTTGAGCTGTTGTGGTGTTGGCAATTGGGGACGACGGTGGCGCAAGCTCCGGCCACCGTCCTGTAGCTTCCCTCCCATATTTTAAAAATGACGAAGATGATAGATCGACCCTTAGATCTAGGTCTGACTTTGACTGGAACCTCAAACCAATGGCCAGGATTCGCATTTCAATTTGTGAGGAGAAGCTGAGTTGATGAAACTCAGCGTTTCATTTAAGTGTTGGATGGGCCTAAGTGATTTGTTTGCTAACCACACCCTTCATCCAGGCCCATTGAGGATTATAACTGAGATTTATTGCTATTTGCCACGAGCATTTTCCATTTTCCTTTCATTTTCCATTGATTTTCTGGTAGTTGGTTTGGGCTTTGTCACGCCTTGCTACGCGCACCCCCTCCTTTGGGCCCAGTCTGGAAATAACTTGATCCAGTTGCTATTCAGCACGCCACTTTATTGTTTTTAATTGTTTTTCTTTTATTTTTATGTTTTGCATATAGTTAGAAAATAAATCATAATAAATAGAAAAATAAACATTTTTAGGCCAAGTTTTTTTCCCCTGACTCCTTAGAGAGTCTAGAATTTTAGGAAATTAAGAAATTACTGATTCATACATTTTAGAATTTAATTGCATTTTTTTATAGTTTAATTTCTTTTATTTTGAATTTGGTTGATACATGATTTTGTTGATTTTATTGTGACGGATTGGTGTATGATTTTGAGTTGATTCTTGTTGGATTAGTTAGCTTAGAGATGCATGTACCCATAGTTATTTTCTCATATTTTTGTGAGATGAATTTAGGTTGTTTTGAACCATGAACATTAGGTGTTGTAGAATTAGGGTTTTAGGATAGTTCCCTTAGATTTAAGGCATAGTTTTTGGCTTAAATGAATGGTTAATCCCCTGGATTTTGTATGGATTGATTCTTAAGAGGTTTAGGATCCCTTAGAAATTTTTGTAGGATTTTACAATCATCTTTGGTATTTTAAGTAGAATTAGTTTTAAGACTAACTTTTAGGTGCTTCTAACACACTAATTTGACTAGTTCAATTCATTAGTTCCCCTTAGATTAGGGTGGTGTTGCTTTTATGCTTGGATGAAGTTGAAGACCAATTGAAGTTGCTTTGGAGTGCTTGAGGGAGCTTGGACATGAAGATTTCCTCATCTTGTGGGTTGCTTGTCAGGAGCTTAGGAGAACTAGGGTTTTAGGAAGAGCATTAGACTAGTTTTGCTTGTTTCTTCAAACATGGAGTATATTGTTCATCTCCATTCCATCCAATGACATAAAATCCTCTTAAATAAGTCACATATCTCCTTTGGAGGGATGAGTGGCATGCCTTAAGAGTAGAACTTTGAGGATGCCAGCCTATTACAGTGATAAGATCTTAATGACTTCCCTTGGTTGTCAGTGAGTTTCTTAACACTTCAGCTTGATCTTGTTGACTGATTCTCCCTTGGAGGTGCTTGTTGAAGTTTGGTAAAGATAAAGTTTGAAGCTTATTGAAGTTGTCTGCTTGTTGAAGCTGTTTACTGGTTGAAGTTTGCTTGTTGAAGTTAGTTTGCTTGTTGAAGCTTGGTGCCTGTTGAAGATTGAAGGCTTAGTTGAAGCTTGAAGATAGGGGCTATTCATGAAGATGAAGGTTGTTGCTGTCAACTTTTTGCTGTTTAATCAACTGTTGCTGTCAGAGCTACTGTTTACTGTAGGAGTTTGGTGCTGCTGCTTGGGCTGCCTCCTCTGCTTTGGTTTTTGTTTCTCTGTATTGTTTGTTGGCTTGTACAGCTTGCCCCATAGGTTTGAAGTGAAGTTGATTCACTTTGCCTGTTGTTTTCCCAGGTTCGAGGTAGATCAGGACTCCCTTGCCTCGCTTGTATTGCTGCATTGCATGCATTTTACTGTATTTGCTTGCTTTCTTTTTTGTTTATCCCATAGGATCTCTGATTTCCTTTGTGCAGGAGGGAGTTATGACAGACATTAGGATTCTTATCCATGCATGACAACATTAGGTTAGTTTTTGTTCCCTTTTCAACCCTAGGCTTTTTAGAGCTTCTTTCTCTTCGTATCTCAAAACAACTCAAAAATACAGTAATAAGGTTAATCGATGTCGTACGTTACGAGCCTTAAGCTATTTGAGAAGGGGTTGCTGGAGAGTTTCTTTCCAGTAGTCTGGCTGCTTAGTGTGGTACCCTTTGGGTGACACGCGAAGTAGTCACTCTCAAATCATAGTCTCTAGTGCGTCAGAGATTGTAAACCAACTAAAAAACACTTCTTTCGTAAAAGATTCAAAACAAACATCAAAGTGTCATTTTTGTCCGCTTGAACTCCTAATCAAGAAAAACCCTTTTTGAAGGTAATAAAAAACAGTCAGACAAGCTTGTGTCTTCCGTAGCCCGAACTACGTTTGCTCTGATCTTTCATGCTGTATGAAAGTACGTAGGCATAGGATGCGATATCCTAGCGAGCGACCTTCCCCTCCTTTCCCGTAGGTAGGCGAACTACGTTGAGTCTGATTTCTCGTTTCAGACGGGAATACGTAGGCATAAAGTGTGATACTTTGCCGAGTCATTTTCTTTTCTTTTTAACCCAGACCTCTAGAGTAGATAGAATAACAATCCGTACCAGAAAACAAGCGTGGATCCCGTCGAGTACGGCGGACGTGAGGGCTGCTAATACCTTCCCCTTGCGTAATCGACTCCCGAATCCAGGAATTTGGTTGCGACGACCATTTCTTTCCCGTTTTGCGTTAGGTTTACTCTGAGCGTTTCCTTTCCCTCCGTTGGGATAAATAACGCACGGTGGCGACTCTTCTGTTTAGCCGGCGCTGATTTTCGCAGTAGCGACAGCTGACGACTCTGCTGGGGACTCCAACGGTTCCCTACGCGAGTCAATCCTAGCGCTTGTTTTCCCGTCGTGGGTTTTGTATGGATTTACATTTCTGTCTTTACTTTCCGCATTTTATTGTCAGCTTTATATTGTTATTGCTATTGTGGGGAGGGGTGATCTATTGAGAGATAAGCCGGACCTGGGCTTGAGTGCACCTAGAATTAGTTGTGGAAAGTAGTTGGCGCGTGCATGCTTTGCATGTACTAGTGTCCCGCAAAATCCACGCTCGGACGAGGTTCTTCTGGTTGACTTATTTTTCAACCCTTTGGGTTGAGGGGGTTGTTGGTTAGTTGGATTGTCGACTCTAGGGACCGATCAATTGGAAGTTGGCTAAGGAGGGCCTCTTCAGGACATGATGATGCCACACCTTCTGGGTATCGTATCATCAGTCTTGAAAGTCTGTGACGCCGACGACCGCATAGGATGTCGTACCTTGTGTCAGTTGATAGGACACCTACCTGTGAGAGGGATTGGGGCATGCAGGAAACTGGACCTCCAGACTACCCGGTTTTCTTGATATTGGATCAGTATGTGTGGTTACTTGGGGGTTCTTCATCAGAGTTTTGTTATGGGTCTGTTGAGACCAGGTTGGAGCATTGTTATGGGTTTGTTGAGACCAGATTTGAGCAGTATCGTGGGTCTGTTGAGATAGATATTGTGGATGGATCTCTTCAGCAATATATCACTTGATCCCTATTGCATGTTTTCATATTGCATTGTTGCATACTCATTTTGCATATCATTAACATGTGTCTGTGCTGCAGGTGCATTTCATACCCTCTGATTCTAGCTGCCCGGATTTCTGTCTGCTATTATGGATACTCTGAAGAAGACTGTGGCTTACAGGTTGCCTACGCCAGATGTTTCTTCTTTGCATGGTTTGATATGTCTAGCTGATGATGATGTGAAGAGAAGCTTCAGGAAGAGTTATGGGAAACTGCTTAGGTTGGTTTGTAAACCATCCATGTATGAGCTGAACGGATTGTACGCGCTGATGCAGTTCTATGATCCCCCGCTGAGGTGTTTTACTTTCCCTGACTTCATTCTGGCTCCGACCATGAAGGAATATGCTGAGATCTTGGAGTTGACCATCCAGAACAGGGTACCCTTCATTCATATGGGTGCTGAGCCCAAGCTGGAGGATTTGGCTGTTGTTTTGCATTTAGACTCCTCAGAGTTGCTGTTGACCTCGTGGAATGGAGTTTATGGTTTTTCTCTCAAGTTCTTAGTTGAGAAAGCACAAGAGTATGCCAAGAGTGGATGTTGGATTGTGTTTAATGCTATCCTTGCTTTCTGTATCAATGACACTGTTCCCGAACATGCCTGACTCTGTTGATCTGGATGCGTTCCATATATTTGCTTCAGGAAATCCTGTGCCTACACTGATTGGAGACTTATATCACTCAATGCATTATAAGAACGAGAACAGGAGGGGCAAGAACGTCTCGTGTTGTGTGCCTTTGCTGTATATGTGGTTTGATAGTCACCTGCCCAAGAAGGGTATCTTTGCTGAGTCTGCAGCTACGGTGGATTGGTCAGAGCATCTGATGGGACTTTCTTCAGAAGATGTTGTCTGGTTTGATAGAGATTTACTGGGATCTGAGATTATCTACAGCTGCGCCGGATATCCTAACGTTCCTCTGATTGGGAGGAAAGGGTGCATTAACTACAATCCATCATTGTTGATCAGGCAATTCGGTTATGCTTTGAAAAGCCCGCCAAAAGAGGAGGAAGTGCAGGAATCTCTGTACTTCACAGGTGATTTAAAGGGAGAGTTATTGTCCAAGCTTCAGCATGCTTGTAATAATATCAACAAAAGGGGTAAGCCATTATTGGGTAAGAATGATAGTCAAGCCTATGCTCCGTACAAAGTCTGGATCCAAGATAGGGAAAAGCAGGCGCAGATGCCGTTTCCTGCAGTATTACCTCCTGCTCCCCCCGTGATTGAGGAGCCAACTATTGTGTCTATTGAGAGATATGAGCAGGTTGTGAAGGAGAAAGAAGAGCTGACGAAAGCCAATGAGAAATTGGAAGAAGAGCTAGTGCAACTCAGGAACGAAAGGAATGAAGCCGTATATTCCTTCAAGCAGCAAACAAAGCTGGTGAACCAGTTAGGCACATAACTGACTGAACAACGAAAGAAGCGTGAACGCTTGGGGATAGATTTCAAGAGCTCTCATGACATGCCGGAGTCTAAGAAGAAAGAACTTGATACAGCCTACTAGGAGATCTCCACATTCAACAAAACCTGGAATGCGACACTGACCAGTACTAAAGAAAGAGAAGACAAACTGAAGCTGCAGATCTCTGAACTGGAAGATCAGTTGAAAGCTAGCCAGAAAAAGTTTGAAGAAGAGGTTATGCGAAGATATGACGTTCAGAATTCGTTGAACAAAGTTATCAAGCGTAAGAAAGAGTCTGCATCCCAGAAGCGGAAGCTGGGGGAGCGCTTTGGAGAAGGTGTTTGGGAGGAATCCATTGGGGATCTCTAGCGTGTTATCAGGCAAAGAGACTCGCTCGTCGAAGGGTTGCTTTCTCTGTCGGATCATCCCAAGACTAAGAGATTGTTAGAGGAGTATCAGGCATATGGTCGCGCTTGATTACCTTATGTACTATTGTATATGCTTTATTTGCATTGTGCTGGCCATCACCAAGATTGTTGGTTGAGGTCATGCCTTCTTGTTATTGTACACTCAGTGATATTGTATTTCTGACTTAATGGGCTCTTCGCAGTAATATATGAGATGTTTTTCCATGAGTGGATCCAGGCTTCTTAGCACTTCACTTCACTACACTGGAACTTTGGCACTAGAATCAGGGGTTGATTTCCCTAACGCACAGACACATATTGCATTTGCATATTCATTCTTGCATTGCCAGTTACTTGTTGAATCTGTATCTTATTTCCTGCATCTCACAGGTTTTTCAGGATTGACGAACAAAGAGTCCACCGCTATTCAACCCGAAACAACTGCAAGAAGATAATGGATCAAGTTCAGGTCGAGATGCAGGAAATCCGTGAGAAACTGACTCTGTTCATGCAAGCTATGGAGAGTATGGCCAAGGGCCAGGAGAATCTTCAGACTTTGGTGCAGCCGCTGCTGACGCGGGCAAACGGAAATGGCAATACTGACCACATTTCTATTGAAACTCCTCGCCGGGAAGATGAGGTACCGGTAGTAACTCCACCTGTTGTGACTGTCAACGGAAACACTAATACTGGTGCGGGTGCTGGCGCTGGTAATGGCAATACTAGAAATGGTGGTGATGGGCATGTTGTCAACAACAAAGGCAACACTGTGGAGGGCAATCAAGGATTCATTGACAATGTTGGCTTAGGAAACAACGGGTATGGCAATGTCAATTAGGACGGGAACTTTGGGTTCAACAATTAAGGCTTTGATAATGACGGTTACGACAACAATCAGGGGTATGGCTACGGTAATGGTGGATTCGGTAATGCTTTCAACAATGGTTTTGGACCTACTGGAGTCATTCAAGGATTCGGCAACCGAGGACAGGGTCCTGTGTTCAATCAGCAGGGATTTGGCCGTAATATGGGTTACGATGGGTATGGCAATGACTGGAATGTGGATCAACAGGATGACGCTTTTTCAGGAAGAGGTATGGGACCTGAAGGCCCCATTGACCCTGTTCAAAGGATCAGAATGCTGGAAGAACAGATGAAAGGTGTGGTTAATCAGAGCTCCGCTGGGTTAGATATGACTACTATGGGGTTGGTACCAAGGCTGAGGGTGCCATTGAAATTCAAGGCTCCCACATTCGACAAATACAAAGGGGACACCTGCCCAAAGGTCCATGTGCGTTCTTATTATAGAAGGATGTCTGCATATTCCAATGATGAAAGAATGCTCATGCATTTCTTTCAAGATAGCTTATCGGGACCATCATTGGAGTGGTACATGGGACTGGAGCCCAATCAGGTTAGAAGCTGGAAGCAGTTGGCTGATGCTTTCGTTATGCATTACAAATATAACAGTGATTTGGCGCCAAACAGGGTTCAGTTGCAGAGTCTGTCACAGAAAAGTGGTGAAAGTTTCAAAGAGTACGCGCAGCGGTGGCGCGATATGGCAGCTCGGGTGCACCCTCCTTTGGTTGAAAGGGAGATGAATGACATGTTTGTGGGGACATTTACAGGAATGTACTATGACAAGTTACTCAATGTCTCGATGGGTAGCTTCTCCGATATGATCCTTATGGGAGAAAAGATCGAAAATGGAATTAAAATCGGAAGGATTCAGGCAGGCGAATCTACTCCAGCGGGGGGTGCGAGAAAAGCGTTCGGTGGAAGACGACAGGGTGATACAAGCGTTGTGTTTGGCGGAAGAGGCCGGGGCAGAGGCAGAAATCAGTACATGCAACCTCAACAAATAGCCAGTGTTACTATTCCAATTCCTCAACAACAACCTCAACAAAAACCACAACAACAGTAACAACAACCGCAGCAGCAGCAAAGGCAGAATCAGGGTCAGGGAAGGTTTCCGAATGTAAGGCCAAAGAGGGTATTTGATAAGCCTCCGTCGACATATGCAGAGCTTCTTCAGACATTGCTGTGGTTGAATTTGGTCGAGAAAAGAACAATGGAACCGCCTACAGGACCGGTACTTCCTAGGGGGTATGATGTTAATAAGCAGTGTGAATTCCATTCCGGGGCGCCCGAGCATGATATAGAATCTTGTCATGCTTTCAAGCATAAAGTTCAAGATTTGTTGGACAGTAAAGACATCAACTTTAGCCAGGTGGGGCCCAATATTGTACAACAGCCTATGCCTAATCATGGGGCAAATGCCATCTTAATAGAAGGAAATTTGAACTTGGTGATGGATGTTCACGAATTGAAGACACCATTGAGTGAGGTGAAAAGCAGGTTGCTCAGAGGGGGAGTATTCCCCGGTTGTGATGAATACTGTTTAGAGTGCTGGACCCAGCCAGAGGGTTGTACTGATTTGAAACAGGGCATTCAGACCATGATCGACGAAGGGACCTTGCAATTTGATCGAACTGCGTTTGAGAAGCCTGTGGAGGCATTATGTGAAGAGCAGAATGATATTGCAACGGTGACGATCCCGAGGAAGACTATAACGATAACGGCGCCTGTCCAACGACCAACTATTACAATTACCAAAGCAGGGCATGTTCCCTTTGAAAGTACGAAAGCTGTCACGTGGACGTACGGTTTAGAAGCGTATTGCAACGGTGAAAAGATTGTGGTGAATAACCAGTCAGTTGGGGCTGTTGATAATGTCGTTGGAACGGGGGGCATGACCCGTAGCGGAAGGATCTTTACCTCACCTGAAATAGAAGCAGAGAGGTTGGCCAAAGGTAAAGCCAAAGTAAATGAAAGCGGGCTTACTCAGTCGAAAGAAAAGGATACGTCACTCAAGGACGTAGAGGAGTTCATGAGACTGATTCGCAAGAGCGACTACAAAGTTGTTGAACACCTACAGCAGACGCCGTCGAAGATTTCTATCTTGTCGTTGTTGTTATGTTCCGAGGTGCACCGGAACGCCCTGCTAAAGATCTTGGATACGTCATTCGTACCGTAAGAAGTTTCTGTAAATCAGTTAGAGGGGATAATGGCACATGTCAATGCTGGACATAGCCTAGGTTTCACAGATTTTGACCTAACACTTAAGGGTCGAGAGCACAACATGGCTTTGCATATATCGGTAGAATGCCGGGGTACCGTATTGTCGCGTGTATTGGTGGATACTGGGTCGTCGTTGAACGTATTGCCAAAGAAAGCCATGATGAAATTGGACATACGGGGAGTTATTTGCACGCCCAGCGATTTGATTGTGAGGGCGTTTGACGGGACGAAAAGATCAGTGTTTGGGTCGATAACATTACCGCTTCAGGTGGGGCCAGAAATTTTTGATACCGAATTCTACATCATGGACATCCACCCAGCTTATAGCTGCCTTCTTGGACGCCCATGGATCCACGCTGCAGGGGCCGTAACGTCCACATTGCACCAGAAGTTGAAGTATATGGTGGGTGATAGTGTCGTTACTGTTTGTGGGGAGGAGGACATTTTGGTCAGCCACCTGTCATCGTTCAGATATGTTGAGGTCGACGGAGAAATACACGAGACACCTTGTCAAGCCTTCGAAGGGTTGCGGATTAAAGATAAAGATTAGGGTTCCATCAAAATCTCAGATGTGGCAGTGTCATCTTACAAAGAGGCTCAGGCTTTAGTGCAGACTGGTGAGGCTAAAGGCTGGGGGCAGGTACTGGAGATTCCCATGAAGAATGACAAGTTTGGGCTAGGGTATCGACCAACATCGTCAGCATCTTCTTCGGGAGCGCCCAGGTTCAAGGGACCAATAACGATTACGCCAAGCGGGGTGTGCTTCGAGACAATCAACGCTATTTCTGATGCCGAAGACGGAGATAGCGACTGCGATATGGACGCGTGGATCAAGCTAAGCGTGCCAGGACAAAGTCTCTGCAACTGGTCCATCCGAGAAACTGTCCCCGTGACTCTTAAACAGTAATGATTTGTTTTATCAATTGTTGAATAATCCTATGTCCTACCCGGGGCATAGTGATTTTACCTTAGGGCTACTTGATTATGTGTATTGCACTGTTTTAATCATGAAATAAAGGCGTTTTTCATATTCAAATATTGTGATCCCTGTTTTTCTTGTTTTTTACTTTAACAATAAATGGTAACGTAGTTATTTGCTTTGTTTGCATTTTGAAGCATTTAACCATTTCCTTTGCAGGACTAATATTTAAGATGACATCTCATACGAACCACCTATGACTCGTCTCGACTTCGAGCACCCGGTATTCCAAGCAGAGGAAGAGATTGTTGAGGATAGCGACTTGCCAGAGGAGCTGACTCGTTTGTTGAAATAGGAAGAGAGAATCATTATGCCTCATCAGGAGGAAATTGAGATTATCAACTTGGGGTCGGAAGAAGTTGTGAGAACTATCCGTATAGGGGCTGCACTGCAGAGCGACGTCAAGCAAAGGCTGATTGAGATACTGTGAGAGTATGGTGATATATTTTCTTGGTCGTACGAAGATATGCCTGGGTTGGATACGAACATGGTTGTGCACCGTCTGCCGTTGCGAGAGGAATGTCCGCCTGTTAAGCAGAAACTCAGAAGAACCAGACCAGACATGGCTGTGAAAATCAAGGAGGAAGTTCAAAAACAGTGGGATGCTGGTTTCCTAGCTGTTACAACTTATCCGTCATGGGTCGCTAATATAGTACCAGTGCCGAAGAAAGACAGTAAAGTGTGAATGTGTGTAGACTATCGTGATTTGAATAAGGCGAGCCCGAATGACGACTTTCCACTTCCTCACATTGATGTGCTGGTTGATAACACTGCTCAGTTCTCCGTATTCTCTTTCATGGATGGCTTCTCAGGCTATAATCAGATCAAAATGGCACCGGACGACATGGAGAAGACTACCTTCATTACTCTCTGGGGAATATTTTGCTACAAAGTGATGCCCTCCGGACTGAAGAACGCTGGGGCAACATATCAACGTGCTATGACGACTCTCTTTCATGACATGATGCACAAAGAGATCGAGGTTTATATTGATGATATGATTGCCAAATCCCAGACGGAGGAGGAGCATTTGGTTAATCTGCTGAAACTGTTCAAAAGGCTTAGGAAGTTCAGGTTGAGGCTGAACCCTAACAAGTGCACCTTCGGGGTGAGATCGGGTAAACTGCTGGGGTTTATTGTGAGCGAAAAGGGAATAGAGGTTGATCCTGCGAAGATAAAAGCAATACAAGAAATTCCGACGCCTAAAACAGAAAAAGAAGTGCGTGGGTTTTTAGGGAGGTTGAACTACATTGCTCGGTTCATATCTCACCTAACTGCGACATGCGAGTCGTTATTCAAGTTGTTGAAAAAGGATCAGGTGTTGACCTGGAATGAAGATTGTCAAAAGGCGTTCGACAAGATAAAAGAATACTTGCAGGAACCTCCCGTTTTGATACCCCCAGTGGCCGGGAGACCTTTGATTATGTATTTGACGGTTCTTGAGGAAAGTATGAGTTGTGTTCTCGGTCAACATGACGAGACCGGACGTAAAGAGCATGCGATCTACTATTTGAGTAAGAAGTTCAGTGACTGTGAGTCCAGATACTCAATGCTCGAGAAGACGTTTTGCGCGCTAGCCTGGGCCGCCAAACGTTTGAGGCAATACATGCTGAATCATACAGCCATGCTAATTTCAAAGATGGATCCAATCAAATACGTGTTTGAGAAGCAAGCACTCTCCGGAAGAATTGCCCGATGGCAGATGGTGTTAACAGAATACGATATCCAATATGTCTCGCAAAAGGCTATTAAAGGTAGCGTTCTGTCAGAGTACCTTGCGGAGCAGCCTATTGAGGACTACCAATCGATGAGGTTTGATTTTCCTGACGAGGATATCATGTACCTAAAAATGAAGGATTGTGAAGAACCGTTGTCGGGCGAAGGACCAGAGTTGGGTTCCAAATGGCAGTTGATATTTGACGGAGCTGTGAATTCCTATGGTAGCGGAATAGGTGTAATTGTCACTACTCCTCATGGGTCGCACATCCCATTTACTGCCCGATTGACCTTTCCTGTTACCAATAACGAGGCTGAATATGAGGCTTGCATCATGGGTCTGGAAAAAGCCATCGATTTGCGAATCAAGAACCTGGATGTATACGGAGACTCAACTCTAGTAGTGAATCAGATTAAAGGAGAATGGGAGACACCTCAGCCAAATTTGATACCATATATGAATTATGCAAGGAGATTGTTGCCTTTCTTTGACAAGGTGGAATTGCATCACGTGCCACGAGCAGAAAATTAAATGGCTGACGCCCTGGCGACATTGTCTTCAATGTATAAAGTTAACTTCTGGAACGAGGCTCCCCGGATTGTTATCTCTCGGCTTGATAGGCCTGCATTCATATTTGCCATTGACGAGGCTCCCTATGGTCAACCCATGTACTTTGACATCCAGAATTTCCTAAAGAACAAGGAGTATCCGGCTGGGGCATTCAGTCGAGATCAGAAGACCCTCAGGAGGTTGGCTGGCAATTTCTATTTGAACCCGGATGGTGTCCTATACAAAAGAAACCACGACTTGGTGTTGCTACGCTGTGTAGACGAGAAAGAGGAGAAGTTGCTCATGGAAGAGATACATGAGGGTACATTTGGTACACATGCTGGTGGGCATGCTATGACGAGAAAACTGCTGCGGGCAGGTTATTATTGGCTAACTATGGAAACAGACAGTTTCAAGTTTGCAAAGAGGTGTCATAAATGCCAGATTTATGCAGACAAAATCCATGTGCCCCCAAGTCCTCTAAATTTGATGTCATCACCGTGGCCTTTCTCGATGTGGGGGATTGATATGATTGGCACGATTGAGCCTACGACATCAAACGGACACCGGTTCATTCTGGTGGCAATCGACTACTTCACCAAGTGGGTGGAAGCAGCATCATATGCCAATGTGACCAAACAAGTGGTGGCCAGATTTATCAAACGAGATATTATGTGCAGATATGGAATCCCTGAGCGGATTATCACCGACAACGGTTCGAATTTGAATAACAAAATGATGAAAGAGCTGTGCCAGAATTTTAAGATTGAGCATCACAACTCTTCTCCTTATCGGCCCAAGATGAATGGCGCTGTCGAAGCGGCCAATAAGAACATAAAGAAGATTGTTCAGAAGATGGTTGCGACGTATAAGGACTGACACGAAATGCTACCTTTCGCTTTGCACGGTTATCGTACGAAGGTACGCACATCAACCGGGGCAAATCCTTTTTCATTGGTATACAGAATGGAGGCAGTGTTACCATTGGAGGTCGAGATTCCTTCCCTGAGGGTTTTACGTGATGTCCAACTCGATGAGGCAGAATGGATTAAAGATAGACTGAATCAGCTCAGCTTAATGGATGAGAAGAGGCTGGCTTCTCTCGCATATGGTCGGTTATATCAGAGCCGGATGAAGAAAGCTTACGATAAGAAGGTGTGCCCTCGAAGCTTTCAGACGGGCGATCTTATTTTGAAAAAGATTCTCCCACCACAATCAGATCACAGGGGCAAGTGGACTCTCAGTTACGAAGGTCCCTATGTTGTCAGAAAAGTCTTCTCTGGAGGAGCATTGTTACTATCCACCATGGATGGTGAAGACTTTACGTGCCCTGTGAATTCGGACGCAGTTAAAAAATACTTTGCTTGAAAGTGACCCGCTGGACAGTAAAAAGAGAGTCCAGGCAAAAATGGGGCATCCTGGCGAACCATAAAAAATGAATAAAAGGTTCGGGCAAAAGTTAGGGATGAAATTGAAAAGATGTACACCCGCAAAGTCGAAAACCTGAAAAGGGCGACTTCGGAAAAAAAAGGGTATCCCGGTGAATTGAAAACCCGCAAAGGGCGGTTCACGCAAAAGTTAGGGATTGAAAAAGCAAATGACTGCGGTCCAAATTTGATACGGCATTGCTTAGTGGTTTGGGAGTACCTGGGGCCGTCTATCCGAAAACAATCTCTTCCGAAGATCGAGTACCGGGAAAGCGCGGAGTCAGGCGAGTCATAGGAGGATCAGCTCATGGTGTTTATCTGCATCACGTTGCCGACATGTATACAAATATTGTTTGTATTTTCTTTATGCTTCTTGTGCATATATTTATGTGTGTTTGTGCGTAACTTCCTCTTTTCAGGAGTTGCATCTAGTGTACAAAACTTTGCCTATTCAGAGGCCTGTTATCAATAAAACATGTTATTCAGTATTTGATGTTTGTTCTTTACTGTTTTGTTTACGAAAGACGCCGATGTTTTCGATAAACTTGCACTTGCATAATCTTGTTGGCCCTTGCCAATAATTGCTAAAACTTCGAATTGACTGAAGTGATGTCACAGATGCTAACCCGGATAGATTCTGTTGTATAGGCTTGTTTTGCCTCGTTTGTGTTTTGCAGGGTTCTTACCTTTGGAGTAAACAGTCTGGAATTGTATTCCTCAGCCAAAATCTCTTGATGAAGAGCCTGATTTCAGTTGATGTCATTCCTCATCTAGTCGCATCTTATCCCCAGAGAGTGGGAATGACGTTATCCCTTACCGAATGAGGGATTATTCTCCTCAAAAGGGTGTCCTCAGGGAAGTTGTCCACAGGATATCCCCAGCAAGTCTAAATCAGTATCCCCTGCAGAGGTTGCGCTCCCCAGTGAATCGAAGATGCGCGCGTTCAATCTCCAGCATGGGAGGTTCCCGCAGAGTTTAATCAAGTTGTTGGTTCAGAAGGATTGTATCCACGAAGGATGGATTTCCTTCTCCCCACAGGTCGTCATGCCATTGGCAGGATGTTGATCCTCAGCAGAGTCCGAGGCTCCGAGTTTGTAAACTGGGCCCCGACCGTGTGCTTTTCCTAGAGGTGTCGCCTCTTCCCCAGCTAAGTTTGTTCACCAGCAGGGTGGCTTGTTCTTTCCTCCCAGTGGAAATTGATGTTTAATCTCTCCTCGGCAAAGTTGATTGTGTTTCTGGCGTTTATTTCGCCAGAATACTTTGTGATACTTGTTCTTCCCATCGGAGTTGGCTTTATCCTCAGCATTCATGTTGTTGAGACAACACTACCAGAGTTTCCCAGCAGCTTAATCCTGCATTGGCATTTGCATATATCGTCATATTTGCATCTACTCAAACGCGTAGCATTTCCGTGCTGTACGGAGCATTACGCCATTTTCAGACATGTGCATTCTGAAACATAAGTCAGGTTACCTCTTTGTTTTTAGGTGTTCTTCCCTGCAGGTAATTGGACTTCTTGTTCAGGATCGTTTTCAGATATTCAGATTTGCGGCATGAGATATGTGATGATAATGTTCGTCCCGCCATATGTTCCCTTATCAGAGGTGCTTGATTAACTTCCCTTCTTCCTCAGCGGAGTGTTCTTTACACATTTTCATAATTGGACTTTGGAGTTGTTGTCAATGATTCCCCAGTGGAGTGTTCCATCGGGTTGCTGTCACGTTAGCATTTTAAGAAAAGATTTCGGGGATTAGACATCTGAAATCATCACTCGTCATCAAGTTGAATGTCTGGCAGTTGACGTCAGAATTTCCCCCGGCAGAGTTCTCCCCGGTTTGTTGTTATGGCTTCATAATTAGACTTTGAAGATGTTACCATCATGATACGGCTTCATAATTCGACCTTGGAGTTATTGGCAGAGTTAAACAGCTTCCTAACTAGACTTTGGAGTTGTTGTTAGGAATTCCCTAGCGGATTTTCCTCGCGTAGCTGTTATGTCAGTATTGCAGACCTCATGATTTGACTTTGGAGATCGACATGGTTTTCTTCGAGTGGCTGTCATGTCAGCGTTACACGGCTTCGTAATTAGGCTTTGGAGTCGTCATTAGCAATTCCCTAACAGAGTTTCTCTCGCAGCTGTTACATCAGCATTGAGCCGCTTCATATTAGACTTTGGAGTTGTTGTCCGAAATTTTTGTCCGCATGAAATAGCTTCATAAGTAGACTTTGGAGTTGTTGCCAGATTTTTCCCCACAGAGTTGCTTGTTGAAGTTTCTCTTACCCGGCCAGCGGAGTGTTTTTCCAGTTTGCTGTTCCGTCAGCGTCACAGGGTTTCATAATCAAAACTTTAGGAGTTGTCGCCTGGTGTCGAAATAGGTGCCTGGCAGCTGATTTCAGAGCATCCCCAGTGGGTTTGGCTACTGCAAAGATGAGGTGGAGTTTTTGTCCAGTATGATTGACAGAAGTGAATTCCTATTGGGTGGAAGAATTCTATCCCCAGTAGAGTCCTCCTCAAAGTTGTTGTCACGTCAATGCTAAAAGGTTTTGTGGGTTGATACCGATGGAGTTAGCTACTGCAGAGATAGATAAACGTTCCTGTGTTTAGACAGATGATTTTCCCGTATGGATAGGCGGATGAAGTTTCCTGTGTGTAGACAAATGATTTTCCCGTATGGATAGGCGGATGGAGTTTCCTGTGAGTAGACAGATGATTTTCCCGTATGGATAGGCGGATGGAGTTTCCTGTGAGTAGACAGATGATTTGCCCGTGTGGATAGGCAGATGAAGTTTCCTGTGTGTAGACAGATGATTTTCCCGTATGAATAAGCGGATGAAGTTTCCTGTGTGTAGACCGATGATTTTCCCGTATGGATAGGCGGATGAAGTTTCCTGTGTGTAGACAGATGATTTTCCCGTATGGATAGGCGGATGAAGTTTCCTGTGTGTAGACAGATGATTTTCCCGTATGGATAGGCGGATGGAGTTTCCTGTGTGTAGACAGATGATTTTCCCGTATGGATATGCGGATGGAGTTTCCTGTGAGTAGACAGATGATTTTCCCGTATGGATAGGCGGATGAAGTTTCCTGTGTGTGGACAGATGATTTTCCCGTATGAATATGCGGATGAAGTTTCCTGTGTGTAGACAGATGATTTTCCCGTATGGATAGGCGGATGGAGTTTCCTGTGAGTAGACAGATGATTTTCCCGTGTGGATAGGCAGATGAAGTTTCCTGTGTGTAGACAGATGATTTTCCCGTATGAATAGGCGGATGAAGTTTCCTGTGTGTAGACAGATGATTTTCCCGTATGGATAGGCGGATGAAGTTTCTTGTGTGTAGGCATAAGGTTTTCCCGTATGAATAGGGGGATGGAGTTTACTGTGATTAGACAGATGATTTTCCCGTATGGATAGGCGGATGGAGTTTCCTGTGAGTAGACAGGTGATTTGCCCGTGTGGATAGGCGGATGGAGTTTCCTGTGATTGGACAGAAATGTTTTCCAGTGAAGTCGACAAATTTATTGCCTATGATTGATAGGACCTCCTCGTGTTGGCGAGATGCGGACAACTCATCCCCAGCGGAGTAGCCGGGATTTCTCCGTGTTGACGGAATGTGGAGTCCTGACGTGGACAAGTTTTATTTCCTCAGCGGGTCGAAAATGTGGGTCCTGGCGTGGACAGAGTTGTGCTTATTCATGATTTGACGAAATTTGGGTCCATATGTGGACAAGGTTATTCCTGTGACGACAGAAGCCCTATTCGTGTTGACGAATTTGTTGCTCTTCTTGTGTTGACAAGGTTAGCCCAGTTGCGGACGGAGGTGTTTTTGCAAAAATTGTTCAGTACCTGTGGCGTTACATAGGTGGTTGAAGTTGAAATCAGAATTATTATCAGACGTTGGATCAGTTGTTGCCGTAACAACCGGATTCAGATTGGTGGATGTCGTTCCCCAAACAGTTGTGCGGTTTATTTTTGCGGTTGGCAAATTTCCGGGTTTCTTGGTATTCAACCGTCTCGTACCTCGATTGTTTGATGGTTTTTCGCTCTTCACCCAGTCGGGTCCAAGCCGTTTGAATAGGGGCAGCTGTTGCACCCCAAAATTTGCTCAACCTTTTCTTGCCTGATTTATGTTTCATTGCATTTCATTTGCATAGTTACATGATAACACGAAATCATATAGATATTTTCATGCATAATTCAACTAAAAGCTAACCGTTTTCGATCCGATTTCGGGTTATTTCCATGTATTTGTCTGATGTTTTTGCAGGTATTCAACGATCACGTCTAAACAAGGCAACATGAAGAAAAGAAGCAATCCCAGACGAAATATGGACGAAAAAGGGGTGAAAACACAATGAAAAGCGCAGCAGACAGTTTTTGCTGATGTGACGACCGTCACAGATGCATGACGATCGTCATGCAGGCAAAAACGCCCCACTCAGAATACACGTCAAAAGAGCAGTTCCAATTCCCATTAAATGGTCCACTACTCCCTAAATTATCTGCCTCAAGGTCCATCATCCTCAGAGGTAACCGTTGGAATTCCACCTCTATAAAAAGGGAAGCAGGGGACTTCAAAAAGGGAGCTGCATTCATACCACGAAGTGCTGCCAAATTTACTTTCCAGCAAATTTACTTTCAGTTATTATTTGTATCCATTTCTCCAGTTTCATTTGTATCCCTTTCCTTTATTTCCCTTTCCATTCTACTCATTCCCATTTCCGCTCTTCTGTAATTGTTACTGCACTGTACGATCGAATTGGAACTAAAGACAGAATCCTGCCAACATCTGTGGAGGATCTGCCCAAAGGCCAATTGGCATTATTTACAGGTTTTCATTTTGATCGACTTCTATTTTATCATAATGCAATTTATTATTTATTATTATTATTTATGTTTTGCTTTTCTAAATTCCATGTCTAGCTAAACTTAGGTAATCGATATGTAGTAATAATTCGAATGGGACTTGATAACTCTTGTTTGAAAACTTTCTTTTCACAAAAATAACTTATGGTCTAAGTGTTTAAAATTGATTTACGAAATAAACTTCGTCGCGAAAGCGAGAACTTATTTTAAAGTAGTTTTGCCACGAAAGTGGGAAATTAATTAAGATACGAACCAACAAGCGAAAGCTGCGGTAAGGTCAGATAGTAAACACTAGGCATTTGTTTTAATAACAGCGAAAGCACTTTAAAACGAATTAGAACTTAGAGATTTTCAAAAAGTAATTTTAACCCCGAACGGAATACGAAAGTGTACGTTAGGCCCTTAGGATTATGATTAGCGTCAATAACCATTGTGAGACGAGAGTCTTCAAATCTCCATTTTCTGCTTAAATAAACTGTGAAAACTATTTCATACACCAGTCACTTATCAAGTCCCTGAAGAACATAATTACTACGTATCGATTTAATTAATTAAAATCCAAACAGTAATCTTAGTTCCCCTTTTAGTGACAACCTTATTCCCTTAAAACATATTCTACCTAGCTAAACATAGTAACTCCCGAGAACACTAGTTTGATTACGAGTCCCTGTGGGATCGATATCTTTTATTACTACGCGATAGACTGTGCACTTGCAGTTAGTTGTATTAGACATAGAAAGTCGCGATCAAGTTTTTGGCGCCGTTGCCGGGGACCCGTTTAGTCAATAGTGTAACCTTCTGTTACGCCGTATAGACTAGGTAAACAATTTTCATTTTTCCTTTACTAGTGCTGTCGATTGTATGCCAAGTGATCGCCCACAAAGCGACATCTTGAAACCTTCAGTCGCAGAACTAGAGCGCTTCTTACATCTAAGAAGCCGAATCATTGAGTACCAACTCAAACATAACATTCCTGATCCTCTCACTCCCATTCCCAAATCCGAAGTAGAACCAACGATGGCTGAAGGACCTCCAAACAAACCGCTGAAGGCATACGCTACACCATCTCAGATGGAGCCTAGAAGTAGCATTGCTGCCCCAGCTATTACCCGAAATGATTTTGAGCTGAAACCATCATTGCTGTCGGCTGTACAACAAAACCAATTCTCAGGAAACGCAACTGAGGATCCGAACGAACATCTAACGAAGTTTGTACAATACGCAGACACAGTGAAAGCAAATGGAGTAACTCCAGACGCGATAAGACTTCGTCTTTTCCCATTCTCTCTTAGAGACAGAGCGTGGACATGGTTACAATCGTTACCATCCAACTCCGTTACGACGTGGGAGCAATTGAAGAACGTCTTCTTAGCGAGATATTTTCCACCAAGCAAAACTGCTATGCTTAGAGCTCAAATCAACGAATTTCGACAGAAAGATACTGAATCTCTTTACGAAGCATGGGAACGATTCAAAGATATGATGAGAACATGTCCTCACCACAGTCTAGAAGACTGGGTGACAATCCATACTTTCTATAATGGGCTTCTATACAATACTAGATTAACCATAGACGCTGCCGCGGGCGGTGCACTTATGGATAAGCCATACGATGAAGCCTATCAGTTGATAGAAAACATGTCACAAAACCATTGCCAATGGGGAGGTGAACGCACTCCAAATGAGAAAACCTCAGCGAAAGGTGGGATGTACGAAATCAGTAGCCTTGAAAAGTTCAATGCTAAAGTAGATGCTCTAGCACAAAAGATCGATAGTCTGATCGTTAACCCCACTGCAACTGTCGCTGCAGTAACTCCAAATTGCGAGTTATGCGGAAGCACCACTCATAATGCACCCGAATGCCCATTGCTAGCTGGAATCCCGCCAGACCAGGTAAATTATGCTCAAGGAAATCCCTACGCAAATACATACAACCCAGGTTGGCGAAATCATCCAAACTTTTCTTACAAAAGCGAAAATGCATTGCAAATGCCTACTGCTCCGCAAGGATATCAAAAACTAGCTGCTCAGAATGCACCTAGGAAATCAAACCTCGAAATGATGATGGAAAAGTTCATAGCTACTCAAGCTCAAACGAACAAAGAATTTCTGAATCAAAACATACACACTAGCGAGAAAATTAAACAATTGACAGGAAAAGTAGACGCTCTAGCCACCCACAACAAGATGTTAGAAACTCAGATATCACAAGTGGCTCAACAGCAAGCATCTGCTGCCGCGCCTGCTGGCACATTTCCTGGACAAACCGAACAGAATCCCAAAGGCCAAGCAAATGCTGTGATACTAAGAAGTAGAAAAGAATTGGACGAACCGATCGATCCGAGGACCGAAAACTCAGCCATGCAACAGAAACCAACTGAACAAGCAGAAAAGGAATCTGAGTTAGAGAAGAAGGAGGACAACGAGAAGGAGGATACCGCAAGTGAAAAAACTCAAGCACCTCCAGCGCCATATAAACCACCTATCCCTTATCCGCAAAGACTAATAAACTCTAAAACGTCAGGACAGTTTAAGAAATTTGTAGAGCTCCTTAAACAGCTGAATATTACTATTCCTTTTACAGAAGCGATAACTCAAATGCCGTCATACGCCAAATTTCTCAAAGAGATCCTGTCGAATAAGAGAAAAATCGAGGATAATGAAACAGTTACACTCACTGCAGAGTGTAGCGCTATTATTTAAAACCGCATGCCTCCTAAATTAAAAGACCCAGGTAGTTTCTCCATACCCTGCGTCATAGGAAAGTTCGTAATAGACAAAGCTCTATGCGATTTAGGAGCCAGTATCAGTGTTATGCCCTTATCTATATGCAAAAAGCTGAATATGGGAGACCTCAGGCCGACCAAAATGTCCGTACAATTAGCTGACAGATCAGTAAAATACCCAGTCAGAATACTGGAAAACGTTCCAGTACGCATAGGACAATTCTACATTCCAACCGACTTCATAATCATGGACATCAAGGAGGACACTGTAACCCCAATTATCCTAGGAAGACCATTCCTAGCTACAGCCGGAGCGATTATAGACGTGAAGAAAGGAAGGCTAACATTCGAAGTAGGAGAAGAAAAGATAGAGTTCATTCTCACCAAGTTCCTACAAGCACCAGCAATAGACGATACCTGCTATTTAGTAGACGAAATTGACGAATGCATAAGAGAACTTGAAAATGAGGAGACCACGTATTCAGAAATAATAAAGATTCAAATACCAGATATTTCTGAAGACGATGATTGGCGTAAACCGTATAAAGACGACAGCCTAAGCGAAAGCTTAGCACTGACACCAAACCATATGCCAGGTCCGCAGAACCCATCTTTAGAACTTAAAACTCTACCCAAAAACCTCAGATATGAATTTCTAGACGATGAACTAAAAAGACCAGTGATAGTCAACGCCGACTTAGGACAATCAGAAACCGAAAAGTTATTAGAAGTCCTAAAGAAGTACCCCACCGCGTTAGGCTATAACATAAGCGATCTAAAAGGTATAAGCCCTTCGATCTGTATGCATCGAATTACAATAGAGGAAGACTCTAAAACCTCTCGAGAGCATCAGAGACGACTAAACCCCATCCTGAGCACTGTAGTCATAGATGAAGTAAAGAAATTACTTGATGCAGGAATCATCTATCCGATCTCCGATAGTGAATGGGTTAGCCCAGTTCATGTCGTACCAAATAAAGGAGGAGTCACAGTAGTTAAAAACGAAAAAGGCGAATCAATAACAAAAAGAGTTGTGACTGGAAGTAGGATGTGTATTGATTATAGGAAGCTTAACAAGGCTACGCGCAAAGATCACTTCCCGCTACCCTTCATAGACCAAATGTTGGAAAGGTTAGCCAAACATTCATATTTCTGCTATCTAGATGGTTACTCAGGATTTTTCCAAATTCCCATCCATCCTGATGACCAAGAAAAGACTACATTCACCTGTCCTTACGGTACTTTTGCCTACCGCCGAATGCCGTTCGGACTCTGTAACGCTCCAGCAACCTTCCAAAGATGCATGATGGCAATCTTCGCAGATTTCATAGACGACATTATGGAAGTGTTTATGGACGATTTCTCGGTATGTGGACAAAGTTTCGAAGGATGCTTACAAAACTTAGAAATGGTACTAGAACGTTGTGTAAAAGTAAACCTCGTCCTAAATTGGGAGAAATGCCATTTTATGGTCCGACAAGGAATAGTTCTAGGACATGTCATATCAGATAGAGGGATTGAGGTAGACAAAGCTAAAATAGAGATTATAAAAGATCTCCAACCTCCAAAATCCGTACGAGAAATACGAAGTTTTCTAGGACATGCCGGTTTCTACAGAAGATTTATAAAAGATTTCTCGAAAATCACAAAACCTCTGACCGGCCTGTTAATGAAGGATGCTGAGTTCGTCTTCGACGACGACTGTTTAAAAGCATTCGAAACATTGAAATCAGCCCTTATCACCGCACCAATCATGCAACCACCAGATTGGAGACTACCGTTTGAAATCATGTGCGACGCGAGTGATTACGCTGTAGGCGCAGTTCTAGGACAAAGGAAGGACAAGAAACTCCATGCCATCTACTATGCCAGTAGAACCTTAGATCCTGCCCAAATGAACTACGCTACCACAGAAAAGGAACTTCTAGCAGTTATATTTGCGCTTGACAAATTCCGTTCTTACTTAGTAGGAGCAAAAATTATAATATACACAGACCACGCTGCCATAAGGTACCTAATAAGCAAAAAGGATGCTAAACCAAGATTATTGAGATGGATCCTGTTATTACAAGAGTTTGACTTAGAAATCAAGGATAAGAAAGGAACCGAGAACGTTGTTGCGGATCACTTATCCCGAATAGAAGGCATCAGACACGAACCAGTGCCGATAAATGACGATTTCCCGTACGAACGTCTGATAGCCAAATTAGAAGGTGACATGCCCAATTCAATCTCGAAAGATCCAGAATTCGAAAAAGCTGTAGAAGCCGTCTATGCCCAAGTCACATTACCTTGGTATGCTGACATCGTTAATTACCTCGCTGCGGGCGTGCTTCCACCAGATTTTACTTATCAGCAAAAGAAGAAATTCTTCCACGATCTGAAACACTATTATTGGGATGAACCCCTACTCTTCAAGAGAGGGGACGACAACATATACCGTCGCTGTGTCCCAGAGGAAGAAATAGAAAATATTATTTCCCAATGCCACTCAGCACCATATGGTGGTCATGCTAGTACGTCCAAGACGTGCGCTAAGATTCTCCAAGCCGGTTTATTCTGGCCGAATCTCTGGAAAGACGTTCACATCGCTGTGCAAAAGTGCGATAGATGCCAACGAACTGGCAACATCTTGCGACGCGATGAAATGCCTCAGAAAGGAATCTTAGAGGTAGAAGTCTTCGACGTCTGGGGAATAGATTTCATGGGACCTTTCCCACCTTCTTTTGGAAATAACTACATACTCGTCGCTGTCGATTACGTGTCTAAATGGATAGAAGCCATAGCTGCTCCAACAAATGACGCACGAGTAGTAATCAAACTCTTCAAGAACACCATCTTTCCTAGATTCGGTGTACCCAGACTCGTCATTAGTGACGGAGGATCTCACTTCATATCACGAATATTCGATAAACTTCTCTCTAGATATGGAGTCAAGCACCGAGTAGCTACACCTTATCATCCGCAAACTAGCGGACAAGTAGAGGTCTCGAACAGAGAAATAAAACAGATCTTGGAAAAGACTGTCGCTACCTCAAGGAGAGACTGGTCATCGAAGCTACAAGAAGCTTTATGGGCTTATAGGACCGCATTTAAGACACCAATAGGTACTACCCCCTATAAATTAGTTTACGGTAAATCCTGCCATCTCCCTGTAGAGTTAGAGCACAAGGCCTTCTGGGCCATTAAGACACTCAACTTCAACTACACCGAGGCAGGAGAAAAGTGAATCCTGAACTTACACGAGTTGGAAGAACTTCGATTAGACGCCTACGAAAATGCCCGTATCTACAAAGAACGTACTAAAAGGTAGCATGATAAACGTTCAATCAGGAAACAATTCAGTGTGGGAGACATCGTATTGCTTTTTAATTCACGATTAAAACTCTTCCCAGGAAAACTAAAATCTAGGTGGTCTGGACCTTATGAAGTGACTAAAGTACTTCAGAGTGGACCTGTTGAAATTACCGACAAGACAAATGCACCGTTTATCGTAAACGGGCAACGTCTAAAACATTACAATAAGAACGACAACAGTCCTCAAGTTAGCAATATAACATTGCTTGAGCTTCCGGCTCAAACACCAGAATAGCTTCTCACCAAGCTATCGTCAGGCTTTAGACGTTAAAAACAACGCTTATTGGGAGGCAACCCAAATTTCCCTCGTTATTGCATTTCATTTCTCTTTAAAATTCTACTTTGAAAAATCCAACAAAAATCCTAAAATTACTACTACTTTCTACTTTCGTTCATTTTCGTACTTTTATTCTTATTTTGTTTTTCCTCTTTTACCTTTTGTTTCTACCACTTTTCGTTTCTAAAAATCCTGACTTCAATTTCTTGTTTCAAACTTTTCAGGATTTTTAAAGCCTTCAAAAACATTTCTTTTGTTTTCTCCGAATTACCTGCGAATATGGCCGAGTACGATTTCACAAAGGTTCACTTCAAAGGACTCGCTCAAAAGGCAAGATTTGCAGCACTGACCGAAAGAGAATTCGCCTTAACGCTGTATTATGACAAGGCTACTATGGATAAACTAGGGATCACGGATAGCATTCAATACCTGTTCAATCAACTGGGTTGGGAGAACACTGCTCTGAAAACACGTTTCGCTACCTACAAGGATCTTACCTATGAATTCCTTAGCTCTTTCAGATACACACCCAACTATGGCTTTGGAACCCGCTCAGAGTTGATTACCTTCAGATTGTTTGGAATGGACCAAACTCATAGCCGGATGTCACTAGCTAACCTCCTAGGATTCCCTAGCGGACCGCATGTGTTCATCAGTGCAGAAGATGACGATATTGATTTGCAACTCGAGCACTTCTGGGGTAGAATCACAGGCGACTATCACTCTGAACCAGACAGAATGTACAATGATGACATTCATAACCCAGCCTTTAGATACTTCCATGAGATACTAGCTCACACCTTGTTTGGAAAAGAAGAAAATATTACCACAGTGTCTAAGGAAGAGTTATTCATCATGCTCTGTGCTTCTCAAGGACGGACAGTAAATGCAGTGCCTTTCATGATGAGAGCCTTCAAACGCCTCACGCTGGAACCTCAGACACCTATTCTTATAGGAGGACTAGTAACAATGATAGCCCACGAGCTTGGCCTTAGATTCCATCTAAACGCCAGCACTCGTTTTGGTACCATCAGACCCATGAACATACAATTCTGCTTTAACAGGCGCATCTTAGGAACTATGGGACCTGGACCGTATGAGTACCTCATTAACGAAAAACCAGTACAGCTATTCACACTGCCTGATCATCTGATGACAAGCATCCACAACAAGGATAACTGGCTCTATGAATTGGATGAGCCTATGGGACCTCCTTCACCACAGTCAACACCCCAGAACTATATGTATGACAGTGACCACATTTCTGAGGCACACGATTACATGTACTTTGAGGACGCCGCCTCTGAAAATGAAGTAGACCCTATGACTCCTCCACACTACAATACTTATCCTGAGCCTATCCCTGAGGATACAACCGACAAAATGGATACCGTGTTACTCAGATTGGACGACGTTGATAAAGCTCTGACGAATGTAAAAGCTGATATCGCAAGCGTGCACAATGACCTGGTAGGCTTCATGGATCTAGTCTGCGACCAACTCGACTACTATTCACGGAAATTTGATGAGTTGAAGGCACGGAAAGATTAGTTATTAGCTCGTAGCAGTAGTTTCAGTTTAGTCTAGTCTAGTTTAGTTTAATTCAACCATATGGATTTTTCGCTTTGTTCGTTTTCTTAATGTATTACATACAATTGTTTCAATTTTATGTTATTTCAATTCTAGTTTTATTCAATTATTCTGTTTTCGCATTATTTGTTGTTTGTTGGTTGTTATATCACATCACCGTATCAATACTAAGCTTTAAAATCACCACGAGTACGCCCTCAGAGCAAAATTCTGCGTTCTGCAGATTTTGCTGCTGTGACGACCGTCACAGTCCCATGACGAGCGTCACGCGGGTGACGACCGTCACGCAGCCCAGAACTGCTATCTGATAAAACAGGGTTCGTGTTCCCTTCCACTCCCCCCATTATCACTTTCAAACTTCCAAAACTCATACCCCACTACGATTTTCGTTCTCCCCAACTGAACTATAAACCTCAACACCAAATCCAACTTCCAAACCACAGTTCTGTCACATTTCCCTCTCTTCCGAAAAACCCCAAAACCTCCGAAATCTCTCCATCTTCAACAATGGCCGGAAACGTAGATATCAGCAACATTTCCTTCCCTGAAGGCGAGTTAGGCGAGAGACAACGAGTACAGTACAATGCATTTCATCAGAGGTCTCTCCAGCCAACTCACTACCCGCACCTTCCATCACTTACGGAGCTCGGACTCCTCGAAGGTGTAACCTGGATGCTTCAACGAGCAGGCATCTGGAACCTCTGCTCCAACCCCCAGCCAACCTACGAACAGCTCACCCTTGAGTTCTTGAGTTCATTCTCATACATCACCAGCAGCGGCGAACTCAACCAGCACTCAGGTGCCGCTTGTTTCCGGATGTTTGGCGTTAACTATCAGCTGCACCAAAACCAGATTGCCGGCATCCTACAGTTACCCCGCGGCGACAACGCTCATCGCCGCATCACTGACCAGTTCCAGCACGAAGCCTTCGCGCTGTGGTATCAGTTGACCGGCCTCAATGCCGATGGTTGGGACTCCCTGCACGCCACTCACATCCATAACCCCGCCATCAGGTACTTTCACAGGGTGTTGAGCAACATCATCTTCGCTAGAGACAGCAACCACAAAGTGAACTCCAAGGAGCTCTTCTTTCTGCATTGCGTCTTCAACAATGAACCGGTCAACGCCGCCCCGTTCCTGCTGGCCCACATTCAGGCCAACTGCAACCGTGGCTCGAAGCCATTCTACTTTGGCGGGATTGTCACGGCGATTGCACTTGGGCTGAACCTTGGCGACCGCCTCCAGCACCTCCAGTCCATCCCCTCGGTGTTCCTTGACACCGACCACTGCAGGGCCTCCCATCTCATCCGCTCCCGAGCCGACGGGAAATATCATCCGGTTGTGCGTGGCAAGACCGTCAGAAGCATCATCCTTCCGTCCCGCACCCGCATCCATCCCGAGGACCGTACCAACTGGTTGTTCGACCTTACTGCCCCTCCTGCTGCCGCTGTTCCTACTCAGGACCCTACACATGATTCCGAAGATGAAATCCAAGCTGAGTTGGACAGGTCCGAGCAGCCAGAGGCATCGCAGCCTCCTCCACCAGTAGGTACATCATCCCGCCACCGCCGTCACCATCCCGTGCCCGACTACACTGAAGAGGACCTTCGTCGCTCCCTAGACCAGCAGGCACAGATACTCACGATGCTGCAACAGCAGAACCAGCGAGCCGACCAGTTCGAAGCTTGGCACCGGACTCAAATGCAACAACTTCACACCGGCCAAGCTACGATTACTGAGAGTCTAGCGAATCTGACCCTGCAGGTCGAAGGCCTCCGAGACACGGTCTACCACACCGGAGCCATGAGCTATGAGGATAGAGTAGCCCTTGCTAGAGCCAGAGGACGCCAGCGTGGACGTGACAGGCCCCGGGACTAGATTTTTATTTTTTTTCCTTCATTGTTTACTATATTTCAGTATTTTGTATTTTCATTTTCAGTTGTATCTCCCTCTCGCATGCTTCAAGAATCAGTGAGGACACTGATCGAGATAGTGTGGGAGCGGAGCCTTATTTCCACTGTATTCAGAACTTCCCTTATTTACTGTATTTCCATTTCACTGCACTTTTGAATTTTAGTAAGTTCCATTTTTACACTTTCTATTTCTAGCGAATAAAGTTCGTCTATATAATTTTCACGTTACGCAAACCATCCCCACATTATTCAACGTAAACAAAAACTTTCGTTTGTTCCTCAAAAGCAAAAGCACCACGAGAATGCACCTGAGTTCAAACCGAGCTTTGAAACTCCGAGGAAACGACAGTTCTAACAAAACCAGTATCGTCCAGACACCTTAGATCTCTAGTTTATGCGAGTCGGTTTCACCACCTACATGTACCAAAGTCTCAAGTGTCTACGCAAACTCAACCCCAAGTAGTTTATACTAGCAGTCAGCACCATCCTAAAAACACCTCTAAGCGAGCGACCGATGCAAATAAGTGTATGATCTCCAAAAAGATGAAAAATCATGAAAAGAGCTAAAAAAGCCCAAGAATATAAGATACGTTTCCTTCTAAGTTAGGTGCTCCTCACCCGAGCATTTAGCCCAACGGCACGAAAAACTCATTGAAAAATCAATGACACCAAATTATGATCAATGAAGAAGATCAAAAACAAAAACGAGATCATATTCACTAACAGGTCGACTTGCCATGAGAGTGTGCGGACAACGGGCTTAATGTGATTGCGCTAGAACAAACAGGGTGAACTTGCCACGAGAACCTTGACACCAAGATACGGTAGCATGACTGAGACCGATTTGCATAAAAGGGAGACCTCCGGAGACTTGTAGTCCAGTGTCGTCGTGATACTCGTCTTGTTCCTACCAAGAATCCCGGTTTTTCCAAACTCTGCGGACGAAGAAGCAGCCTCGTGCCTGCCGACTTTTCCACGTTTTACTTGAGGACAAGCAAAGATTCAAGCTTAGGGGAGTTTGATAACACGAAATCATATAGATATTTTCATGCATAATTCAACTAAAAGCTAACCGTTTTCGATCCGATTTCGGGTTATTTCCATGTATTTGTCTGATGTTTTTGCAGGTATTCAACGATCACGTCTAAACAAGGCAACATGAAGAAAAGAAGCAATCTCAGACGAAATATGGACGAAAAAGGGGTGAAAACACAATGAAAAGCGCAGCAGACAGTTTTTGCTGATGTGACGACCGTCACAGATGCATGACGATCGTCATGCAGGCAAAAACGCCCCACTCAGAATACACGTCAAAAGAGCAGTTCCAATTCCCATTAAATGGTCCACTACTCCCTAAATTATCTGCCTCAAGGTCCATCATCCTCAGAGGTAACCGTTGGAATTCCACCTCTATAAAAAGGGAAGCAGGGGACTTCAAAAAGGGAGCTGCATTCATACCACGAAGTGCTGCCAAATTTACTTTCCAGCAAATTTACTTTCAGTTATTATTTGTATCCATTTCTCCAGTTTCATTTGTATCCCTTTCCTTTATTTCCCTTTCCATTCTACTCATTCCCATTTCCGCTCTTCTGTAATTGTTACTGCACTGTACGATCGAATTGGAACTAAAGACAGAATCCTGCCAACATCTGTGGAGGATCTGCCCAAAGGCCAATTGGCATTATTTACAGGTTTTCATTTTGATCGACTTCTATTTTATCATAATGCAATTTATTATTTATTATTATTATTTATGTTTTGCTTTTCTAAATTCCATGTCTAGCTAAACTTAGGTAATCGATATGTAGTAATAATTCGAATGGGACTTGATAACTCTTGTTTGAAAACTTTCTTTTCACAAAAATAACTTATGGTCTAAGTGTTTAAAATTGATTTACGAAATAAACTTCGTCGCGAAAGCGAGAACTTATTTTAAAGTAGTTTTGCCACGAAAGTGGGAAATTAATTAAGATACGAACCAACAAGCGAAAGCTGCGGTAAGGTCAGATAGTAAACACTAGGCATTTGTTTTAATAACAGCGAAAGCACTTTAAAACGAATTAGAACTTAGAGATTTTCAAAAAGTAATTTTAACCCCGAACGGAATACGAAAGTGTACGTTAGGCCCTTAGGATTATGATTAGCGTCAATAACCATTGTGAGACGAGAGTCTTCAAATCTCCATTTTCTGCTTAAATAAACTGTGAAAACTATTTCATACACCAGTCACTTATCAAGTCCCTGAAGAACATAACTACTACGTATCGATTTAATTAATTAAAATCCAAACAGTAATCTTAGTTCCCCTTTTAGTGAAAACCTTATTCCCTTAAAACATATTCTACCTAGCTAAACATAGTAACTCCCGAGAACACTAGTTTGATTACGAGTCCCTGTGGGATCGATATCTTTTATTACTACGCAATAGACTGTGCACTTGCAGTTAGTTGTATTAGACATAGAAAGTCGTGATCATTACATCATTCACATAGTTCTAATCATTTGCATATCATAGCATATCAAGTCATCCAACAAGGGATCAAGTGCCATTTATGTCAAAATAAGCCTATCTAGAGGTGTTATCTGAGCCTGAGAGACCATCCAAGTCATCAGAGAAGTGATTTGAAGTCTTGAGAAGTTTGAGTGCCTACATGTGGGTTTTGCTCCTATCCTGAGGAATGTTGAGAATCATCAGTGGGATGTCAAGCAGGGAATGTGAATTTGAGGTGTGTATGGATCTCATGGAATGCCTAGAGGGCCCTATTGAAGCTGAGACAAGTCATTGATTCAAGTGCAACAGCCACAGTTGAGGTGCAGTCAACTAGGGTTTCATCTGGGTCAATCCTAGGTTAATTGAGTAATTGAAGAGCATCAAAGCCTACTTTGAGGTCATGGGGTTCATGGATTGGTATGTTGATACATGTGTGGTGTTGTGCCAAGGTTAAGCAAAGAAGAATCAAGAATGTGGGAAGTTGCTAAATTAGGGTTACAGTGTAAAATCCCCTATTTAGTGCTCAACTTCAAAGCCACATAAGTCAAAATACATGTTTCAAATGGATCTTTGTCCAACATGAAACTTGTAGATCATCTCAATACCTTTAATTTGAGTACTAGAAGTCCTCAAGGAGATTTATAGAACTCAAGTTATGGTTCTTGCAAGTTACAGGTCACCAGAGGACACTGAAATTTATCTGTGAAAGTCACTTGACTTCCAAGCAACTTTTTCCCTTCAAGGAGTTTTCAAATGGATTCTTGGCCAAAATAAGAGTTTTAGATCTTGATCTTAGATTTCCATATACTACTAGAAGTCCTCAAGAGGATTTGTATAACTCAAGTTATGATCTTGGCAATCCAGGGGTATTTTGGGTATTTGTGATTATAGGTCATTTTCAAGCATGTGCCAAAATCTCCATCTTCCACTCCTCAAATGAAAAATTGTTCAACATGGAATGTGCTTAAAATGATGTTTTTTGGTCTAATGTGAAGTCATGTTGGATTGAATTAGCTTATATCAAAATTCATTCAAAATGGCCTAAAAAGGAAGGATTTTAAATGAATCAAAGATGGAAATTGTGATTTTTGAGTTATAGGTCCAAACAAGTCCATGTGATATACCATTTTGATCAGAATCAACATTTTAAAGAGGATGGCATTGTCACTTTTGGAAATTGAGGTCATTTTCACATGGTTGCATTTGGTAACTTCATGTGTAAGCAACATATGCAAAACACCTCATAAGATCAGCTACAAGGCAAATACCATTTTCAATCACTTCTAATTATCATCTGAGGAGAAATTCAAGTGAAAGCAAGCTACTGAACTGGCCAGAACCCTACTGTCATAAGAGAGAAACTCATGAGAGTTTCCATTGCAAGAGAAATTGAAATTATCATTTGAGCCATTCCAGAACTTTCTAGATTGATCTAACACACTCTATATAAGATGTATAACTGATTCAGTTGGTTTTTTGGGTGAAAATTGGAGTGAAACAAAAAAGAGCCATTGAAAATTTCTTCATTGCATCAAGATTCGGATTCTGAAATTGGAGTGGTTTCAATACAAATCATTGATTGCAAAAGCTTCATAATGAATTTCTGATTGAATCTGGAGGATTTTGTGGCTTGAATTGAAGAGAATCGTGATCAAGCAACTGAAATTTTCACAGCTGCAGCAAGAATCGGTTTCAAGGATTGGAGTGATTTCAAGTCAAACCATTGCATACAGAAGCTTCAGGGTGATTGTTTGAAGGAATCTTGAAAGAATTGGAGCTTGATTCGAAGCAAAGACCACTCTGTTCATCCACTTTTTACAGGTATGCAATTTTCATCTTGTAGCTTAGAATAGAGGGAATTGGCTAGGAATTGATGCATAGATAGGTTGTAGATGATGCTAGGTTGGATTCTGGTAGAAAAAATGGAGGTTTAGAGACAAAACTCTAGGTATTGCAAATTCTATTGGAGCTTGGTTCTCACGATTCTTGGAGAATTAATGGTGATTTAATGGTGAGAATTAATCAGTGAGACGTGTAGTTCATGTTAGTACCTTTAATTTCAAGATTCGTGGTAGTTGAATTTGGAGTGTGATTTGAACATGCTATCGGTTTTGAAGTTGTGGTTTGAATCAATGAGAATGGAGGTTGTAATTAGACTCAGGGTGAGGAGACGAGCAAGATTGAGTGTTTAGGTTTAGATTTTGTTGAGCTGTTGTGGTGTTGGCAATTGGGGACGACGGTGGCGCAAGCTCCGGCCACCGTCCTGTAGCTTCCCTCCCATATTTTAAAAATGAAGAAGATGATGGATCGACCCTTAGATCTAGGTCTTACTTTGACTGGAACCTCAAACCAATGGCCAGGATTCGCATTTCAATTTGTGAGGAGAAGCTGAGTTGATGAAACTCAGCGTTTCATTTAAGTGTTGGATGGGCCTAAGTAATTTGTTTGCTAACCACACCCTTCATCCAGGCCCATTGAGGATTATAACTGAGATTTATTGCTATTTGCCACGAGCATTTTCCATTTTCCTTTCATTTTCCATTGATTTTTTGGTAGTTGGTTTGGGCTTTGTCACGCCTTGCTACGCGCACCCCCTCCTTTGGGCCCAGTCTGGAAATAACTTGATCCAGTTGCTATTCAGCACGCCACTTTATTGTTTTTAATTGTTTTTCTTTTATTTTTATGTTTTACATATAGTTGGAAAATAAATCATAATAAATAGAAAAATAAACATTTTTAGGCCAAGTTTTTTCCCCCTGACTCCTTAGAGAGTCTAGAATTTTAGGAAATTAAGAAATTACTGATTCATACGTTTTAGAATTTAATTGCATTTTTTTATAGTTTAATTGCTTTTATTTTGAATTTGGTTGATACATGATTTTGTTGATTTTATTGTGACTGATTGGTGTATGATTTTGAGTTGATTCTTGTTGGATTAGTTAGCTTAGAGATTCATGTACCCATAGTAATTTTCTCATATTTTTGTGAGATGATTTTAGGTTGTTTTGAACCATGAACATTAGGTGTTGTAGAATTAGGGTTTTAGGATAGTTCCCTTAGATTTAAGGCATAGTTTTAGGCTTAAATGAATGGTTAATCCCCTGGATTTTGTATGGATTGATTCTTAAGAGGTTTAGGATCCCTTAGAAGTTTTTGTAGGATTTTACAATCATCTTTGGTATTTTAAGTAGAATTAGTTTTAAGACTAACTTTTAGGTGCTTCTAACACACTAATTTGACTAGTTCAATTCATTAGTTCCCCTTAGATTAGGGTGGTGTTGCTTTTATGCTTGGATGAAGTTGAAGACCAATTGAAGTTGCTTTGGAGTGCTTGAGGGAGCTTGGACATGAAGATTTCCTCATCTTGTGGGTTGCTTGTCAGGAGCTTAGGAGAACTAGGGTTTTAGGAAGAGCATTAGACTAGTTTTGCTTGTTTCTTCAAACATGGAGTATATTGTTCATCTCCATTCCATCCAATGACATAAAATCCTCTTAAAGAAGTCACATCTCTCCTTTGGAGGGATGAGTGGCATGCTTTAAGAGTAGAACTTTGAGGATGCCAGCCTATTACAGTGATAAGATCTTAATGACTTCCCTTGGTTGTCAGTGAGTTTCTTAACACTCCAGCTTGATCTTGTTGACTGATTCTCCCTTGGAGGTGCTTGTTGAAGTTTGGTAAAGATAAAGTTTGAAGCTTATTGAAGTTGTCTGCTTGTTAAAGTTGTTTACTGGTTGAAGTTAGTTTGCTTGTTGAAGCTTGGTGCCTGTTGAAGATTGAAGACTTAGTTGAAGCTTGAACATAGGGGCTATTCATGAAGATGAAGGTTGTTGCTGTCAACTTTTTGCTGTTTAATCAACTGTTGCTGTCAGAGCTGCTATTTACTGTAGGAGTTTGGTGCTGCTGCTTGGGCTGCCTCCTCTGCTTTGGTTTTTGTTTCTCTGTATTGTTTGTTGGCTTGTACAGCTTACCCCATAGGTTTAAAGTGAAGTTGATTCACTTTGCCTGTTGTTTTCCCAGGTTCGAGGTAGAGCAGGACTCCCTTGCCTCGCTTGTATTGCTGCATTGCATGCATTTTACTGTATTTGCTTGCTTCCTTTTTTGTTTATCCCCTAGGATCTCTGATTTCCTCTGTGCAGGAGGGAGTTATGACAGACATTAGGATTCTTATCCATGCATGATAACATTAGGTTAGTTTTTGTTCCCTTTTCAACCCTAGGCTTTTTAGAGCTTCTTTCTCTTCATATCTCAAAACAACTCAAAAATACAGTAATAAGGTTAATCGATGTCGTACGTTACGAGCCTTAAGCTATTTGAGAAGGGGTTGCTGGAGAGTTTCTTTCCACTAGTCTGGCTGCTTAGTATGGTACCTTTTGGGTGACACGCGACGTAGTCACTCTCAAATCATAGTCTCTAGTGCGTCAGAGATTGTAAACCAACTAAAAAACACTTCTTTCGTAAAAGATTCAAAACAAACATCAAAGTGTCATTTTTGTCCGCTTGGACTCCTAATCAAGAAAAACCCTTTTTGAAGGTAATAAAAAACAGTCAGACAAGCTTGTGTCTTCCGTAGCCTGAACTACATTTGCTCTGATCTTTCATGCTGTATGAAAGTACGTAGGCATAGGATGCCATATCCTAGCGAGCGACCTTCCCCTCCTTTCCCGTAGGTAGGTGATCTACGTTGACTCTGATTTCTCGTTTCAGACGGGAATACGTAGGCATAAAGTGTGATACGTTGCCGAGTCATTTTCTTTTGTTTTTAACCCAGACCTCTAGAGTAGATAGAATAACAATCCGTACCAGAAAACATGCGTGGATCCCGTCGAGTACGGAGGACGTGAGGGGTGCTAATACCTTCCCCTTGCGTAATCGACTCCCGAATCCAGGAATTTGGTTGCGACGACCATTCCTTTCCCATTTTGCGTTAGGTTTACTCTGAGCGTTTCCTTTCCCTCCGTTGGGATAAATAACGCACGGTGGCGACTCTTCTGTTTAGCCGGCGCCGATTTTCGTAGTAGCGACAGCTGGCGACTCTGCTGGGGACTCCAACGGTTCCCTAAGCGAGTCAATCCTAGCGCTTGTTTTCCCGTCGTGGGTTTTGTATGGATTTACATTTCTGTCTTTACTTTCCGCATTTTATTGTCAGCTTTATATTGTTATTGTTGTTGGGGGGAGGGGTGATCTATTGAGAGATAAGTCGGACCTGGGCTTGAGTGCACCTAGAATTAGTTGTGGAAAGTAGTGGGTGCGTGCATGCTTTGCATGTACTAGTGTCCCGCAAAATCCACGCTCGGACGAGGTTCTTCTGGTTGACTTCTTTTTCAACCCTTTGGGTTGAAGGGGTTGTTGGTTAGTTGGATTGTCGACTCTGGGGACCGATCAATTGGAAGTTGGCTGAGGAGGGCCTCTTCAGGACATGATGATGCCACACCTTCTGGGTATCGTATCATCAGTTTTGAAAGTCTGTGACGCCGACGACCGCATAGGATGCTGTACCTTGTGTCAGTTGATAGGACACCTACCTGTGAGAGGGATTGGGGCATGCAGGAAACTGGACCTCCAGACTACCCGGTTTTCTTGATATTGGATCAGTATGTGTGGTTACTTGGGGGTTCTTCATCAGAGTTTTGTTATGGGTCTGTTGAGACCAGGTTGGAGCATTGTTATGGGTCTGTTGAGACCAGATTTGAGCAGTATCGTGGGTCTGTTGAGACAGATATTGTGGATGGATCTCTTCAGCAATATATCACTTGATCCCTGTTGCATGTTTGCATATTGCATTGTTGCATACTCATTTTGCATATCATTAACATGTGTCTGTGCTGCAGGTGCATTTCATACCCTCTGATTCTAGCTGCCCGGATTTCTGTCTGCTATTATGGATACTCTGAAGAAGACTGTGGCTTACAGGTTGCCTACGCCAGATGTTTCTTCTTTGTGTGGTTTGATATCTCTAGCTGATGATGATGTGAAGAGAAGCTTCAGGAAGAGTTATGGGAAACTGCTTAGGTTGGTTTGTAAACCATCCATGTATGAGCTGAACGGATTGTACGCGTTGATGCAGTTCTATGATCCCCCGCTGAGGTGTTTTACTTTCCCTGACTTCATTTGGCTCCGACCATGGAGGAATATGCTGAGATCTTGGAGTTGACCATCCAGAACAGGGTACCCTTCATTCATATGGGTGCTGAGCCCAAGCTGGAGGATTTGGCTGTTGTTTTGCATTTAGACTCCTCAGAGTTGTTGTTGACCTCGTGGAATGGAGTTTATGGTTTTTCTCTCAAGTTCTTAGTTGAGAAAGCACAAGAGTATGCCAAGAGTGGATGTTGGATTGTGTTTAATGCTATCCTTGCTTTGTGTATCTATGGCATTGTATTGTTCCCGAACATGCCTGACTTTATTGATCTGGATGCGTTCCATATATTTGCTTCAGGAAATCCTGTGCCTACACTGATTGGAGACTTCTATCACTCACTGCATTATAAGAACGAGAACAGGAGGGGCAAGAACGTCTCGTGTTGTGTGCCTTTGCTGTATATGTGGTTTGATAGTGACCTGCCCAAGAAGGGTATCTTTGCTGAGTTTGCAGCTACGGTGGATTGGTCTGAGCATCTGATGGGACTTTCTTCAGAAGATGTTGTCTGGTTTGATAGAGATTTACTGGGATCTGAGATTATCTACAGCTGCGCCAGATATCCTAACGTTCCTCTGATTGGGAGGAAAGGGTGCATTAACTACAATCCATCATTGTTGATCAGGCAATTCGGTTATGCTTTGAAAGCCCGCCAAAAGAGGAGGAAGTGCAGGAATCTCTGTACTTCACAGGTGATTTGAAGGGAGAGTTATTGTCCAAGCTTCAGCATGCTTGGAATAATATCAACAAAAGGGGTAAGCCATTATTGGGTAAGAATGATAGTCAAGCCTATGCTCCGTACAAAGTCTGGATCCAAGATAGGGCAAAGCAGGCGCGAATGCCGTTTTCTGCAGTATTACCTCCTGCTCCCCCCGTGATTGAGGAGCCAACTACTGTGTCTATTGAGAGATATGAGCAGGTTGTGAAGGAGAAAGAAGAGCTGACGAAAGCCAATGAGAAATTGGAAGAAGAGCTAGTGCAACTCAGGAACGAAAGGAATGAAGCCGTATATTCCTTCAAGCAGCAAACAAAGCTGGTGAACCAGTTAGGCACAGAACTGACTGAACAACAAAAGAAGCGTGAACGCTTGGGGATAGATTTCAAGAGCTCTCATGACATGCTGGAGTCTAAGAAGAAAGCACTTGATACAGCCTATCGGGAGATCTCCACATTCAACAAAACCTGGAATGCGACACTGACCAGTACTAAAGAAAGAGAAGACAAACTGAAGCTGCAGATCTCTGAACTGGAAGATCAGTTGAAAGCTAGCCAGAAAAAGTTTGAAGAAGAGGTTATGCGAAGATATGACGTTTAGAATTCGTTGAACAAAGTTATCAAGCGTGAGAAAGAGTCTGCATCCCAGAAGCGGAAGCTGGGGGAGCGCTTTGGAGAAGGTGTTTGGGAGGAGTCCATTGGGGATCTCCAGCGTGTTATCAGGAAAAGAGACTCGCTCGTCGAAGGGTTGCTTTCTCAGCCGGATCATCTCAAGACTAAGAGATTGTTAGAGGAGTATCAGGCATATGTGTAACCCGGTGAACTGACTTTAAACAATGTTGCGGATAGCAAGAGTCGCCACCGACTTTTATTTTATCCATAAGGAAAGGTTATAAAAGAACAGGAAAGACCTTAGAGAATATTTTGGGTCCAGGGGGTAGGTTATGAAAAGGGAAGGTATTAGCATCCTTTTCATCCATGGTTATCCATGGGCTCTTAGGTACTTAAGCTCACTTTTGAATTGTTTTGAAATTGTAGTGTGTGAATAGAAAATTTTCAGAATAGTTAATAAATAATCCATGTAAGGATGTGTTAAGAACTTGTTTGAAAACTTGTTGAAAATTTGTTTAAGTGCGAAACAATTTTGAAGTGAGCAAGCACCTAGGAGTAACCTACCCTAATGTTTAAAGGTCTTTCTTATTCTTCATTCTTTCCTTTAGTAAGACTATCCCTACTATAATGGAGTAGGTAGTCCTTACTTTGGATGTTAAGGGGTATGTGAGGGACAATTTGACTTTGAAGGCCATTGTGGGATGTAATAAGCACATATAAGGGACCATCATTATTTTTCGAAAGGGACTTGATTCGTAAAGGCAACCATAAGGGACTTTGATGATTTTTTTATTTGAGGGACCTGTTTTATACACCCCACTTAACCATTATTCGTAGGCAACTTGAGGGATATCCTTAGGAAGTGAGACGGCGATTAAAATCGACTTACGTGTGTGACGTGTTTATTTTAATTATCTTTATTTAAAAGTGATCTAAATTTATTTTTAATATTACATACATGTTATTACACTCCCTAATTACTAACCATAATAATAATTAAATAATTAAACAACTTTACATCCAAGAAAAAATAGCAAAGATAAATAAAATATAAATAAGCAATAATAAATAATAAAGGGGGTTAATTCTAAGTTTACTCGGCAAGACATCGCATCTTGTGCCTACGTATCCTTACGGGAGTGGAATCAGAGTAATCGTAGTTCCCCTCAATAGGGAGGTTAGAAACTTCTTGACTGTGGTCAAGGTCTCAAGGGGAATAAACGCATCTTAAGGACACGCTTACGTGGAGTGTAGAAACTCCAAATCTCTACGTTGAAATGTTAAGTTGTAATTAGGGTTAAATTAGGGATTCCACGGCGGGAAACCCTAAAATGAGCGCGGCGGCTCTTTGACCTAATGCTAAGGGTAAAATTGTAATTTTGCCTGCGGCGAGGCATTTGTGAAAATTAGGGTTTGTAGTTTGTAGTTTTGAGGATTTGAAATTGAATGTGTGAAGTTTTACGGACTATTGGCGCGGCGGCCAAACAGTTAGACCTGACCTTCGGATGTGTGCAATGTGACAGAAATAATAGTAAACGCGTGAGATAATTGAATCATGCAAACAGAGAGATAATGTCATAATTTAAACCATGCAAGCAGAAATTTAAAGGCAGAATTTAAAGAGCGATTGTTAAGTTCGCGAGGTTACATGAGAGGAGCAGATACAATATGATAATGAAATTTGAATTGAACAATAATAAAATAAAATAAATAACGGTTCTAGTTATTATTTTAAAAAAAAGATTTTAGTTATTATTTTAAATTTATCTAAAAAAAAGTTTTTCTTAAAAATAATAGGTTTTCATATTAATTTGGAAAAGATGTTAATGTTATTTATTTTAAAAAACAGATTTTTATATTATAACAAATTTTAATAAATTAATGATAACAATAATAATAATAATGGTAATAATAATGATAATAATGATAATAATAATAAATAATGATAATAATAATAATAATAATAATAATAATAATAATAATAATAATAATAATAATAATAATAATAATAATAATAAAGCAATAATGAATTTTAAATGTGCCAAATAACCCAACAATGTTGCTAACGCAGAAATGCGCTCATCGCAACCAGATCTAAATCGGACGAAACAAAATTTATCGCAAAGAAAAAGAAATTAAGCAAAAAATAGTATTATTGCTCACACAAAAATGCGATCATCGCAACCAGATCGAACTAACACAAATGTCACGCGTCATGCACACAAATGTGCAAACATCGTATCGACATAATTCGATCAAAAATCTTATATATATAAACTCTAACAATTTAAAAATTATATATATATAAACGTAACAGTAATAGATAAAGAAAAAGAAATAACGGTAATAGATGAAAAAAAAGAAATAACGGTAAAAGATGAAGAAAAAGAAACAACAGTAATAGATGAAGGAAAAGAAATAACGGTAAACGATGAAGAAAAAGAAACAATAGTAATGGATGAAGAAGAAAACTAAATAACGGCAAACGGCACTCACTCCTCTTAGGTTTTTTTCATTCTCCTCCCTTTTCCAACAAGGCAACACATGTATATATAGGGAACAAATTAGGGTTAACACCAAATTGTCAATAATGTCCCTAAAGCCCATTTTAAAGCCCAAACTAAATAATTAGTTAAGAAAAAATAAAATTTAAATAATTTAAAATAATTAAAATAAACTTAAAATAAAAACTAATAATCCTATTGATTCCTAAAATAAAAAATATTATAAAAAGAACAAAATTTTTTTCAATATTTTTTATTTTATGATTTTTTGGATATTTTTATGAATAATTTAGAAAAAAGTGAAAAAAATAATATTTTAAAAAATGATTTAATTAAAATACGAAAATAATAATTAAATAATAATAAAAAACTATTTTTGTTATTTTTTTAATGAAAGATAGAAAAATTTAGAGTAAAAATAATAAAAAAACAAAAAAAAAAAAGTGACAAAGGTGAGATTCGAACTCTCAACCTCTCACACTCATAACTCCTTACACATGTCCTCCTGCCAATTGTGCCATTTTTACTTTTTAGAAAAAAAAATGCATGCCATATGATATTTACCTGCAAAAAGTCAAACGACTACACAAATTTGTTAGTAATTGATTAAATGCAATGAAATGCGACGACAAATCTTAGGGCAAAATTTGGGGTATTACAGTTATTATGATAATATTTCTCACCCAACCTCTCTTTGATGTTGGCAAAAAAAAAAAATCATGAAGTTTGACTTTGGTTTGACCACAGTTGACCTCAGTTTGACCTTTTAACTGCATTGACTGCTTTTGACTTATCTGATCATCTGACTGAGCAAACTTTTGAGAAAGGTCTTGAAACTTGACATGGGGGTTCTTATACACATATAAGATGTTATGAAGCTCACTTGAAGTCTTGGAAGTCCATTTAGCCTGATTAAAGTCAAAACCCTAGTTTTGGATGCACTGCTTAGGAGGTGCATTGTCTGAGGGAATTGTCAACTCTTCTGACCAATTGTGAATTTTGTGAACCTTGTGAACCTTCTTGGAACACAAAGTCTTGTATTGTGAGGGCAAATTTTGGGGTGCAACAGCTGCCCCTGTTCAATTTTCTGAAACCTGAGGGGTTAGATTGGTATATTTGCCAGTCGTAACCTGGAAGGTTGAAGGGGATTGAACACAAAAGCCCAAAAATTTGCACTCACCAGTGCATGGAGTGATATTGATGGTTGGTTGAACATGATTGAGTGGGCTTAAAGATGCCACTAGGGGAAAGTTCTTCAGTAGTATAATGAGAACTGTCAGAAGTCTGGAGTAATACTGATGTAACAGCATGTCTTCATGAGGATAGAGCAATCAATAATGATAACCCTAAAGCAGTCTTGAAGTGATAAATCTGACCTCAGGAGGATAGAGCAATCAATAGCTCTAAAGCAGTCTTGAAGTAATAATGGCTTCAGGAGGATAGAGCAATCAATAGCTCTAAAGCAGTCTTGAAGTAATAGAATGGCTTCAGTAGGATAGAGCAATCAACAGCTCTAAAGCAGTCTTGAAATAATAATGTGATATGTCTTCAGGAGGATAGAGCAATCAATAGCTCTAAAGCAGTCTTGAAGTAATGATTTCAGGAGGATAGAGCAATGGATAGCTCTAAAGCAGTCTTGAAATAATAATGTAATTTCAGGAGGATAGAGCAATGGATAACTCTAAAGCAGTCTTGAAATAATTAGATGGCTTCAGGAGGATAGAGCAATGAATAGCTCTAAAGCAGTCTTGAAGTAGTAATATGACCTCATGAGGATAGAGCAATGAATAGCTCTAAAGCAGTCTTGAAGTAATAGGATGATTTCAGGAGGATAGAGCAATCAGTAGCTCTAAAGCAGTCTTGAAGTCATGAGAGGCTATCAGGAGGATAAAATAACCCTGAGGTTACAATAAAGCAGTCCCAAAGTAATAAGAAGCTCATCAGGAGGATAAAGTAACCCTGAGGTTACAATAAAGCAGTCCCAAAGATCATAAGATTGTTTGTTGGATAATTAACCTGAAAACAAGGTAACATTCTGTATAACAACATTAGTTTATGCTTTATGTATGCATGTATGACATGATGCACTTAGGTAATGTACTATAGACATATATGTTATGGTATGATGTAAATGATGTATGTATGCTATGACACTGCTGGAAGTGTCTGGATATCCTTGTATAACAACTGCTGGCCAAGGAAAATAAATCCCGATTCGTTGTTGAAGAATATATAACCCTCCGTCTGCTGGGGATAACAAGGTATAGATAACCTCCCGTTGTTGGGGATAACAAGGTATAGATAACCTCCCGTTGTTGGGGATAGTAGGGTATAGATAACCTTCGTTTTCGTTTGATAGTAGGATAAGTATAACATCCCGTCTTCGTTCATCGTGCCCTTATTGGAAAGTAATTTCCCGTATATCCGTATGAGGATAAAAGAGATGGATATAAATTCCAGGGGAGATTAGACTTTGTGAAAATGGATTAGTCCTACTGATGGTTTGTAACTGTCTTGTAAAGATGAACCGGCGAAGCTTCGTTGAAATCCTTCCCTCGTTCGTCCTTAGTAAATACTATTACTGCATTTTCATGCATTTCTGGTAAACATCAATCATATTAAAAGCATACATGCGTTTCTGGTAAACATCAATCATATTCAAAGGCATACATACATTCAAACACAACCAATGGACGTTTCGCTTATGTAAATAGGGTAAAAGTGAATCTGGATTCAAAAGATGGAATTTATTTATATCAAAAGTGACCCATACACGGGTAAGTTTGTACAAGGAGACATAAACCCTAGTAAGAGAATTTTGTCATGAAGTTTTACAAAAAGAATCAGCTATGTGGGAAATAATCCTATTGAGTTTCAATTCTACTATTGCCACTCAAGTATCTCATCTTCTTGCTGTTGAGACGGAAACGATTGGATTGAGCTTTATCTGTTTGAGCTTGAGTAAGTAGTACAACTGGTTGCAGTTTCATGAGTGATCCAAACGAGACATAGTCATACGCTTTAATCCCTAACTTTTGCCTGGATTGCCCTTTCAGGTTTTCAATCCACCGGGATACCCTTTTTTGCCCAAGCCGCCTTTTCAGGTTTTCGACTTGCCGGGTGTACATCTTTTTATATATATATCCCTAATTTTTGCCCAAACCCTTTTGGTTTGCCGGGATGCCCTTATTTTTGCCTAGGCCTGTCAACCTAGCGGGTCTCTTTTTATGCGTAGTATTTTTTAACTATGTCTGCGTTTACAGGTTGTGGGAAGTCTTCACCATCCATTGTAGTCAGTATCATGGCACCTCCTGAGAACACTGTCTTGACTACAAATGGTCCCTCATATGTTGGAGTCCACTTGCCCCTAGGATCACCCTGTGGTAATATGATACGCTTGATTACCAAGTCACCAGCCTGATATACCTTTGGCTTAACCTTCTTGTTAAAAGCTTTGATCATCCGTTTCTGGTACATCTGGCCATGACAAACTGCTGCTAACCTTTTCTCATCAATCAAATTTATCTGGTCAAGTCGAGTCTGAATCCACTCATCTTCATCCAAGCCTGCATCCTTCATAATTCTCAAGGAGGGGATCTGAACTTCAATAGGCAGAACTGCTTCCATACCATAGACTAAGGAGAATGGGGTTGCCCCTGTTGAAGTACGTATTGTAGTACGATAACCATGCAGAGCAAATGGTAACATCTCGTGCCAATCCTTGTAAGTAACAGTCATCTTCTGTACAATCTTCTTAATGTTCTTATTAGCAGCTTCAACTGCCCCATTCATCTTCGGACGATACGGAGAAGAGTTGTGATGCTTAATCTTGAACTGCGTACAGAGATCAGTAATCATAGTGTTGTTCAGATTAGAGCCATTGTCAGTGATAATCCTTTCAGGGATACCATACCTACATATGAGATTATTCTTAATGAACCGAGCCACAACATTCTTAGTCACAGATGCAAATGAAGTTGCCTCTACCCACTTCGTGAAGTAATCAATATCAACCAGGATGAAACGATGCCCATTAGAAGCAGTAGGCTTGATCTCACCAATCATATCAATGCCCCACATGGCAAAGGGCCAAGGAGCAGTCAACACATTCAATGGAGATGGAGGTACATGTACTTTATCAGCATAGATTTGACATTTGTGACATGTTCTGGAGTGTTGATAGCAATCAGCTTCCATGGTAGACCAATAGTAACCTGCTCTCAAAATCTTCTTTGCCATGGTATGACCACTAGAATGAGTGCCAAAGGTCCCATCATGCATCTCTTCCATAATTTCTGTAGCTTCCTTCTTATCCACACAACGAAGCATAGTTGAATCATGATTACGCTTATACAGAATGCCATTACTCAGAAAGAACTTAGCAGAAAACCTTCTCAGGAACTTCCTATCTTTGACAGATGCCCCTTCAGGGAACTCCTGAGCTTCAAGATAGTTTTTCACTTCATAGAACCAAGGCTTCTCCTCTGCCCCTTCAGTGTCAATCTCATTGCAGTATGCAGGCTTCTCAAATCTATCAATGGTAATCTTGGGAGCTTCATCATCCCAGCTGATCTCAAACATAGATGCCATGGTGGCCAATGCGTCTGCCAACTGATTCTCTCTTCGTGGAATATGTCCAAAAGTAATCTCTTTGAAATGTGGGATCAAAGACAACACATGTTCTCTGTAAGGAATGAGATTATCATGCTTTGTATCCCAATCTCCTTTAATCTGACTTACTACCAGAGCTGAATCTCCATACACCTCAAGGAACTGAATCTTCATATCAATAGCAACTTGCATACCCATGATACATGCCTCATACTCAGCCATGTTATTGGTACAATAGAAACAAAGTCTGGCAGTAATCGGGGTATGACAACCTTCAGGGGAACTAATCACAACACCAACACCATTACCATGTGCATTGGAGGCACCATCAAAAACCATAGTCCATCGGGATCCTTGTTCAGGTCCGTCATATTGTCCAGGTTCTTTGGTAACAGACATAATGTCTTCATCAGGGAACTCAAAATTCATTGACTGGTAATCATCTACTGCTTGATGAGCCAAATGATCAGCAACAACACTCCCCTTAATGGCCTTCTGAGTAGTATACTGTATATCATATTCCGTCAAGATCATTTGCCATCTTGCAATTCTTCCGGAGAGAGCAGGTTTCTCAAATATGTACTTGATTGGATCCATCTTCGAAATCAACAAGGTAGTATGGGTCAACATATACTGTCTTAGTCGGCGAGCAGCCCATGCCAAAGCGCAGCAAGTTTTCTCGAGCAGTGAGTATCTTGTTTCACAGTCGGTAAACTTTTTGCTAAGGTAGTATATTGCCTGCTCTTTTCGACCAGACTCGTCATGTTGCCCCAATACACACCCCATTGAGTTGTCTAATACTGTTAAATACATAATCAAGGGTCTTCCATCAACTGGTGGCATTAAAATTGGCGGTTCTAGCAAATATCTCTTGATTTCATCAAAGGCAGTCTGGCACTCATCATTCCATTCCATCACCTGATCTTTCCTCAACAACTTGAAGATTGGCTCACAGATGGTAGTTAATTGGGAAATAAATCTTGCAATGTAGTTCAATCGTCCCAAGAAACCTCTAACCTCCTTCTCAGTACGGGGAGCTGGCATCTCTCGTATAGCTTTCACTTTTGCAGGATCCACTTCAATACCTTTTCCACTGACAATGAAACCCAAGAGCTTTCCAGATCTAACTCCAAAAGTACACTTGTTTGGATTTAATCTCAACCTGTATTTCTTCAACCTCTCAAACAACTTGTGCAGATGATCAAGATGTTGTTCTTCATTCTGAGACCTGGCTATCATATCATCCACATATACCTCTATCTCATGATGAATCATATCATGAAACAAAGCCACCATAGCACGCTGATATGTTGCCCCTGCATTCTTCAAACCAAATGGCATTACCTTATAGCAAAAGGTGCCCCACTGTGTCACAAATGTAGTCTTCTCCATATCTTCAGGTGCCATCTTGATTTGATTGTAACCAGAGAAACCATCCATAAAAGAGAATACCTTATGCTGAGCAGTGTTGTCTACCAGAATATCAATATGAGGAAGTGGAAAGTCATCTTTAGGGCTAGCCTTGTTCAGATCTCTGTAGTCTACACACATACGTACCTTACCATCTTTCTTAGGAACTGGTACCACATTTGCAACCCACTGAGGATAAGAAGTTACGGCCAAGAACCCTGCATTGAATTGTTTCATTACCTCTGCTTTGATCTTTTCTGACATTTCAGGACGCATACGACGAACCTTCTGCTTCTTTGGACGACAATCTTCTTTCACTGGCAAACGGTGAACCACAATGTCTGTATCCAACCCTGGCATATCTTCATAAGACCAAGCAAAGATCTCCACATAGTCACGTAGCATCTGAATCAACCTGCTCTTGACACTGTCCTCTAAATCAGTCCCTATCTTGACCTCTTTTCTGTTTTCTTCAGTTCCCAGATTCACAACTTCGACTGGCTCTTCATGTGGCTGTATAGCTTTCTCTTCTTGTTGTAACAACCTAGCAAGCTCTACAGGTATTTCACAATCGTCCTCGTTTCCGTCTTCAGTTTGATAGATCGGATTCTCGAAATTGTAATTGGCAATAGTAGAACTGTTATCAACTGGATCCAGAGTGGATGAGGATCTGCATTTTAGTGACGTGGGTGTGTGTAAGAACACATAGCTGATAAAGCAAAAATAAAAGAAAAAGAAAGACAAGGAACACAATATTTACGAAAACGAAACGTCCACTGATTTTATTGAATGAAGTATGCAAATGAAATGACAACCCGTAACAAGCACACCATTGTGCCCCGGGTAAGGCACATGGCTTGAAAGTTTTAATTGTTCCAGAAATTACAAATTTAAAAACATAACACAGTAATAGTATTTACTCCTGACTAAAGGAGATAGGGATAACATCTTCAGCTTTCCAATTATTGAGTCCAGCACCCACAGTAGGAAAAATCCATGCCTCCAAGTTGTAGTCTTCATCTTGATCTCCCACAGCATTGATAACCCCTTGATTGGTGATACGAACAGCACGAGCACGACGAACAGCCTTCTGGGACTCTGCAGTGAAACCCAAACCAAACTTGTCAGACTTGTATGGAATATCAGGAAGCTGACCCCAAATAGTACAACCACCTTCTTCCACCACAGCTTTTGCATCATTGAGGGAGGCCATTGCCATTGTTGGAGGGTTTCTGATGACCACAGGAACCTTCTTCACAGCAGGAGGAGTCACACAATCCTTAACAGCCCAGGGAACCACTTCAAATGACTGACATGGAGTTTCAATGTATTCACCTTCTACTTCCAGATACTTGAAAGTGTTTACATGGCTGACAAAGTATTCTTCCTCTCCAAAGACAGTAACAACTTTTCCATTCACCGAATATCTCAACTTTTGATGTAATGTGGAGGTCACAGCACCTGCCCCATGGATCCAGGGACGACCAAGCAGACATGAGTACGAAGGACGAATATCCATCACATAGAATGTAGCGGTAAACACCTGAGAGCCAACCTTGATTGGAAGATCAATTTCCCCATGCACTACTCTTCTAGAACCATCAAAAGCCTTTACCACAATATTACTGGGCTTCAATACCGTATCTTTAGGAATCAGCTTGTTCAGGACTTCCTTAGGCAACACATTCAGAGAGGAACCATTGTCTATCAGCACATGAGACAGGGTAGTGCCCCTGCATTCAATTGAAATATGCAAGGCCCTGTTATGATCCCTCTTGGCAGGGGTCAAGTCAGCATCAGAAAATCCTAACCCGTTGTCATAGGTCAGGTGAGCAACACAATTCTCAAACTGGTCCACAGAAATTGCACTGGGTACATGAGCCATCTTTAGAAACTTGATCAATGACTTGGCATGAGCCTCAGAACATAATAACAGGGAGAGCATAGAAATCTTTGAGGGAGTATGCCCCAGCTGATCAACAATATCATAATCACTCTTGAGAATGATTTTCAATACTTCTTCCATCTGCTTAGAGAGGTCATCAGCAGCTGGCACATCAGTAGATACAGGCTCAATAACAGGACCCTTGCCCCGAGCATCAGTGGTGGAAGTAACAGCAGGAGTAACTGCACTTTTAGAAGCAACTGGAGGAGAGAAGACTCTTCCACTACGAGTGATCTTGCTAGATCCAGCAATATTATCAATGTCAACAGGCATATCAGGTAAAGGCTCCTGCTTGACACCATGGATGTAAACATCAGACCCATAGTGCCAAGGCACAGCTTTGTCAGATGTATAAGGAATAGGACCAGGAGTGGTAATGATCAGAGGAGCTACTCTGGCTTCAGCAACAACTTTCACAGGACCTTCAGCAGTAATCTTGATTGGGCCCTGATGAGTGATTTTAATGGGACCCTTTGAAGTGATTCTTAGTGGTACTTTGTCAACCATGTCAACCTCTTCAATCTTCTTACCCTGAGTCAGATGATCCACCATACTTTCTACAGATGCTGGTCTTCTTTCAAACACTATAGTATATTTATCCATGAGACGTTGAATCCCATCTCTCAAAACGAAGCAACTATCCGGCTTATAGGTACAATATAGACAATCTTCATGACAACCTGGAAAGATCCCAGCTTGTACTAACCTCTTTTTGATAACAGACAATGGTGTGCTCAACTCCATAACTGAATAGACATGCAGATCTTCATCAATATCTTCATCAATGGTGTTGACAGTCTTCTCGTGATTTGGCATTGGAGCTGTAATCACATTTGGAGTACCTGGTGGATCAAACTCAATTTCTCCAGCATCAATCATATCCTGAATTTTGTTCTTCAAGACCCAGCAGTTATTAGTATCATGTCCTGGACAGTTTGAATGATATGCACATCGTGCATTGGGATTGTACTTGGGAGAGGTAACATTGGGATTCTGAGGGGCCTCCCTCAGGGTAATAAGTTCAGCTTTCAACAAGTGTTGCAATGCCTGAGCCATTGACATGTTGATCTTCGTGAACTGTCTTCTAGCCCTCTGTTGGTTGCCTTGAGACTGCTCTGTTGTTGCAGGAGTTGGATTTGAAATATGAACTGCACTAACAGACTGATGCCTTCTGTTACGATCAGGCTGACCATACACAGCATTAGATTCTTTCTTCCCAGTGGGAGGCTTCTTTGCAGCACCTGATGAAGAAGTGCCCACTTGGATCTTACCACTCTTGATACCATTCTCTACTCGCTCTCCTGTCATGATCAACTCAGTGAAGCCAGATGATGAGCTTCCAATGAGATGACTGTAAAACGGACCATTCAGCGTACACATGAACATATCAACCAACTCCCTATCAGTCAAAGGGGGTTGAACTCTTCCAGCTAAGTCTCTCCACTTCTGAGCATACTCCTTAAAGCTTTCTTTGGCACCCATAGACATGCTTTGAAGCTGCATGCGAGTGGGGGCTAAGTCAGCATTGTATTGATACTGCTTGTAGAAAGCTTCAGCAAGGTCATTCCAATCTCTGATGTTGACACTCTCTAACTGATAATACCACTCTAGCTGAGCTCCAGATAAACTCTCTTGAAAGAAATGGATCCATAACTTTTTATCAGCAGTGTGGGGTTGCATTCTTCTGACATAAGACCTCAGATGCAATTTGGGACAAGAGACCCCATCATAGACAACAAATGTAGGAACTTTGAACCCAATGGGTATGACCACCCCAGATATCAAGCTCAAATCCTCAAAATCCAGCCCAGATGATTTCTGTAATTCCATAGCATCCATTCTATCCACCAGCATCTTGAATTTGTCTTTGTTAGGCTCATGGTAGTAGTTAGCCTCAGAATCAGAGTCCCCCATAGTGTTGTGGAGACTGCCTCTCTCCTGCTCAGATTCTTCAGATTCATAGTCTTCAACATGTTCCTTGGTCTTGACAGGACCTTTGAACCTTCTTCCCATGTTGAGCAACCCAGCAGACCTTCTAGCCTTCTTAGTCTTCTTGGCCAGCAGTGTCTTCAATTCATCCTGCCCCTTGGATAGGTTCAGGATCAGCTCTTGGAACTGTGCATTCTGTGCCTGGAGATCCTTAACTGATTGTTCAAGAGCCATTGCTGAAATAAACAGCGAGAAGATGAGAAACCTGTGCACAATTATAAACCTGTGATGCAATGATATGGGAATGCATATGCAATGTTTTCAAGGACCGCAGGATTTAAATTTGCTTAAACAAACAAGAAAGTAACTTTTTATTAGTAATAACTTGTTTTGCCTTTTAGGCTTACAAAAAATGAAAACGAAATAAGTACAAAAGATGGGGTTTTAAATCTCCCATGGACGTTTCCTCTTTGTGTTGAGGTATGAGTTGAGGTTTCGTTCCTCATGAAGTAGCTTTGTTAGCTCTAGGATCCTTGCTTGGCTTTCTTTGTAATGAGCCTCGAAAGTATCCCTTTGCTCTTTCAGTTGGATCCATGATCTCTGCAAGTCTTCCATATCAGTAGGCATGTCTGGGTGAAGGATGGTATAAGCTGTGTCTCCTTCAGCAACAGGTTCCATGGTAACTGGTAGGACGGCAGGATATGGCATCATGAGTGTCTGAGCACGAGATCGTACCCATCTGAGATAAGCCTCCATTGGAATAGTGTACTTAGGCTCCAGTGTCTTGCTGTCAATCCTGTTTACCTTTCCCCAAGCTCGGATGAATCTCTGACGGTAACCCTGAAGATCGTTGTCGTAATCAAACACAATGCCCTGAATCAACATGTCATGTGGACCATCGCTCCGGGCGTAACCAAACTGTCGTAAAGCTAGAGATGGGTTGTAGGTGATGCCTCCTCTTATGCCTAGAAGTGGCACATTAGGAAACTCCCCACAACGGTCAATGATGGTGACATTCTCCATAGATCTGGAGCACCAATGGATGTCTGAGTGAGAAAGTGACATGATCCTCTTGGACCATCTGAACCCTTGCTCATTCTTCATTACTGAGCGAGGAAGGTGAGAAATAAACCACCTAGAAAGTAAAGGTATGCAGCACATCAAAGTTCCTCTTGCCCTTGTAGTACGGGTGTGAAGAGAATGTAGGATGTCTCCAAGTAAGGTAGGCACTGGATTGTGACTCAGGAATATGTTGATGGCATGAACGTCTATGAACTGATCAGGATTGGGGAACAACACTAAGCCATAAATCAATAAGGCTAAGATCTCCTCAACAGCATCGTAGCTCATAGCCTTCAAGAACATTTGAGCTTTATCCACTAATACCTTGGCAAGAATACCTTTAACTCCACTTCTCGTCTCTAGAACAATGTCAGACTTCTTCAGATGTAGAGCTGCAGCAATAACTTCTGGTTTAAGCTCCTTCTCTAAGCCTGTGAATGGCTTCTGATCAAGAACAGGTATACCCAGAAGTTTAGAGAACTCCTCCATGGTTGGAACCAGCTGATAATCAGGAAATGTAAAGCAATGGTGCTTAGGGTCAAAGAACTGAAACAGCACACTCATCATGTCTTCACTGAACCCTGAAGTAACTAGATCCAATAAGTGACCATGTCTCTTGTTGAACTGGGAATGATCAGGCACTAGGGAAACCAACTCCTTGAGCTTAGCAGGTATCCCTACAAAGTTGATCCTGATGGTGTTTCTACGAGCAGAAGCCATGACCTGCAACAAAGAACAAAGATAAATCCTTTGGTCCTTGAAATGGTTAGGGAAAATGATATGCTTATGATGCATGATGATGTCATGATGTCATGCTCAATCACAAACATGTGGCACACACAAACAAGTCACACCATAGCCCTAGGTTTAAAGGCTTGCATGAGGTTCAAAGGCGAGTACCCTCCCCTGAAGTTAGATGGTTCATCCTGTCCTACAAAAGTAACCAGGTTCTAAGGGATCTCAATATCATTGATCCTTCACAAGGGTGGTTGTTCAGAAGGCAACTTACTTGCCAACCAAAACCCTCCAAGTTTAAGATCTCAATGAGCGTAGTATCGAGTGTCAACCAACTTCAGCCTGCACCAAAGCCGGTTACCTCACTACTTTCTAAAGGCCAAGATGAGTTAACTAGGGTTCTAAAAGTCAGTTAGTGCATTGACAACATATGGCAGCCTCAATATTATCCTCAACTTGACTTAAGGAATATAAGCACCAACCAAGAAGTCGCACTAACTATGGCCACCAGATCAACCGTATCGATATACGTCGTACAGTTTCCTTGGTCTATTGCCATTTACCTAAGGTACACTAGATCCGGGTTAGGACCTTTCACACATAAGAGCACCCCAACAATATAATAATAAAGCAAACAAGGCAAACAATTTAAAGTGATCTTAATTCCTAAGGGTACCCCTCTTAAATAGATCCCCAGCAGAGTCGTCAGTTCTGTAACCCGGTGAACTGACTTTAAACAATGTTGCGGATAGCAAGAGTCGCCACCGACTTTTATTTTATCCATAAGGAAAGGTTATAAAAGAACAGGAAAGACCTTAGAGAATATTTTGGGTCCGGGGGGTAGGTTATGAAAAGGGAAGGTATTAGCATCCTTTTCATCCATGGTTATCCATGGGCTCTTAGGTACTTAAGCTCACTTTTGAATTGTTTTGAAATTGTAGTGTGTGAATAGAAAATTTTCAGAATAGTTAATAAATAATCCATGTAAGGATGTGTTAAGAACTTGTTTGAAAACTTGTTGAAAATTTGTTTAAGTGCGAAACAATTTTGAAGTGAGCAAGCACCTAGGAGTAACCTACCCTAATGTTTAAAGGTCTTTCTTATTCTTCATTCTTTCCTTTAGTAAGACTATCCCTACTATAATGGAGTAGGTAGTCCTTACTTTGGATGTTAAGGGGTATGTGAGGGACAATTTGACTTTGAAGGCCATTGTGGGATGTAATAAGCACATATAAGGGACCATCATCATTTTTCGAAAGGGACTTGATTCGTAAAGGCAACCATAAGGGACTTTGATGATTTTTTTATTTGAGGGACCTGCTTTATACACCCCACTTAACCATTATTCGTAGGCAACTTGAGGGATATCCTTAGGAAGTGAGACGGCGATTAAAATCGACTTACGTGTGTGACGTGTTTATTTTAATTATCTTTATTTAAAAGTGATCTAAATTTATTTTAATATTACATACATGTTATTACACTCCCTAATTACTAACCATAATAATAATTAAATAATTAAACAACTTTACATCCAAGAAAAAATAGCAAAGATAAATAAAATATAAATAAGCAATAATAAATAATAAAGGGGGTTAATTCTAAGTTTACTCGGCAAGACATCGCATCTTGTGCCTACGTATCCTTACGGGAGTGGAATCAGAGTAATCGTAGTTCCCCTCAATAGGGAGGTTAGAAACTTCTTGACTGTGGTCAAGGTCTCAAGGGGAATAAACGCATCTTAAGGACACGCTTACGTGGAGTGTAGAAACTCCAAATCTCTACGTTGAAATGTTAAGTTGTAATTAGGGTTAAATTAGGGATTCCACGGCGGGAAACCCTAAAATGAGCGCGGCGGCTCTTTGACCTAATGCTAAGGGTAAAATTGTAATTTTGCCTGCGGCGAGGCATTTGTGAAAATTAGGGTTTGTAGTTTGTAGTTTTGAGGATTTGAAATTGAATGTGTGAAGTTTTACGGACTATTGGCGCGGCGGCCAAACAGTTAGACCTGACCTTCGGATGTGTGCAATGTGACAGAAATAATAGTAAACGCGTGAGATAATTGAATCATGCAAACAGAGAGATAATGTCATAATTTAAACCATGCAAGCAGAAATTTAAAGGCAGAATTTAAAGAGCGATTGTTAAGTTCGCGAGGTTACATGAGAGGAGCAGATACAATATGATAATGAAATTTGAATTGAACAATAATAAAATAAAATAAATAACGGTTCTAGTTATTATTTTAAAAAAAAGATTTTAGTTATTATTTTAAATTTATCTAAAAAAAAGTTTTTCTTAAAAATAATAGGTTTTCATATTAATTTGGAAAAGATGTTAATGTTATTTATTTTAAAAAACAGATTTTTATATTATAACAAATTTTAATAAATTAATGATAACAATAATAATAATAATGGTAATAATAATGATAATAATGATAATAATAATAAATAATGATAATAATAATAATAATAATAATAATAATAATAATAATAATAATAATAATAATAATAATAATAATAATAATAATAAAGCAATAATGAATTTTAAATGTGCCAAATAACCCAACAATGTTGCTAACGCAGAAATGCGCTCATCGCAACCAGATCTAAATCGGACGAAACAAAATTTATCGCAAAGAAAAAGAAATTAAGCAAAAAATAGTATTATTGCTCACACAAAAATGCGATCATCGCAACCAGATCGAACTAACACAAATGTCACGCGTCATGCACACAAATGTGCAAACATCGTATCGACATAATTCGATCAAAAATCTTATATATATAAACTCTAACAATTTAAAAATTATATATATATAAACGTAACAGTAATAGATAAAGAAAAAGAAATAACGGTAATAGATGAAAAAAAAGAAATAACGGTAAAAGATGAAGAAAAAGAAACAACAGTAATAGATGAAGGAAAAGAAATAACGGTAAACGATGAAGAAAAAGAAACAATAGTAATGGATGAAGAAGAAAACTAAATAACGGCAAACGGCACTCACTCCTCTTAGGTTTTTTTCATTCTCCTCCCTTTTCCAACAAGGCAACACATGTATATATAGGGAACAAATTAGGGTTAACACCAAATTGTCAATAATGTCCCTAAAGCCCATTTTAAAGCCCAAACTAAATAATTAGTTAAGAAAAAATAAAATTTAAATAATTTAAAATAATTAAAATAAACTTAAAATAAAAACTAATAATCCTATTGATTCCTAAAATAAAAAATATTATAAAAAGAACAAAATTTTTTTCAATATTTTTTATTTTATGATTTTTTGGATATTTTTATGAATAATTTAGAAAAAAGTGAAAAAAATAATATTTTAAAAAATGATTTAATTAAAATACGAAAATAATAATTAAATAATAATAAAAAACTATTTTTGTTATTTTTTTAATGAAAGATAGAAAAATTTAGAGTAAAAATAATAAAAAAACAAAAAAAAAAAAGTGACAAAGGTGAGATTCGAACTCTCAACCTCTCACACTCATAACTCCTTACACATGTCCTCCTGCCAATTGTGCCATTTTTACTTTTTAGAAAAAAAAATGCATGCCATATGATATTTACCTGCAAAAAGTCAAACGACTACACAAATTTGTTAGTAATTGATTAAATGCAATGAAATGCGACGACAAATCTTAGGGCAAAATTTGGGGTATTACAGTTATTATGATAATATTTCTCACCCAACCTCTCTTTGATGTTGGCAAAAAAAAAAATCATGAAGTTTGACTTTGGTTTGACCACAGTTGACCTCAGTTTGACCTTTTAACTGCATTGACTGCTTTTGACTTATCTGATCATCTGACTGAGCAAACTTTTGAGAAAGGTCTTGAAACTTGACATGGGGGTTCTTATACACATATAAGATGTTATGAAGCTCACTTGAAGTCTTGGAAGTCCATTTAGCCTGATTAAAGTCAAAACCCTAGTTTTGGATGCACTGCTTAGGAGGTGCATTGTCTGAGGGAATTGTCAACTCTTCTGACCAATTGTGAATTTTGTGAACCTTGTGAACCTTCTTGGAACACAAAGTCTTGTATTGTGAGGGCAAATTTTGGGGTGCAACAATATGGTCGCGCTTGATTACCTTATGTACTATTGTATATGCTTTATTTGCATTGTGCTGGCCATCACCAGGATTGTTGGTTGAGGTCATGCCTTCTTGTTATTGTACACTCAGTGATATTGTATTTCTGACTTAATGGGCTCTTCGCAGCAATATATGAGATGTTTTTCCATGAGTGGATCCAGGCTTCTTAGCACTTCACTTCACTACACTGGCACTTTGGCACTAGAATCAGGGGTTGATTTCCCTAACGCACAGACACATATTGCATCTGCATATTCATTCTTGCATTGCCAGTTACTTGTTGAATCTGTATCTTATTTCCTGCATCTCACAGGTTTTTCAGGATTGACGAACAAAGAGTCCACCGCTATTCAACCCGAAACAACTGCAAGAAGATAATGGATCAAGTTCAGGTCGAGATGCAGGAAATCCGTGAGAAGCTGACTCTGTTCATGCAAGCTATGGAGAGTATGGCCAAGGGCCAGGAGAATCTTCAGACTTTGGTGCAGCCGCTGCTGACGCGGGCAAACGGAAATGGCAATACTGACCACATTTATGTTGAAACTCCTCGCCGGGAAGATGAGGTACCGGTAGTAACTCCACCTGTTGTGACTGTCAACGGAAACACTAATACTGGTGTGGGTGCTGGCGCTGGTAATGGCAATACTGGAAATGGTGGTGATGGGCATGTTGTCAACAACAAAGGCAACACTGTGGAGGGCAATCAAGGATTAATTGACAATGTTGGCTTTGGAAACAACGGGTATGGCAATGTCAATCAGGACGGGAACTTTGGGTTCAACAATCAAGGCTTTGGTAATGACGGTTACGGCAACAATCAGGGGTATGGCTACGGTAATGGTGGATTCGGTAATGCTTTCAACAATGGTTTTGGACCTACTGGAGTCATTCAAGGATTCGGCAACCGAGGACAGGGTCCTGTGTTCAATCAGCAGGGATTTGGCCGTAATATGGGTTACGATGGGTATGGCAATGACTGGAATGTGGATCAACAGGATGACGCTTTTTCAGGAAGAGGTATGGGACCTGAAGGCCCCATTGACCCTGTTCAGAGGATCAAAATGCTGGAAGAACAGATGAAAGGTGTGGTTAATCAGAGCTCCGCTGGGTTAGATATGACTACTATGGGGTTGGTACCAGGGCTGAGGGTGCCATTGAAATTCAAGGCTCCCACATTCGACAAATACAAAGGGGACACCTGCCCAAAGGTCCATGTGCATTCTTATTATAGAAGGATGTCTGCATATTCCAATGATGAAAGAATGCTCATGCATTTCTTTCAAGATAGCTTATCGGGACCATCATTGGAGTGGTACATGGGACTGGAGCCCACTCAGGTTAGAAGCTGGAAGCAGTTGGCTGATGCTTTCGTTATGCATTACAAATATAACAGTGATTTGGCGCCAAACAGGGTTCAGTTGCAGAGTCTGTCACAGAAAAGTGATGAAAGTTTCAAAGAGTACGCGCAGCGGTGGCGTGATATGGCAGCTCGGGTGCACCCTTCTTTGGTTGAAAGGGAGATGAATGACATGTTTGTGGGGATATTTACAGGAATGTACTATGACAAGTTACTCAATGTCTCGATGAGTAGCTTCTCCGATATGATCCTTATGGGAGAAAAGATCGAAAATGGAATTAAAATCGGAAGGATTCAGGCAGGCGAATCTACTCCAGCGGGGGGTGCGAGAAAAGCGTTCGGTGGAAGACGACAGGGTGATACAAGCGTTGTGTTTGGCGGTAGAGGCCGGGGCAGAGGCAGAAATCAGTACATGCAACCTCAACAAATAGCCAGTGTTACTATTCCAATTCCTCAACAACAACCTCAACAACAACCACAACAACAGCAACAACAACCGCAGCAGCAACAAAGGCAGAATCAGGGTCAGGGAAGGTTTCCGAATGTAAGGCCGAAGAGGGTATTTGATAAGCCTCCGTCGACATATGCAGAGCTTCTTCAGACATTGCTGGGGTTGAATTTGGTCGAGAAAAGAACAATGGAACCGCCTACAGGACCGGTACTTCCTAGGGGGTATGATGCTAATAAGCAGTGCGAATTCCATTCCGGGGCGCCCGGGCATGATATAGAATCTTGTCATGCTTTCAAGCATAAAGTTCAAGACTTGTTGGACAGTAAAGCCATCAACTTTGGCCAGGTGGGGCCCAATATTGTACAACAGCCTATGCCTAACCATGGGGCAAATGCCATCTTAACAGAAGGAAATTTGAACTTGGTGATGGATGTTCAGGAATTGAAGACACCATTGAGTGAGGTGAAAAGCAGGTTGCTCAGAGGGGGAGTATTCCCCGGTTGTGATGAATACTGTTTAGAGTGTTGGACCCAGCCAGAGGGTTGTACTGATTTGAAACAGGGCATTCAGACCATGATCGACGAAGGGACCTTGCAATTTGATCGAACTGCGTTTGAGAAGCCTGTGGAGGCATTATGTGAAGAGCAGAATGATATTGCAACGGTGACGATCCCGAGGAAGACTATAACGATAACGGTGCCTGTCCAACGACCAACTATTACAATTACCAAAGCAGGGCTTGTTCCCTTTGAAAGTACGAAAGATGTCCTGTGGACGTACGGTTTAGAAGCGTATTGCAACGGTGAAAAGATTGTGGTGAATAGCCAGCCAGCTGGGGCTGTTGATAATGTCGTTGGAACGGGGGGCATGACCCGTAGCGGAAGGATCTTTACCTCACCTGAAATAGAAGCAGAGAGGTTGGCCAAAGGTAAAGCCAAAGTAAATGAAAGCGGGCCTACTCAGTCGAAAGAAAAGGATACGTCACTCAAGGACGTAGAGGAGTTCATGAGACTGATTCGCAAGAGCGACTACAAAATTGTTGAACACCTACAGCAGACGCCGTCGAAGATTTCTATCTTGTCGTTGTTGTTATGTTCCGAGGTGCACCGGAACGCCCTGCTAAAGATCTTGGATACGTCATTCGTACCGCAAGAAGTTTCTGTAAATCAGTTAGAGAGGATAATGGCACATGTCAATGCTGGACATAGCCTAGGTTTCACAGATTTTGACCTAACACCTAAGGGTCGAGAGCACAACATAGCTTTGCATATATCGGTAGAATGTCGGGGTAACGTATTGTCGCGTGTATTGGTGGATACTGGGTCATCGTTGAACGTATTTACAAAGAAAGCCATGATGAAATTGGACATACGGGGAGTTATTTGCACGCCCAGCGATTTGATTGTGAGGGCGTTTGACGGGACAAAAAGATCAGTGTTTGGGTCGATAACATTACCGTTTCAGGTGGGGCCAGAAATTTTTGATACCGAATTCTACATCATGGACATCCACCCAGCTTATAGCTGCCTTCTTGGACGCCCATGGATCCATGCTGCAGGGGCCGTAACATCCACATTGCACCAGAAGTTGAAGTATATGGTGGGTGATAGTTTCGTTACCGTTTGCGGGGAGGAGGACATTTTGGTCAGCCACCTGTCATCGTTCAGATATGTTGAGGTCGATGGAGAAATACACGAGACACCTTGTTAAGCCTTCGAAGGGTTGCGGATTAAAGATAAAGATCAGGGTTCCAGCAAAATCTCAGATGTGGCAGTGTCATCTTACAAAGAGGCTCAGGCTTTAGTGCAGACTGGTGAGGCTAAAGGCCGGGGGCAGGTACTGGAGATTCCCATGAAGAATGACAAGTTTGGGCTAGGGTATCGACCGACATCGTCAGCATCATCTTCGGGAGCGCCCAGGTTCAAGGGACCAATAACGATTACGCCAAGCGGGGTGTGCTTCGAGACAATCAACGCTATTTCTGATGCCGAAGACGGAGATAGCGACTACGATATGGACGCGTGGATCAAGCCAAGCGTGTCAGGACAAAGTCTCTGCAACTGGTCCATCCGAGAAACTGTCCCCGTGACTTTTAAACAGTAATGATTTGTTTTATCAATTGTTGAATAATCCTATGTCCTACCCGGGGCATAGTGATTTTACCTTAGGGATACTTGATTATGTGTATTGCACTGTTTTAATCATGAAATAAAGGCGTTTTTCATATTCAAATATTGTGATCCCTGTTTTTCTTGTTTTTTACTTTACAATAAATGGCAACGTAGTTATTTGCTTTGTTTGCATTTTGAAGCATTTAACCATTTCCTTTGCAGGACTAATATTTCAGTTGACATCTCATACGAACCGCCTATGACTCGTCTCGACTTCGAGCACTCGGTATTCCAAGCAGAGGAAGAGATTGTTGAGGATAGAAACTTGCCAGAGGAACTGACTCGTTTGTTGAAACAGGAAGAGAGAATCATTTTGCCTCATCAGGAGGAAATTAAGATTATCAACTTGGGGTCGGAAGAAGTTGTGAGAACTATCCGTATAGGGGCTGCACTGCAGAGCGACGTCAAGTAAAGGTTGATTGAGATACTGTGAGAGTATGGTGATATATTTGCTTGGTCGTACGAAGATATGCCTGGGTTGGATACGGACATGGTTGTGCACTGTCTGTCGTTGCGAGAGGAATGTCCGCCTGTTAAGCAGAAACTCAGAAGAACCAGACCAGACATGGCTGTGAAAATCAAGGAGGAAGTTCAAAAACAGTGGGATGCTGGTTTCCTAGCTGTTACAACTTATCCGTCATGGGTCGCTAATATAGTACCAGTGCCGAAGAAAGACGGTAAAGTGCGAATGTGTGTAGACTACCGTGATTTGAATAAGGCGAGCCCGAAAGACGACTTTCCACTTCCTCACATTGATGTGCTGGTTGATAACACTGCTCAGTTCTCCGTATTCTCCTTCATGGATGGCTTCTCAGGCAATAATCATATCAAAATGGCACCGGACGACATGGAGAAGACTACCTTCATTACTCCCTGGGGAACATTTTGCTACAAAGTGATGCCCTTCGGACTGAAGAACGCTGGGGCAACATATCAACGTGCTATGACGAATCTCTTTCATGACATGATGCACAAAGAGATTGAGGTTTATGTTGATGATATGATTGCCAAATCCCAGACGGAGGAGGAGCATTTGGTTAATTTGCTGAAATTGTTCAAAAGGCTTAGGAAGTTCAGGTTGAGGCTGAACCCTAACAAGTGCACCTTCGGGGTGAGATCGGGTAAACTGCTGGGGTTTATTGTGAGCGAAAAGGGAATAGAGGTTGATCCTGCGAAGATAAAAGCAATACAAGAAATGCCGACGCCTAAAACAGAAAAAGAAGTGCGTGGGTTTTTAGGGAGGTTGAACTACATTGCTCGGTTCATATCTCACCTAACTGCGACATGTGAGTCGTTATTCAAGTTGTTGAAAAAGAATCAGGTGTTGACCTGGAATGAAGATTGTCAAAAGGCGTTCGACAAGATAAAAGAATACTTGCAAAAACCTCCCGTTTTGATACCCCCAGTGGCCGGGAGACCTTTGATTATGTATTTGACGGTTCTTGAGGAAAGTATAGGTTGTGTTCTCGGTCAACACGACGAGACCGGACGTAAAGAGCATGCGATCTACTATTTGAGTAAGAAGTTCAGTGATTGTGAGTCCAGATACTCAATGCTCGAGAAGACGTGTTGCGCGCTAGCCTGGGCCGCCAAACGTTTGAGGCAATACATGCTAAATCATACAACCATGCTAATTTCAAAGATGGATCCAATCAAATATGTGTTTGAGAAGCAAGCACTCTCCGGAAGAATTGCCCGATGGCAGATGGTGTTAACAGAATACGATATCCAATATGTCTCGCAAAAGGCTATTAAAGGTAGCGTTCTGTCAGAGTACCTTGCGGAGCAGCCTGTTGAGGACTACCAATCGATGAGGTTTGATTTTCCTGACGAGGACATCATGTACCTAAAAATGAAGGATTGTGAAGAACCGTTGTCGGGCGAAGGACCAGAGTTGGGTTCCAAATGGCAGTTGATATTTGACGGAGCTGTGAATTCCTATGGTAGTGGAATAGGTGTAATTATCACTACTCCTCATGGGTCGCACATCCCATTTACTGCCCGATTAACCTTTCCTGTTACCAATAACGAGGCTGAATATGAGGCTTGCATCATGGGTCTAGAAGAAGCCATCGAGTTGTGAATCAAGAACCTGGATGTATACAGAGACTCAGCTCTAGTAGTGAATCAGATTAAAGGAGAATGGGAGACACGTCAGCCAAATTTGATACCATATATGAATTATGCAAGGAGATTGTTGCCTTTCTTTGACAAGGTGGAATTGCATCACGTGCCACGAGCAGAAAATCAAATGGCTGACGCCCTGGTGACATTGTCTTCAATGTATAAAGTTAACTTCTGGAACGAGGCTCCCCGGATTGTTATCTCTCGGATTGATAGGCCTGCATTCATATTTGCCATTGACGAGGCTCCCGATGGTCAACCCTGGTACTTTGACATCCAGAATTTCCTAAAGAATAAGGAGTATCCGGCTGGGGCATTCAGTCAAGATCAGAAGACCCTCAGGAGGTTGGCTGGCAATTTTTATTTGAACCCGGATGGTGTCCTATACAAAAGAAACCACGACTTGGTGTTGCTACGTTGTGTAGACGAGAAAGAGGCGAAGTTGCTCATGGAAGAGATACATGAGGGTACATTTGGTACACATGCTGGTGGGCATGCTATGACGAGAAAACTGCTGCGGGCAGGTTATTATTGGCTAACTATGGAAACAGACTGTTTCAAGTTTGCAAAGAGGTGTCATACATGCCAGATTTATGCGGACAAAATCCATGTGCCCCCAAGTCCTCTGAATGTGATGTCATCACTGTGGCCTTTCTCGATGTGGGGGATTGATATGATTGGCAAGATTGAGCCTACGGCATCAAATGGACACCGGTTCATTCTGGTGGCAATCGATTACTTCACCAAGTGGGTGGAAGCAGCATCATATGCCAATGTGACCAAACAAGTGGTGGCCAGATTTATCAAACAAGATATTATCTGCAGATATGGAATCCCTGAGCGGATTATCACTGACAACGGTTCGAATTTGAATAACAAAATGATGAAAGAGCTGTGCCAGAATTTTAAGATTGAGCATCACAACTCTTCTCCTTACCGTCCCAAGATGAATGGCGCTGTCGAAGCGGCCAATAAGAACATAAAGAAGATTGTTCAGAAGATGGTTGTGACGTATAAGGACTGGCATGAAATGCTACCTTTCGCTTTGCACGGTTATCGTACGACGGTATGCACATCAACCGGGGCAACTCCTTTTTCATTGGTATACGGAATGGAGGCAGTGTTACCATTGGAGGTCGAGATTCCTTCCTTGAGGGTTTTACGTGATGTCCAACTCGATGAGGCAGAATGGATTAAAGATAGACTGAATCAGCTCAGCTTAATGGATGAGAAGAGGTTGGCTTCTCTCGCATACGGTCGGTTATATCAGAGCCGGATGAAGAAAGCTTACGATAAGACGGTGTGCCCTCGAAGCTTTCAGATGGGCGATCTTGTTTTGAAAAAGATTCTCCCACCACAATCAGATCACAGGGGCAAGTGGACTCTCAGTTACGAAGGTCCCTATGTTGTCAGAAAAGTCTTCTCTGGAGGAGCATTGTTACTATCCACCATGGATGGTGAAGACTTTACGTGCCCTGTGAATTCGGACGCAGTTAAAAAATACTTTGCTTGAAAGTGACCCGCTGGACAGTAAAAAGAGAGTCCAGGCAAAAATGGGGCATCCTGGCGAACCATAAAAAATGAATAAAAGGTTCGGGCAAAAGTTAGGGATAAAATTGAAAAGATGTACACCCGCAAAGTCGAAAACCTGAAAAGGGCGACTTCGGAAAAAAAGGGTATCCCGGTGAATTGAAAACCCGCAAAGGGCGGTTCACGCAAAAGTTAGGGATTGAAAAAGCAAATGACTGCGGTCCAAATTTGATACGGCATTGCTTAGTGGTTTGGGAGTACCTGGGGCCATCTATCCGAAAACAGTCTCTTCCGAAGATCGAGTACCGGGAAAGCGCGGAGTTAGGCGAGTCATAGGAGGATCAGCTCATGGTGTTTATCTGCATCACGTTGCCGACATGTATACAAATATTGTTTGTATTTTCTTTATGCTTCTTGTGCATATATTTATGTGTGTTTGTGCGTAACTTTCTCTTTTCAGGAGTTGCATCTAGTGTACAAAACTTTGCCTATTCAGAGGCCCGTTATCAATTAAACATGTTATTCAGTATTTGATGTTTGTTCTTTACTGTTTTGTTTGCGAAAGACGTCGATGTTTTCGATAAACTTGCACTTGCATAATCTTGCTGGCCCTTGCCAATAATTGCTAAAACTTCGAATTGACTGAAGTGATGTCACAGATGCTAACCCGGATAGATTCTGTTGTATAGGCTTGTTTTGCCTCGTTTGTGTTTTGCAGGGTTCTTACCTTTGGAGCAAACGGTCCAGAATTGTATTCCTCAGCCAAAATCTCTTGATGAAGAGCCTGATTTCAGTTGATGTCATTCCTCGGCTAGTCGCATCTTATCCCCAGAGAGTGGGAATGACGTTATCCCTTACCGAATGAGGGATTATTCTCCCCAGAAGGGTGTCCTCAGGGAAGTTGTCCACAGGATATCCCCAGCAAGTCTAAATCAGTATCCCCTGCAGAGGTTGTGCTCCCCAGTGAATCAAAGATGTGCGCGTTCAATCTCCAGCATGGGAGGTTCCCGCAGAGTTTAATCAAGTTGTTGGTTCAGAAGGATTGTATCCGCGAAGGATGGATTTCCTTCTCCCCACAGGTCGTCATGCCATTGGCAGGATGTTGATCCTCAGCAGAGTCCGAGGCTCCGAGTTTGTAAACTGGGCCCCGACCGTGTGCTTTTCCTAGAGGTGTCGCCTCTTCCCCAGCTAAGTTTGTTCACCAGCAGGGTGGCTTGTTCTTTCCTCCCAGTGGAAATTGATGTTTAATCTCTCCTCGGCAAAGTTGATTGTGTTTCTGGCGTTTATTTCGCCAGAATACTTTGTGATACTTGTTCTCCCCATCGGAGTTGGCTTTATCCTCAGCATTCATGTTGTTGAGACAACACTACCAGAGTTTCCCAGCAGCTTAATCCTGCATTGGCATTTGCATATATCGTCATATTTGCATCTACTCAAACGCGTAGCATTTCCGTGTCGTACGGAGCATTACGCCATTTTCAGACATGTGCATTCTGAAATATAAGTCAGGTTACCTCTTTGTTTTCAGGTGTTCTTCCCTGCAGGTAATTGGACTTCTTGTTCAGGATCGTTTTTCAGATATCCAGATTTGCGGCATGAGATATGTGATGATAATGTTCGTCCCGCCATATGTTCCCTTATCAGAGGTGCTTGATTAACTTCCCTTCTTCCTCAACGGAGTGTTCTTTACACAGTTTCATAATTGGACTTTGGAGTTGTTGTCAAAGATTCCCCAGTGGAGTGTTCCATTGGGTTGCTGTCACATTAGCATTTTAAGAAAAGATTTCGGGGATTAGACATCTGAAATCATTACTCGTCATCAAGTTGAATGTCTGACAGTTGACGTCAGAATTTCCCCCGGCAGAGTTCTCCCCGGTTTGTTGTTATGGCTTCATAATTAGACTTTGAAGATGTTACCATCATGATACGGCTTCATAATTCGACCTTGGAGTTATTGGTAGAGTTAAACAGCTTCCTAACTAGACTTTGGAGTTGTTGTTAGGAATTCCCTAGCGGATTTTCCTCGCGTAGCTGTTATGTCAGCATTGCAGACCTCATGATTTGACTTTGGAGATCGGCATGGTTTTCTTCGAGTGGTTGTCATGTCAGCGTTACACGGCTTCGTAATTAGGCTTTGGAATCGTCATTAGAAATTCCCTAATAGAGTTTTTCTCGCAGCTGTTACGTCAGCATTGAGCCGCTTCATATTAGACTTTGGAGTTGTTGTCCGAATGTTTTGTCCGCATGAAATAGCTTCATAAGTAGACTTTGGAGTTGTTGCCAGATTTTTCCCCACAGAGTTGCTTGTTGAAGTTTCTCTTATCCGGCCAGCGGAGTGTTTTTCCAGTTTGCTGTTCCATCAGCGTCACAGGGTTTCATAATCAAAATTTCAGGAGTTGTCGCCTGGTGTCGAAATAGGTGCCTGGCAGCTGATTTCAGAGCATCCCCAGTGGGTTTGGCTACTGCAAAGATGAGGTGGAGTTTTTGTCCAGTATGATTGACAAAAGTGAATTCCTATTGGGTGGAAGAATTCTATCCCCAGTAGAGTCCTCCTCAAAGTCGTTGTCACGTCAACGCTAAAAGGTTTTGTGGGTTGAGACCGATGGAGTTAGCTACTGCAGAGATAGATAAACGTTCCTGTGTTTAGACAAATGGTTTTCCCGTATGGATAGGCGGATGAAGTTTCCTGTGTGTAGACAGATGATTTTCCCGTATGGATAGGCGGATGGAATTTCCTGTGAGTAGACAGATGATTTTCCCGTATGGATAGGCGGATGGAGTTTCCTGTGAGTAGACAGATGATTTGCCCGTGTGGATAGGCAGATGAAGTTTCCTGTGTGTAGACAGATGATTTTCCCGTATGAATAGGCGGATGAAGTTTCCTGTGTGTAGACAGATGATTTTCCCATATGGATAGGCGGATGAAGTTTCCTGTGTGTAGACAGATGATTTTCCCGTATGGATAGGCGGATGAAGTTTCCTGTGTGTAGACAGATGATTTTCCCGTATGGATAGGCGGATGGAGTTTCCTGTGTGTAGACAGATGATTTTCCCGTATGGATAGGCGGATGGAGTTTCCTGTGAGTAGACAGATGATTTTCCCGTATGGATAGGCGGATGAAGTTTCCTGTGTGTAGACAGATGATTTTCCCGTATGAATAGGCGGATGAAGTTTCCTGTGTGTAGACAGATGATTTTCCCGTATGGATAGGAGGATGGAGTTTCCTGTGAGTAAACAGATGATTTGCCCGTGTGGATAGGCGGATGAAGTTTCCTGTGTGTAGACAGATGATTTTCCCGTATGAATAGGCGGATGAAGTTTCCTGTGTGTAGACAGATGATTTTCCTGTATGGATAGGCGGATGAAGTTTCCTGTGTGTAGGCAGAAGGTTTTCCAGTATGGATAGGCGGATGGAGTTTCCTGTGATTAGACAGATGATTTTCTCGTATGGATAGGCGGATGGAGTTTCCTGTGAGTAGACAGATGATTTGCCCGTGTAGATAGGCGGATGGAGTTTCCTGTGATTGGACAGAAATGTTTCCCAGTGAAGTCGACAAATTTATTGCCTATGATTGATAAGACCTCCTCGTGTTGGCGAGATGAGGACAACTCATCCCCAGCGGAGTAGCCTGGATTTCTCCGTGTTGACGGAATGTGGAGTCCTGACGTGGACAAGTTTTATTTCCTCAGCGGGTCGAAAATGTGAGTCCTGACGTGGACAGAGTTGTGTTTATTCATGATTTGACGAAATTTGGGTCCAGATGTGGAAAAGGTTATTCCTGTGACGACAGAAGCCCTATTCGTGTTGACGAATTTGTTGCTCTTCTTGTGTTGACAAGGTTAGTCCAGTTGCGGACGAAGGTGTTTTTGCAAAAGTTGTTCAGTACCTGTGGCGTTACATAGGTGGTTGAAGTTGAAATCAGATTTATTATCAGACGTTGGATCAGTTGTTGCCGTAACAACCGGATTCAGATTGGTGGATGTCGTTCCCCAAGCAGTTGTGCGGTTTATTTCTGCGGTTGGCAAATTTCCGGGTTTCTTGGTATTCAACTGTCTCGTACCTCGATTGTTTGAAGGCCATTCGTTCTTCACCCAGTCGGGTCCAAGCCGTTTGAATAGGGGCAGCTGTTGCACCCCAAAATTTGCTCAACCTTTTCTTGCCTGATTTATGTTTCATTGCATTTCATTTGCACGGTTATATCATTCACATAGTTCTAATCATTTGCATATCATAGCATATCAAGTCATCCAACAAGGGATCAAGTGCCATTTATGTCAAAAGAAGCCTATCTCGAGGTGTTATCTGAGCCTGAGAGACCATCCAAGTCATCAGAGAAGTGATTTAAAGTCATGAGAAGTTTGAGTGCCTACATGTGGGTTTTGCTCCTATCCTGAGGAATGTTGAGAATCATCAGTGGGATGTGAAGCAGGGAATTTGAATTTGAGGTGTGTATGGATCTCATGGAATGCCTAGAGGGCCCTATTGAAGCTGAGACAAGTCATTGATTCAAGTGCAAGAGCCACAGTTGAGGTGCAGTCAACTAGGGTTTCATCTAGGTCAATCCTAGGTTAATTGAGTAATTGAAGAGAATCAAAGCCTACTTTGAGGTCATGGGGTTCATGGATTGGTATATTGATACATGTGTGGTGTTGTGCCAAGGTTAAGCAAAGAAGAATCAAGAATGTGGGAAGTTGCTAAATTAGGGTTACAGTGTAAAATCCCCTATTTAGTGCTCAACTTCAAAGCCACATAAGTCAAAATACATGTTTCAAATAGATCTTTGTCCAACATGAAACTTGTATATCATCTCAATACGTTTAATTTGAGTACTAGAAGTCCTCAAGGAGATTTATAGAACTCAAGTTATGGTTCTTGCAAGTTACAGGTCACCAGAGGACACTGAAATTTATCTGTGAAAGTCACTTGACTTCCAAGCAACTTTTTCCCTTCAAGGAATTTTCAAATGGATTCTTGGCCAACATAAGCGTTTTAGATCTTGATCTTAGCTTTCCATAGACTACTAGAAATCCTCAAGAGGATTTGTAGAACTCAAGTTATGATCTTGGCAATCCAGGGGTATTTTGGGTATTTGTGATTATAGGTCATTTTCAAGCATGTGCCAAAATCTCCATCTTCCACTCCTCAAATGAAAAATTGTTCAACATGGAATGTGCTTAAAATGATGTTTTTTGGTCAAATGTGAAGTCATGTTGGATTGAATTAGCTTATATCAAAATTCATTCAAAATGGCCTAAAAAAGGAAGGATTTTAAATGAATCAAAGATGGAAATTGTGATTTTTGAGTTATAGGTCCAAACAAGTCCATGTGATATACCATTTTGATCAGAATCAACATTTTAAAGAGGATGGCATTGTCACTTTTGGCAATTGAGGTCATTTTCACATGGTTGCATTTGGTAACTTCATGTGTAAGCAACATATGCAAAACACCTCATAAGATCAGCTACAAGGCAAATACCATTTTCAATCACTTCTAATTATCATCTGAGGAGAAATTCAAGTGAAAGCAAGCTACTGAACTGGCCAGAACCCTACTGTCATAAGAGAGAAACTCATGAGATTTTCCATTGCAAGAGAAATTGAAATTATCATTTGAGCCATTCCAGAACTTTCTAGATTGATCTAACACACTCTATATAAGATGTATAACTGATTCAGTTGGTTTTTTGGGTGAAAATTGGAGTGAAACGAAAAAGAGCCATTGAAAATTTCTTCATTGCATCAAGATTCGGATTCTGAAATTGGAGTGGTTTCAATACAAATCATTGATTGCAAAAGCTTCATAATGAATTTCTGATTGAATCTGGAGGATTTTGTGGCTTGAATTGAAGAGAATCGTGATCAAGCAACTGAAATTTTCACAGCTGCAGCAAGAATCGGTTTCAAGGATTGGAGTGATTTCAAGCCAAACCATTGCATACAGAAGCTTCAGGGTGATTGTTTGAAGGAATCTGGAAAGAATTGGAGCTTGATTTGAAGCAAAGACCACTCTGTTCATCCACTTTTTACAGGTATGCAATTTTCAACTTGTAGCTTAGAATAGAGGGAATTGGCTAGGAATTGATGCATAGATAGGTTGTAGATGATGCTAGGTTGGATTCTGGTAGAAAAAATGGAGGTTTAGAGACAAAACTCTAGGTATTGCAAATTCTGTTGGAGCTTGGTTCTCACGATTCTTGGAAATTAATGGTGATTTAATGGTGAGAATTAATCAGTGAGACGTGTAGTTCATGTTAGTACCTTTAATTTCAAGATTCGTGGTAGTTGAATTTGGAGTGTGATCTGAACATGCTATCGGTTTTGAAGTTGTGGTTTGAATCAATGAGAATGGAGGTTGTAATTAGACTCAGGGTGAGGAGACGAGCAAGATTGAGTGTTTAGGTTTAGATTTTGTTGAGCTGTTGTGGTGTTGGCAATTGGGGACGACGGTGGCGCAAGCTCCGGCCACCGTCCTGTAGCTTCCCTCCCATATTTTAAAAATGAAGAAGATGATGGATCGACCCTTAGATCTAGGTCTGACTTTGACTGGAACCTCAAACCAATGGCCAGGATTCGCATTTCAATTTGTGAGGAGAAGCTGAGTTGATGAAACTCAGCGTTTCATTTAAGTGTTGGATGGGCCTAAGTGATTTGTTTGCTAACCACACCCTTCATCCAGGCCCATTGAGGATTATAACTGAGATTTATTGCTATTTGCCACGAGCATTTTCCATTTTCCTTTCATTTTCCATTGATTTTCTGGTAGTTGGTTTGGGCTTTGTCAGGCCTTGCTACGCGCACCCCCTCCTTTGGGCCCAGTCTGGAAATAACTTGATCCAGTTGCTATTCAGCACACCACTTTATTATTTTTAATTGTTTTTCTTTTATTTTTATGTTTTGCATATAGTTAGAAAATAAATCATAATAAATAGAAAAATAAACATTTTTAGGCCAAGTTTTTTCCCCCTGACTCCTTAGTGAGTCTAGAATTTTAGGAAATTAAGAAATTACTGATTTATGCATTTTAGAATTTAATTGCATTTTTTTATAGTTTAATTGCTTTTATTTTGAATTTGGTTGATACATGATGTTGTTGATTTTATTGTGACTAATTGGTGGATGATTTTGAGTTCATTCTTGTTGGATTAGTTAGCTTAGAGATGCATGTACCTATAGTAATTTTCTAATATTTTTGTGAGATGATTTTAGGTTGTTTTGAACCATGAACATTAGGTGTTGTAGAATTAGGGTTTTAGGATAGTTCCCTTAGATTTAAGGCATAGTTTTAGGCTTAAATGAATGGTTAATCCCCTGGATTTTGTATGGATTGATTCTTAAGAGGTTTAGGATCCCTTAGAATTTTTGTAGGATTTTACAATCATCTTTGGTATTTTAAGTAGAATTAGTTTTAAGACTAACTTTTAGGTGCTTCTAACACACTAATTTGACTAGTTCAATTCATTAGTTCCCCTTAGATTAGGGTGGTGTTGATTTTATGCTTGGATGAAGTTGAAGACCAATTGAAGTTGGTTTGGAGTGCTTGAGGGAGCTTGGACATGAAGATTTCCTCATCTTGTGGGTTGCTTGTCAGGAGCTTAGGAGAACTAGGGTTTTAGGAAGAGCATTAGACTAGTTTTGCTTGTTTCTTCAAACATGGAATATATTGTTCATCTCCATTCCATCCAATGACATAAAATCCTCTTAAAGAAGTCACATCTCTCCTTTGGAGGGATGAGTGGCATGCTTTAAGAGTAGAACTTTGAGGATGCTAGTCTATTACAGTGATAAGATCTTAATGACTTCCCTTGGTTGTCAGTGAGTTTCTTAACACTTCAGCTTGATCTTGTTGACTGATTCTCCCTTGGAGGTGCTTGTTGAAGTTTGGTAAAGATAAAGTTTGAAGCTTATTGAAGTTGTCTGCTTGTTGAAGCTGTTTACTGGTTGAAGTTTGCTTGTTGAAGTTAGTTTGCTTGTTGAAGCTTGGTGCCTGTTGAAGATTGAAGGCTTAGTTGAAGCTTGAAGATAGGGGCTATTCATGAAGATGAAGGTTGTTGCTGTCAACTTTTTGCTGTTTAATCAACTGTTGCTGTCAGAGCTGTTGTTTACTGTAGGAGTTTGGTGCTGCTGCTTGGGCTGCCTCCTCTGCTTTGGTTTTTGTTTCTCTGTATTGTTTGTTGGCTTGTACAGCTTGCCCCATAGCTTTGAAGTGAAGTTGATTCACTTTGCCTGTTGTTTTCCCAGGTTCGAGGTAGAGCAGGACTCCCTTGCCTCGCTTGTATTGCTGCATTGCATGCATTTTACTGTATTTGCTTGCTTTCTTTTCTGTTTATCCCCTAGGATCTCTGATTTCCTCTGTGCAGGAGGGAGTTATGATAGACATTAGGATTCTTATCCATGCATGACAACATTAGGTTAGTTTTTGTTCCCTTTTCAACCCTAGGCTTGTTAGAGCTTCTTTCTCTTCGTATCTCAAAACAACTCAAAAATATAGTAATAAGGTTAATCGATGTCGTACGTTACGAGCCTTAAGCTATTTGAGAAGGGGTTGCTGGAGAGTTTCTTTCCAGTAGTCTGGCTGTTTAGTGTGGTACCCTTTGGGTGACACGCGACGTAGTCACTCTCAAATCATAGTCTCTAGTGCGTCAGAGATTGTAAACCAACTAAAAAACACTTCTTTCGTAAAAGATTCAAAACAAACATCAAAGTGTCATTTTTGTCCGCTTGGACTCCTAATCAAGAAAAACCCTTTTTGAAGGTACTAAAAAACAGTCAGACAAGCTTGTGTCTTCCGTAGCCCGAACTACATTTGCTCTGATCTTTCATACTGTATGAAAGTACGTAGGCATAGGATGCGATATCCTAGCGAGCGACCTTCCCCTCCTTTCCCGTAGGTAGGCGAACTACGTTGACTCTGATTTCTCGTTTCAGACGGGAATACGTAGGCATAAAGTGCGATACTTTGCCGAGTCATTTTCTTTTCTTTTTAACCCAGACCTCTAGAGTAGATAGAATACGTAGGACCTCTAGAGTAGATATCCTAGCGAGCGACCTTCCCCTCCTTTCCCGTAGGTAGGCGAACTACGTTGACTCTGATTTCTCGTTTCAGACGGGAATACGTAGGCATAAAGTGCGATACTTTGCCGAGTCATTTTCTTTTCTTTTTAACCCAGACCTCTAGAGTAGATAGAATAACAATCCGTACCAGAAAACAAGCGTGGATCCCGTTGAGTACGGCGGACGTGAGGGGTGCTAATACCTTCCCCTTGCGTAATCGACTCCCAAATCCAGGAATTTGGTTGCGACGACCATTCCTTTCCCGTTTTGTGTTAGGTTTACTCTGAGCGTTTCCTTTCCCTCCTTTGGGATAAATAACGCACGGTGGCGACTCTTCTGTTTAGCCGGCGCCGATTTTCGCAGTAGCGACAGATAGAAGTCGAAGTTTTCGATTGTTGGGGCATTGATTTTGTTGGTCCATTTCCACCATCATTTGGAAATGAATACATTCTTGTTGTGGTGGACTACGTCTCCAAATGGGTGGAAGCCATAGCTAGCGTTAAGGCGGACGGGAAAACCGTAATAAATTTTTTGAAAAAGAATATTTTTTTCTCGTTTCGATACTCCGAGAGTGTTAATAAGTGACGGTGGTTCGCACTTTTGTAACACTCAGTTAGCCAAAGCCTTAAAGCAGTATGGTGTGCGACACAAAGTTACAACACCATACCATCCGCAAGCTAACGGACAAGCGGAGGTATCGAACCGAGAGATTAAAAAAAATTTGGAAAAAACTATGTCTACCTCACGAAAAGATTGGGCAAGCAAGCTGGATGATGCATTGTGCGCCTATCAGACCGCTTTCAAAGCTCCGATTGGTCTCACGCCTTTCAAAATGGTTTATGGGAAAAATTGTCATCTTCCAGTGGAGTTGGAACACAAGGCCTTTTGGGCTTTGAAGTTGCTGAATTTTAATCAACACTTGAGTGGTGAAAAAAGGAAATGCCAACTTCATAAGTTGGACGAAATCCGCCTTCAAGCGTATGATTCAAACAAGATTTACAAGGACCGCGTGAAGATGTACCATGACAAAAAGCTTGTGAACAAGACATTTGAAGTGGGGCAGATGGTGTTACTGTTCAATTCAAGGTTAAGATTATTTCCCGGAAAATTGAAATCCAAGTGGTCGGGTCCGTTTCGGATTCGTGAGATTTTAAGTTACGGGGCTATTATCATTGAAAATATCAAGACCAAAGAGACTTGGACGGTAAATGGCCAACGGTTGAAAGTATACTTGGGTGGTGATTTCGAGCGGGACACCACCTCCGTGCATTTCGGTGATCAGTGATCGCGTCTGACTGTCGAGCTCCAACGACGTTAAACAAAGCGCTTGTTGGGAGGCACCCCAACATTGTAAATATTTATAGCTTTTTTGTTGTGTGGATTTGGTACCTAACATGGTGGATCCTTGCTGAATTGTGTTGTGTAGTGTTGTTTTTAAAAACCAAAACCTGTCATGTTCGCCAGCTCCTTCGCTAGGCGAATACAGTAGCGAGCGTGTTCGCTAGCTATTCGCTAGGCGAGCTTAGCGAAACAAGGGAATTATTTTAATTTAGTGGGCCATCTATTTGGGCCCATAGCCGTTTCAGTTTGTTTTGCTTTAGTCTGAAAACTTAGGGTCACTCTTCCCACTTTCACATTATCACATTTCACTCTCACATCACTCAAACTTGAAAGTTTCTCTCTGTGCAAGCCCTAACCTTTGTGTCTCAATCTCTATCACCCTCTGCAATCAGGTTTGTCTTGGTTTCCATTTCTTTTTGTTTTCAATGCTTTAATTTTCAGAAGTTTGGATCATTTGGGTTGTAGTTGGGAAATTGGGGATTTAAAAAAATTAGGGTTGCATATGTGTCTAGAATGATTCTTAACATGCCAAATATTGTTGTTTCTTGATTGGTGGTGGTAAGCATTTGGAATGTCTGATTTTGGTTGGATAACAATGGAGAAAAATCAAAACCCGCTGCCTTCGCTAGGCGAATCTGGGGTGAACGTTCGCTGGAACTTCGCTATACGAACCTGTAGCGAGTATTCTCTGGTTCTTCGCTAAGCGAAGCTCTCAGCGAACATGACATAACTGTTTTTTTATGCTGATTGCTAATTTGTTTGCAGATGTTTGTTATTTATCTTCTGTGATTTGTGCAGATGGCATCCAGGTCTAGGGTTGCGAAAAAAATAAAGGTCAGAAGCATTTCCCGTCCTCCACCGATTCAGTATGACACCGAGAGATTCGTTGGTCCCAAACAAGCCGTGCGCTATGTGGCTTTGGAAAAAAGAAAACTTTTGCCTGAGAAGAGGTTCCTGGTCAATCCACAAGGCGAGTATAGGATATTTGCAGGATTGATCAACAGCAAGAAATAAGGTACATTGATCACTCCACTAGATAGCTACAATATCGAGATCGTGCGTGAGTTCTACGCAAACGCACTTCTGGACAATGATGAACCTTTCACCTGGACTACAAAGGTGTCAGGACGTCAGGTTGTATTTGATCGTGATGCTATAAACAGGGTGCTCGGAGGACCGCTAAATTTAGGAGCTGATGAGATTGATGCTTATCACAGAGATTTGAGGCTCCATAGGAATACTGATGCTATTTCTGAGGCCCTGTTGTTGGATGGAAAGACTGTGGAGCTGAACTCATCTGGGGTTCCAATGACGTACCACCGTGAGGATATGATACCCCTAGCTCAGTTGATCTTGCTGTTGATCTTGACCAACATCAAGCCAAAGTCACACACTTCTACCGTGCCGATCCCAGTGGCACACTTGGTCCACTGTATCTTGACAAATGTGCAGATCGACGTGGCGAGAATCATTGCTGATGAACTGAAGTCTGTGGTTGAAAGTGGGCTGAAAGCGGGGGCGCGAGTTAATTGCCCCTTGCCTTCCCATGTCTCATCATGGCCTTGTGTGTTCAGCCGAGGGTGAAGTTACCCTCCCGCAGGCAAGTGACGATTCCATCCTCGATCGATGATCGTTATATGGACAAGTACTGTAGGCTGAAGAACTTTCGTGCAAGTGCAGCTGCTGGTGATACCGGGACTACTGATGGTCCTGGTGGTGCTTTTTCTCAGAGATTCGATCCATTTCAGCAAGCTGTCTGCAACTATAATTGGGATTGGATGGCGGCTACTCAGCGCGCCATGATTGACATTCATGATTCCATGCAGGTACTCTAGTTGCAGTGTCGCGACCCTTCTGTAGAGCGAAGTATGATGACGCATAAGCAGTTTCTGCAAAACGCGAGCTGGTCTGCGGACAGGCCTGTTTTCCGAGAGGGGGCGGGTGTTTCTGGTGCTTCTGGTTTTGGTGGCACTGATGATGCTAATGATGATGAGGAGGATGGCTTTGGTTCTGAATCTGGTAGTGTAGAGGGGACTGAGTCCGATGATGAGGACTAGTTTTTTTTACTGTATGGTTTATTATTTGTATTCTCAGATATTTTGTTATTTTGATTATTTACTATTTTGGGGTGTTTTTTTTCCCCACGCACATTTTATTTACTTGAAGTAATGTTTAATTTTTATGTTTAAATTATTTTGTTTGGTTTAAGTTTCTTTTTTAATATTTTTCTGGTTGTTGAGTTGTCAAACCTTCTAGATTGGTTGCTCTCTAAAAAGAAGTATCCAATGAAGGTGCTTCCGAGCTTGGATGACAATGATAAAAATAAACAAGCGAATAATGCTAAGGTACATGGTTACCTTCGGTTAGAATTTTAGAATGCATTAAGAACTTTACTCTTGTCGTAATTGAATATTGTTCTTTTTGCAACATTGTTGAATGAACGATTCACCTAGGACTTAGAACCACAAATTGTGAGGAAACATCCATTGTACACTAAATGCTGGATTCTAATAAATTATGTTGATTCATTTGATTCATGCTTTGTCTTTTATTATTGTGAATTTGTTGAAGCAATTAGAAATGATCAAGGCGCTTGTTTTCTTTCGAGCACAACCAGTTCCAAATACAACTTACCCGTGACAGAGAGTATTCGTGAACCCCCTTGAGCTTAAACAGTTGAATCTCAGCTTGAAATAATGCTAGATTTCAAAATCTTTCTTCTTGAAACCTTGGAATTTTATGTTAATTGTTCTTTTTGCCGTAAAAAGTCAAGAGCATTCACTTGAGGGTTGAGTAAAAGATAAGTTGGGGAGAACGAAAATGAAATTCGGTAGGTTGCCACAACTCTTGAAAAACCGAGCAAGCATTGAAAAAAATATATTTAAAGAGAAACATTTGTTTTGTGAATATGATGTGTAAAAGAAAAAAAAAGGAGAGAAAGAGAATGCTAGCTTGTAAGAAAAATAGTTATAGACAAAAATGAGTTGTGAAGGTTTCAAATGAGAAACAAGTGGAATGAAATTGGGATGTATAAATAACTTGTACAGTGAATGTCTCTTTTGCATCGGCAATTTCGTTTCAATGACCTTAGATATGTCCCTTGTTTGTAAACCTGACCAAGCTACAACCGAAAAAGACCTTAGTGATCTCCTTGCTTCCGCATTTTCATTTATAATTGTTAGATATTGTATGAATTGAATCAATTTTGGCATTGTTTGTTGGAGAGTGAAATTGTCCCCGCGGTTGCAAACACGTAATTTCTTCAATCCTTATTCGAAGAGGAGAGATAGGGTGATTCATTCAGGATAACATTATTGTGGATTGATATACGTTTTGCATTGCTTTAAGGCTTTAGTTCTTATGTATTGTGTTATTCTAACCATTAGGAACTTGTGTCTGGTTGATTCTCTTGTGTTTGAGCCATTTAATCCAAGTTCGGAGAAATCATTTTCTTTAAGCAAATCCTCTTGTTCATCAAGAGGCATACTTTGCTTGAGGGCAAGCAAGAATCTAGTTGGGGAGAGTTGTTAGACGCCCAATTTTGCTTATGTGAGCAAGAATCTAGTTGGGGAGAGTTGTTTCAATGACCTTATGTGAGCTATCGAGAAAGTTTTCAAAATCGCTCTTGCTTTGGTTGGTTTGCAACATTATGAGAAAGGATCTTGGTACCTTTAATTTGTAATTTATTGTGCAGGAATTAGGCATGAAAGAGTAGGAAATTAAGACACAATAAAGATGGAAAAGAAACCAAGAAAGTAAGCAAACAACAGCAAGTTCGCTAGGCGAACTGCCAACGAAGCTCCCTCCAAAACTTCACAAAGTTCGTTAGGAAAACTATGTAGCGAAGGCCAGAAATCTTGACATTGTTCATGACAGAATGGAAAGGGACCTAAACTCGCTAGGCGAAGAAGCAATGAGATGCCAGCGAGAACTCCCAGACTTTGGGCAGAGGCAAAAGGAGTATAAACTCACTAGGCAAGGGAGGTAGTGAAGAGCTCGCTAGGCGAAGCACCAATGAGCAGGTAGCAAACACCTCCAGACTTAGAACAGAGGCGAAAGGACTACAAATTCGCTAGGCGAGGTTCACAACGAAGGCTTCGCTTAGCGAAGGATTACTCGCCTAGCGAACACATGCAAACTGTTCTATGGAGAGTCCTCAGGACACAGGCACTTCTGGTGGCACATTTTAGGGGTCGCTAGGCGAACCAATTTACTCGCCTAGTGAGCATGACAGCTCAGCAAGACGTCTATAAGTAGCATGGGATACTTGTAACAGCCTAATTTTTCAATAAGTGATTAATTGTGCTAATTAATTGGTTTATGTGATTTATCTGATTTAAATAAATTATTGGATTTATTTAAATGAGTTAATGGATTTAATTAATTTATTCTACTTGGTAGAATAATGAATTGATAGGTATTTTTGAGAGAAGAGTTATGATGGAAAGAAAATAGAAGGATATATAAGGGAAATTGGAGAGAAAAGAAAAGAGATAGAAACATAAGAGAAAGAAAGAAAGAAAAGGAGAGAAAGAATAGAGAAAGAGGAGAAAAGAGAAGAGAAGAGGGAAACTTGGAGAAATCATCAAGAATCAACTTCAAGCTTCAATCCAATCAAGGTAAGGGTGAGAAACATTATTATTTAATCAATATGTATGATTATGTATGAGTTGTGTTGGATTTGTTGGTAGTTTTTCTCTATTTTCTATTTCTAGGACAAATGAGTTAAATCGATAGAATCGAGTTTTGAACGGTTAGAATTCAAAATAAATTGCATAGTTTAGTCGGGTAATGTTTAGCCGTGATTATTGGAATTCGTTTGATTGAATTTTGTTGAGTTTGTGAGTTTTGACATTTTTGGATAATTGAGGGTTTGAGATTTGAGTGAAAATCGGACGTCGTAGAAATCGTGTTTAATGGTTCTAATTCACTGCTATATGTTAGGTGAGTATGAGTATGTGTTTATATTATAGATATCTAGCTAGCATACAGTTTTCTGTTTGGCCGAACTTGGATACACACTACTGGGGAAGTTACTTCAACGTTGCATCAGAAATTAGAATATATGATGGAGAGAAAAGTGGTTACAGTCTGCAGAGAGGAATAAATCATGATAAGTCAGCTATCATATTTTAAGTATGTGGAAGTGGATGGTGAAATCCACGAGACACTCTGCCAAGCTTTCGAAACTGTGCAAATTCAGGATAAGCCTCATGTAGAAGCTAAAGGTCCAGAGGTCTCGATGTCGTCATTTAAGGAAGCCCGTGCTATAGTGGAATATGGGTCCTCCCAGAAGTGGAGCCAGGTACTTGATGTTCCTGCTAAACATGACAAGTTCGGTTTGGGGTATAGTAATTCTTCTTCTTCACAAGACCCTCCGAGGTACAAAGGACATGTTCGCTTCACCAGCGGTGTAGTCATATTCGACCGGATAAATGTTGTTGGCGAGGATGAAGGTGATAATGATTGTGATATGGATGTCTGGATTTGTCCTTGTATCCCCGAGCAGAAACTATGCAATTGGACTGTGGAGGAAGTCATCCACGTCACATCAGAAGAGTAATTTCCGTTTTGCTTTTGATTATGACTAGTCATACCCCCTTAGTATCCTAATTAGTTTTTTCTAGCTTTAGTTAATTAATATTTTAATTTGTTCTTTTAGTTAATTTTAGTTAATTAGTATTTTAGTTAGAATTTAGTTAGTTAGTTTTAGTTATTTAGAGTTTGGTTTAGTTAGTATTGTCAAATTAGATTTAGTTGATTTGAGTTTTTTAGAATTTAGTTTAGTTAGTTTTAAAACAAATTATATTTAGTTAATTTGAGTTTTTCTAACTAGTTTTTAATTAGATTTTTTATAAAATTAGAATTTGTTAATTAGTTTCAATTATATTTTAGTTTAATTTGTTAATTAGTCTTTTAATTGGATTTCAGTTTAATTAGAAGTAATTAGTTCAGATTTTATGTATTCTTCTTAATCTCTTGTATGTGAACAAGTTGTTAATCAATATAGATGAAGTTATTTGCTACTTTTTGTACATTTATGGTTTGGTTTGTATTAGAGATAAACTTTCCAAGTCTTGACCTAATATCTTCATCTATCAACTATACAAATGCTAGAGATAGGTTTGAAAGTTGATATCCGCTTTGTATCGTTCTTAATGCTTATTGTTTTGATCTGTTATTTAGAGAGATCATTTAACGGTCGAAACAATAACATTCACGAAAATGATTTAGAGATGAACGTTTTTGCGAGGATACGCGGTTATGTTGGTTAGAACTTCGTTCACATATTTGATTGGTTGGATACATTTAGGATGGACTAGCAAACCCTAATCTTGACATGCTTTTATCAAACTTAAAGACCGACTTTTATTCCGCTTTATTTATTGCAAACTTTTGTTACAAACACTGAAACCACTTTAAAAACCCCCTTACTCTTAAGTCACTAAACCATTGAACGGAAAGCATCTCTATTCTCTTCAATCCCTGTGGATACGATAAAACACTAGCGCAAATACTTTCTAACACCCCAACACACCCAACCCACACAACCCCAACCAACTTATCAACACACTCATACCACATTCTCTGCCACCTCCTCTCAACAACCAACATCGTACACCCCAACCCCACAACCTAACTTCTACTACCACCAAGAATACCAGGAACAAACCATATTTCGACCATCCTTCCAATTCACTCCAATTCCTCGACCTAATTTTGATTTCTCTTACCCCCAACCATAACACCAAACATTTAACCCTTCACTGTCTCAACCGACTTCTGCCGGACGCACTAACGATGTTTATTACCCTTTCATCCAACAAAGCCCTCCAACCACCTTCAACCAACCATCCCAAACAGTCCCCAACTATCTCCTAACTGATGATCAACTTATGGAATGGCCAAGTTTTTCTGTTTCTGATGTGGACATGGTCGATACATCACATCAACCTGAAAATGTATGTGAAGATGAAGAGTTGTCTTCCGACTCTACTCCATCACCACCAAGATAACAACCAGAAGAGTTAGGCAGGAGAAAACGCGTGAAAAAGAGTAAAATGTGTGGAACTAGGGATCATTTACGTAGACAAAAATGATGTATCTTTTTCACTCATTCGTATTAATAAAATTGCTTTTATCTATGATTTTATTTAATAAACAAATTATTTTAATTAATTACATAATTAATTAAATAATACGAAAAATATTTAATAAGATTATAAAATTAATTAAATTATATATTTTTTAATGTTTTAAATTATTAAAAGAGTATTTAATATTTATAAAACAATTAAATATATATTTTAAAATGAGTTTTATATTTAAATAAAAAAACGAGGCTTCATGGGGAAAAACCTTTTCACAGGTTTATCCTTCCATTGGACGAGCCCCTACTGAATGTGTGGCAGATTCGTATATCTTTTTCAACTGGTAGCAGTTTGGTACATCGCATTTCAGAAGGTGACATTTTGGTTAAAAAAATCAAATTCTTGTCCTACCCCGCACTAAAGTTCCGGTAAAATGGACATGTCCAACGGACCGGGTCCACTTTGCCAGCTTTAATAATAATGAATGGTTGAGATTTATTCTTACAATTACTTGTCTTGGGAGAATGATAATTACAAACTCTCTTAATTTTTCAGCAAGAAGAGAATTAAGGATAAATGTGTATTCTACTTTTCAAAAATAGCAATATGCTTCTGTAAATGCATTTCAAAATGCCAAAATATGCTGCTGGATGAAATTCAACAGCCCCTGGTCCAAATTCTTATATAAACTAGAAACCAATTCTTCATCATATAATACTAATGAAAATGGCGACAATCATAAAATGAGTTTACAGAAAATGCAATAAAACAATGAAGGAACAATCACATTGCACCTAAACATATTCTAATCTCCTTAAAGTACAAAAATAAACTAAAAGAAAGATTATATAGTCAAACAATATAGAAAAAACACATTATCTAACTAGTGAAAAGAGTAATCTTGGCAAAAATGCTTCTGTTATAATGCGTTTATGCTATGAGGATAGTTCACTTGGAAAAGCTACTATGCTGTAAATTCCTCAAGCATTTATAAGTTCACCACGAGTTTTCAACAAAATCTAACCTATTCTCTGTCTTCTCACCCAAAAAAATTTATCTCAATCACTTTTCCTTTTTTGAAATACATAATGTCATCAAAATTCGTTAAATCCAAAAGACATGACGGTTGTTCTTCGAAGACCCATAAACTTGGCAGTCACAATCCTCCAAAATCATAAACAAAAATATAAAAAAAAATCAAAATCCTGCTAAGTCAAGCACCTCAAAGGAGACTTAGGCAAAAATCAAGGCAATCCCGACGGATCTGACAAGCAAAATCAGTCCATGCAAAAGTTAGGGATAAAAAAAACAAAAGCAAAAGAGGCCTTCAAACCCTCAACAAAAACAAAATAAGATCTGGTGACCACCATATCAAATTAAAAGGGTCATTGACATCCAGTCAAAAAGAAAATAAGGTGACTTCCATTTCGAGCATACGTTGAATCATCACCCTTACATCGTCAACCCTTTTGAAAGGCAGACATATGCAGAATTAACTGAACGTAGGACTGAAGATTGTCATGAAGAAGGGGTGCGTACAAGTCATATTTTGAGCCCAATATCCTTTGTTTTATAAACTGTGAACCAGACCACGTTACAACCCTCGAAAGACCTAATTGAGGCGAGGTTTATTCTGAAAACATACTATTGCAAGGTTGCGTAAACTGACTCCTCACATGTTTTCTAATCATCAGCATTGGTGTCATTATCCTTGTTATATCTTTCACACCAATCAAATCAGCACAACGTCTGAATTAACGGTTCATTCGTCTCACACTATCACAACACTCTGAATAAATGACTCTTTTTCAAAACTTGCAAGAGTATTGCATTAAGATTATCATTTGTGAATGTGTAATTTTAATTGCAAATCAGTGCTAGATGTCAAAGACATTCCAACAAGGGGCAATCAAAGAGGAACTTGAACTTTCAGTGGCTGACACGAAGCAAGGCTACCTCAAAACCCACAGGCTGGGGAAAATTCTTCAACAGCTCAATCAAAGGCAAGCCATCGCAAAGCATCAAAGCTTAGCTTCCACATACCAGAACTGGTTAATCAGGGGCAGGCAATTACCATGTTCGGACTGGGACAAAATCAGGCCACTCTGACCATCAAGCAGAATTGTAATCCTCTCTGAAGTGAACACCACAACTTATCATCAAGTAATCAGACTTGGAGCATCAAAAGCATCTTCGTATGCTTCAATCATGGCATCTTCAACAAAATGCATGTCGAGGAAATAAAAACCTCCCACCACCCAAAGTTCAATCCGCATTGGCAACTACCAAAAGTCCACCACGCTGGCACCATCCATACATATCCAATCACCCGTCTGCAATCATATGCATCATACGCATCACATTCGACATCATAAGCATCATTTGCATCATATGCATACCATAACCAATCATATTTCCTCACCACTTGCATCTCCGCGCTTCAGCATTTGAATTTGCATTTGCATTTGCATTCGTTATGAAACATCATTTTCAACATCAAGCATCCATACATATGCAAGTCAAGGTCTAGGATTAATCTCGAGATTTCCAAGGCGGTCTTTAGCCCAGTCAGGGGCATCTTCTTCAAGACTGTGGGTGTTCCCCACGAAGTTGTATCAACCTTTTGTTGATAAAGCCGTGATTTTGTCTGTCACTGCCAGTATAATAGTGACTTAGCGCCGAATAGAGTGCAATTACAAAATCTGTCACAGAGAAATAACGAAGGGTTCAAGGAGTACGCCCAGAGGTGGCGAGAATTAGCAGCTAGAGTGTAGCCTCCGATGGTAGAGCGAGAGCTGATTGATATGTTTATGGCTACCTTGCTAGGGACATACTATGAAAAGTTAATTAGATGTATGTCTGGGAGTTTCTCAGATCTAGTCATGGTCGGGGAGAGAGTAGAGAACAATATTAAAACAGGAAAGATATAGAGCGAAACAAGATCTTCATCAAGAGGGATGAAAAAGTCGTTCAATGGGAACCCAAAGATAAGGGAGGGAGATGCAAACACAATATCATCTTATAAAGGTAAAGGTCGGGCGCAACCTCACCATTATTAACAAGTTGCTAGTATAGCCATCCCGACTGTACCGCAGCAACAAGCTAATGTGCCTCGTCATTACCAGGATCGAGGAAGAATGGCCAACAGGCAGTTTGAGACGCCACCAATTCCTTATTCTCAGCTTTTGTAGCACTTACTACAGTTACAACTTATCCATAAGAGAATCTTGGCACCACTCACCGGTGCGCCTCCCCTAGGTTATGACGCAAATGCTAGGTGTGAGTTCAACTCCGGAGCTTCAGACGACAATATTGAAAATTGTAAAGAATTTAAGCATAAGGTTCAGGATTGACTTGACTCGAAGGAAATTAATTTTACTAATGAAAGTCCGAATATAAATCAAAACCCAATGCCGAACCATGGGGTGGCTAGAGCCAATGTTGTTATTAAAGGAGAAAGGTTGAACTTGATAATTGATATTGAAGAGTTAAAGACCCCTTTGAGCTTTATGAGAGAAAAATTGTTAAAGGGAGGTATATTTCCAGGGTGTTTAGAGGATTGTTCAGAGTGTGTTGTGTAGCTGGAGGGTTGCAGTTCCTTGAAAAAGGGTATTCAAGGTTTGATTAACAAAGGCTATCTACAGTTTGATAGGGTTGTAGAAGAAGAGGTGAATGATGAGGTCAACAATGAAAAGGATTAAGTTGCAACAATTTCAATCCCTTATCGGATAATTAATATCTCAGCACTACCAAGGCCAGCTCCGGTCATTACTACCACTCCAGGACCTGTACCGTACGAAAGCACTAAGGTCATTCCCTAGAATTATGGGGCAGAGGTGTTTTGCAATGGACAAAAGCAGGAGTTAACAAGATTATCATATGGAGGTTCCTCAATTGAAAATATCATGGGAACAGGAGAAATTACTAGGAGTGGAAGGATTTTCTCTCCACCTGTACCTAGTGCTGATAAAGGTGATAAGGGGAAAGGAAAGGTCGTGATAGAGGAAGATGTTCAGCAACAAGTTGATAAAGACACTTTTGTAACGGATACCAAAGAGTTCATGAGGCTTATCCTCAAAAGAGATTACAAAATTGTAGATCATTTTCACCAGACGCCATCGAAGATTTCCATTCTCCCGCTGTTATTATGCTCTGAGGCACGCCAAAATTCGCTATTGCAAATTTTTAATTCGACATTTGTGCCGCAAGAGATTTTGGTGAACAAGCTAGAAGGGGTGGTAGCCCATGTGAATGCCCGTAATGGTATGGGTTTTACAGATTTAGATTTGACTCCCGCCCTGAAAAATCATAATCATGCCTTACACATATCTATGGAGTGCAGAGGGTCTCTTTTATCTCATGTCCTGGTTGATACAGGATCTTCCCTTAATGTACTCCCAAAGAAGGAATTGATGCAACTGGACACACAAGGGCTGATATGCACGCCAAATGATTTAGTTGTGAGAGCTTTTGATGACTCTAAAAGATCAGTGTTTGGTGACATCACTATTTCCATACAGTTGGGGCCAGAAATTTTTACGCAACATTTTATATTATAGATATCTAGCTAGCATACAGTTTTCTGTTTGGCCGAACTTGGATACACACTACTGGGGAAGTTACTTCAACGTTGCATCAGAAATTAGAATATATGATGGAGAGAAAAGTGGTTACAGTCTGCAGAGAGGAATAAATCATGATAAGTCAGCTATCATATTTTAAGTATGTGGAAGTGGATGGTGAAATCCACGAGACACTCTGCCAAGCTTTCGAAACTGTGCAAATTCAGGATAAGCCTCATGTAGAAGCTAAAGGTCCAGAGGTCTCGATGTCGTCATTTAAGGAAGCCCGTGCTATAGTGGAATATGGGTCCTCCCAGAAGTGGAGCCAGGTACTTGATGTTCCTGCTAAACATGACAAGTTCGGTTTGGGGTATAGTAATTCTTCTTCTTCACAAGACCCTCCGAGGTACAAAGGACATGTTCGCTTCACCAGCGGTGTAGTCATATTCGACCGGATAAATGTTGTTGGTGAGGATGAAGGTGATAATGATTGTGATATGGATGTCTGGATTTGTCCTTGTATCCCCGAGCAGAAACTATGCAATTGGACTGTGGAGGAAGTCATCCACGTCACATCAGAAGAGTAATTTCCGTTTTGCTTTTGATTATGACTAGTCATACCCCCTTAGTATCCTAATTAGTTTTTTCTAGCTTTAGTTAATTAATATTTTAATTTGTTCTTTTAGTTAATTTTAGTTAATTAGTATTTTAGTTAGAATTTAGTTAGTTAGTTTTAGTTATTTAGAGTTTGGTTTAGTTAGTATTGTCAAATTAGATTTAGTTGATTTGAGTTTTTTAGAATTTAGTTTAGTTAGTTTTAAAACAAATTATATTTAGTTAATTTGAGTTTTTCTAACTAGTTTTTAATTAGATTTTTTATAAAATTAGAATTTGTTAATTAGTTTCAATTATATTTTAGTTTAATTTGTTAATTAGTCTTTTAATTGGATTTCAGTTTAATTAGAAGTAATTAGTTCAGATTTTATGTATTCTTCTTAATCTCTTGTATGTGAACAAGTTGTTAATCAATATAGATGAAGTTATTTGCTACTTTTTGTACATTTATGGTTTGGTTTGTATTAGAGATAAACTTTCCAAGTCTTGACCTAATATCTTCATCTATCAACTATACAAATGCTAGAGATAGGTTTGAAAGTTGATATCCGCTTTGTATCGTTCTTAATGCTTATTGTTTTGATCTGTTATTTAGAGAGATCATTTAACGGTCGAAACAATAACATTCACGAAAATGATTTAGAGATGAACGTTTTTGCGAGGATACGCGGTTATGTTGGTTAGAACTTCGTTCACATATTTGATTGGTTGGATACATTTAGGATGGACTAGCAAACCCTAATCTTGACATGCTTTTATCAAACTTAAAGACCGACTTTTATTCCGCTTTATTTATTGCAAACTTTTGTTACAAACACTGAAACCACTTTAAAAACCCCCTTACTCTTAAGTCACTAAACCATTGAACGGAAAACATCTCTATTCTCTTCAATCCCTGTGGATACGATAAAACACTAGCGCAAATACTTTCTAACACCCCAACACACCCAACCCACACAACCCCAACCAACTTATCAACACACTCATACCACATTCTCTGCCACCTCCTCTCAACAACCAACATCGTACACCCCAACCCCACAACCTAACTTCTACTACCACCAAGAATACCAGGAACAAACCATATTTCGACCATCCTTCCAATTCACTCCAATTCCTCGACCTAATTTTGATTTCTCTTACCCCCAACCATAACACCAAACATTTAACCCTTCACTGTCTCAACCGACTTCTGCCGGACGCACTAACGATGTTTATTACCCTTTCATCCAACAAAGCCCTCCAACCACCTTCAACCAACCATCCCAAACAGTCCCCAACTATCTCCTAACTGATGATCAACTTATGGAATGGCCAAGTTTTTCTGTTTCTGATGTGGACATGGTCGATACATCACATCAACCTGAAAATGTATGTGAAGATGAAGAGTTGTCTTCCGACTCTACTCCATCACCACCAAGATAACAACCAGAAGAGTTAGGCAGGAGAAAACGCGTGAAAAAGAGTAAAATGTGTGGAACTAGGGATCATTTACGTAGACAAAAATGATGTATCTTTTTCACTCATTCGTATTAATAAAATTGCTTTTATCTATGATTTTATTTAATAAACAAATTATTTTAATTAATTACATAATTAATTAAATAATACGAAAAATATTTAATAAGATTATAAAATTAATTAAATTATATATTTTTTAATGTTTTAAATTATTAAAAGAGTATTTAATATTTATAAAACAATTAAATATATATTTTAAAATGAGTTTTATATTTAAATAAAAAAACGAGGCTTCATGGGGAAAAACCTTTTCACAGGTTTATCCTTCCATTGGACGAGCCCCTACTGAATGTGTGGCAGATTCGTATATCTTTTTCAACTGGTAGCAGTTTGGTACATCGCATTTCAGAAGGTGACATTTTGGTTAAAAAAATCAAATTCTTGTCCTACCCCGCACTAAAGTTCCGGTAAAATGGACATGTCCAACGGACCGGGTCCACTTTGCCAGCTTTAATAATAATGAATGGTTGAGATTTATTCTTACAATTACTTGTCTTGGGAGAATGATAATTACAAACTCTCTTAATTTTTCAGCAAGAAGAGAATTAAGGATAAATGTGTATTCTACTTTTCAAAAATAGCAATATGCTTCTGTAAATGCATTTCAAAATGCCAAAATATGCTGCTGGATGAAATTCAACAGCCCCTGGTCCAAATTCTTATATAAACTAGAAACCAATTCTTCATCATATAATACTAATGAAAATGGCGACAATCATAAAATGAGTTTACAGAAAATGCAATAAAACAATGAAGGAACAATCACATTGCACCTAAACATATTCTAATCTCCTTAAAGTACAAAAATAAACTAAAAGAAAGATTATATAGTCAAACAATATAGAAAAAACACATTATCTAACTAGTGAAAAGAGTAATCTTGGCAAAAATGCTTCTGTTATAATGCGTTTATGCTATGAGGATAGTTCACTTGGAAAAGCTACTATGCTGTAAATTCCTCAAGCATTTATAAGTTCACCACGAGTTTTCAACAAAATCTAACCTATTCTCTGTCTTCTCACCCAAAAAAATTTATCTCAATCACTTTTCCTTTTTTGAAATACATAATGTCATCAAAATTCGTTAAATCCAAAAGACATGACGGTTGTTCTTCGAAGACCCATAAACTTGGCAGTCACAATCCTCCAAAATCATAAACAAAAATATAAAAAAAATCAAAATCCTGCTAAGTCAAGCACCTCAAAGGAGACTTAGGCAAAAATCAAGGCAATCCCGACGGATCTGACAAGCAAAATCAGTCCATGCAAAAGTTAGGGATAAAAAAAACAAAAGCAAAAGAGGCCTTCAAACCCTCAACAAAAACAAAATAAGATCTGGTGACCACCATATCAAATTAAAAGGGTCATTGACATCCAGTCAAAAAGAAAATAAGGTGACTTCCATTTCGAGCATACGTTGAATCATCACCCTTACATCGTCAACCCTTTTGAAAGGCAGACATATGCAGAATTAACTGAACGTAGGACTGAAGATTGTCATGAAGAAGGGGTGCGTACAAGTCATATTTTGAGCCCAATATCCTTTGTTTTATAAACTGTGAACCAGACCACGTTACAACCCTCGAAAGACCTAATTGAGGCGAGGTTTATTCTGAAAACATACTATTGCAAGGTTGCGTAAACTGACTCCTCACATGTTTTCTAATCATCAGCATTGGTGTCATTATCCTTGTTATATCTTTCACACCAATCAAATCAGCACAACGTCTGAATTAACGGTTCATTCGTCTCACACTATCACAACACTCTGAATAAATGACTCTTTTTCAAAACTTGCAAGAGTATTGCATTAAGATTATCATTTGTGAATGTGTAATTTTAATTGCAAATCAGTGCTAGATGTCAAAGACATTCCAACAAGGGGCAATCAAAGAGGAACTTGAACTTTCAGTGGCTGACACGAAGCAAGGCTACCTCAAAACCCACAGGCTGGGGAAAATTCTTCAACAGCTCAATCAAAGGCAAGCCATCGCAAAGCATCAAAGCTTAGCTTCCACATACCAGAACTGGTTAATCAGGGGCAGGCAATTACCATGTTCGGACTGGGACAAAATCAGGCCACTCTGACCATCAAGCAGAATTGTAATCCTCTCTGAAGTGAACACCACAACTTATCATCAAGTAATCAGACTTGGAGCATCAAAAGCATCTTCGTATGCTTCAATCATGGCGTCTTCAACAAAATGCATGTCGAGGAAATAAAAACCTCCCACCACCCAAAGTTCAATCCGCATTGGCAACTACCAAAAGTCCACCACGCTGGCACCATCCATACATATCCAATCACCCGTCTGCAATCATATGCATCATACGCATCACATTCGACATCATAAGCATCATTTGCATCATATGCATACCATAACCAATCATACTTCCTCACCACTTGCATCTCCGCGCTTCAGCATTTGAATTTGCATTTGCATTTGCATTCGTTATGAAACATCATTTTCAACATCAAGCATCCATACATATGCAAGTCAAGGTCTAGGATTAATCTCGAGATTTCCAAGGCGGTCTTTAGCCCAGTCAGGGGCATCTTCTTCAAGACTGTGGGTGTTCCCCACGAAGTTGTATCAACCTTTTGTTGATAAAGCCGTGATTTTGTCTGTCACTGCCAGTATAATAGTGACTTAGCACCGAATAGAGTGCAATTACAAAATCTGTCACAGAGAAATAACGAAGGGTTCAAGGAGTACGCCCAGAGGTGGCGAGAATTAGCAGCTAGAGTGTAGCCTCCGATGGTAGAGCGAGAGCTGATTGATATGTTTATGGCTACCTTGCTAGGGACATACTATGAAAAGTTAATTAGATGTATGTCTGGGAGTTTCTCAGATCTAGTCATGGTCGGGGAGAGAGTAGAGAACAATATTAAAACAGGAAAGATATAGAGCGAAACAAGATCTTCATCAAGAGGGATGAAAAAGTCGTTCAATGGGAACCCAAAGATAAGGGAGGGAGATGCAAACACAATATCATCTTATAAAGGTAAAGGTCGGGCGCAACCTCACCATTATTAACAAGTTGCTAGTATAGCCATCCCGACTGTACCGCAGCAACAAGCTAATGTGCCTCGTCATTACCAGGATCGAGGAAGAATGGCCAACAGGCAGTTTGAGACGCCACCAATTCCTTATTCTCAGCTTTTGTAGCACTTACTACAGTTACAACTTATCCATAAGAGAATCTTGGCACCACTCACCGGTGCGCCTCCCCTAGGTTATGACGCAAATGCTAGGTGTGAGTTCAACTCCGGAGCTTCAGACGACAATATTGAAAATTGTAAAGAATTTAAGCATAAGGTTCAGGATTGACTTGACTCGAAGGAAATTAATTTTACTAATGAAAGTCCGAATATAAATCAAAACCCAATGCCGAACCATGGGGTGGCTAGAGCCAATGTTGTTATTAAAGGAGAAAGGTTGAACTTGATAATTGATATTGAAGAGTTAAAGACCCCTTTGAGCTTTATGAGAGAAAAATTGTTAAAGGGAGGTATATTTCCAGGGTGTTTAGAGGATTGTTCAGAGTGTGTTGTGTAGCTGGAGGGTTGCAGTTCCTTGAAAAAGGGTATTCAAGGTTTGATTAACAAAGGCTATCTACAGTTTGATAGGGTTGTAGAAGAAGAGGTGAATGATGAGGTCAACAATGAAAAGGATTAAGTTGCAACAATTTCAATCCCTTATCGGATAATTAATATCTCAGCACTACCAAGGCCAGCTCCGGTCATTACTACCACTCCAGGACCTGTACCGTACGAAAGCACTAAGGTCATTCCCTGGAATTATGGGGCAGAGGTGTTTTGCAATGGACAAAAGCAGGAGTTAACAAGATTATCATATGGAGGTTCCTCAATTGAAAATATCATGGGAACAGGAGAAATTACTAGGAGTGGAAGGATTTTCTCTCCACCTGTACCTAGTGCTGATAAAGGTGATAAGGGGAAAGGAAAGGTCGTGATAGAGGAAGATGTTCAGCAACAAGTTGATAAAGACACTTTTGTAACGGATACCAAAGAGTTCATGAGGCTTATCCTCAAAAGAGATTACAAAATTGTAGATCATTTTCACCAGACGCCATCGAAGATTTCCATTCTCCCGCTGTTATTATGCTCTGAGGCACGCCAAAATTCGCTATTGCAAATTTTTAATTCGACATTTGTGCCGCAAGAGATTTTGGTGAACAAGCTAGAAGGGGTGGTAGCCCATGTGAATGCCCGTAATGGTATGGGTTTTACAGATTTAGATTTGACTCCCGCCCTGAAAAATCATAATCATGCCTTACACATATCTATGGAGTGCAGAGGGTCTCTTTTATCTCATGTCCTGGTTGATACAGGATCTTCCCTTAATGTACTCCCAAAGAAGGAATTGATGCAACTGGACACACAAGGGCTGATATGCACGCCAAATGATTTAGTTGTGAGAGCTTTTGATGACTCTAAAAGATCAGTGTTTGGTGACATCACTATTTCCATACAGTTGGGGCCAGAAATTTTTACGCAACATTTTATATTATAGATATCTAGCTAGCATACAGTTTTCTGTTTGGCCGAACTTGGATACACACTACTGGGGAAGTTACTTCAACGTTGCATCAGAAATTAGAATATATGATGGAGAGAAAAGTGGTTACAGTCTGCAGAGAGGAATAAATCATGATAAGTCAGCTATCATATTTTAAGTATGTGGAAGTGGATGGTGAAATCCACGAGACACTCTGCCAAGCTTTCGAAACTGTGCAAATTCAGGATAAGCCTCATGTAGAAGCTAAAGGTCCAGAGGTCTCGATGTCGTCATTTAAGGAAGCCCGTGCTATAGTGGAATATGGGTCCTCCCAGAAGTGGAGCCAGGTACTTGATGTTCCTGCTAAACATGACAAGTTCGGTTTGGGGTATAGTAATTCTTCTTCTTCACAAGACCCTCCGAGGTACAAAGGACATGTTCGCTTCACCAGCGGTGTAGTCATATTCGACCGGATAAATGTTGTTGGCGAGGATGAAGGTGATAATGATTGTGATATGGATGTCTGGATTTGTCCTTGTATCCCCGAGCAGAAACTATGCAATTGGACTGTGGAGGAAGTCATCCACGTCACATCAGAAGAGTAATTTCCGTTTTGCTTTTGATTATGACTAGTCATACCCCCTTAGTATCCTAATTAGTTTTTTCTAGCTTTAGTTAATTAATATTTTAATTTGTTCTTTTAGTTAATTTTAGTTAATTAGTATTTTAGTTAGAATTTAGTTAGTTAGTTTTAGTTATTTAGAGTTTGGTTTAGTTAGTATTGTCAAATTAGATTTAGTTGATTTGAGTTTTTTAGAATTTAGTTTAGTTAGTTTTAAAACAAATTATATTTAGTTAATTTGAGTTTTTCTAACTAGTTTTTAATTAGATTTTTTATAAAATTAGAATTTGTTAATTAGTTTCAATTATATTTTAGTTTAATTTGTTAATTAGTCTTTTAATTGGATTTCAGTTTAATTAGAAGTAATTAGTTCAGATTTTATGTATTCTTCTTAATCTCTTGTATGTGAACAAGTTGTTAATCAATATAGATGAAGTTATTTGCTACTTTTTGTACATTTATGGTTTGGTTTGTATTAGAGATAAACTTTCCAAGTCTTGACCTAATATCTTCATCTATCAACTATACAAATGCTAGAGATAGGTTTGAAAGTTGATATCCGCTTTGTATCGTTCTTAATGCTTATTGTTTTGATCTGTTATTTAGAGAGATCATTTAACGGTCGAAACAATAACATTCACGAAAATGATTTAGAGATGAACGTTTTTGCGAGGATACGCGGTTATGTTGGTTAGAACTTCGTTCACATATTTGATTGGTTGGATACATTTAGGATGGACTAGCAAACCCTAATCTTGACATGCTTTTATCAAACTTAAAGACCGACTTTTATTCCGCTTTATTTATTGCAAACTTTTGTTACAAACACTGAAACCACTTTAAAAACCCCCTTACTCTTAAGTCACTAAACCATTGAACGGAAAGCATCTCTATTCTCTTCAATCCCTGTGGATACGATAAAACACTAGCGCAAATACTTTCTAACACCCCAACACACCCAACCCACACAACCCCAACCAACTTATCAACACACTCATACCACATTCTCTGCCACCTCCTCTCAACAACCAACATCGTACACCCCAACCCCACAACCTAACTTCTACTACCACCAAGAATACCAGGAACAAACCATATTTCGACCATCCTTCCAATTCACTCCAATTCCTCGACCTAATTTTGATTTCTCTTACCCCCAACCATAACACCAAACATTTAACCCTTCACTGTCTCAACCGACTTCTGCCGGACGCACTAACGATGTTTATTACCCTTTCATCCAACAAAGCCCTCCAACCACCTTCAACCAACCATCCCAAACAGTCCCCAACTATCTCCTAACTGATGATCAACTTATGGAATGGCCAAGTTTTTCTGTTTCTGATGTGGACATGGTCGATACATCACATCAACCTGAAAATGTATGTGAAGATGAAGAGTTGTCTTCCGACTCTACTCCATCACCACCAAGATAACAACCAGAAGAGTTAGGCAGGAGAAAACGCGTGAAAAAGAGTAAAATGTGTGGAACTAGGGATCATTTACGTAGACAAAAATGATGTATCTTTTTCACTCATTCGTATTAATAAAATTGCTTTTATCTATGATTTTATTTAATAAACAAATTATTTTAATTAATTACATAATTAATTAAATAATACGAAAAATATTTAATAAGATTATAAAATTAATTAAATTATATATTTTTTAATGTTTTAAATTATTAAAAGAGTATTTAATATTTATAAAACAATTAAATATATATTTTAAAATGAGTTTTATATTTAAATAAAAAAACGAGGCTTCATGGGGAAAAACCTTTTCACAGGTTTATCCTTCCATTGGACGAGCCCCTACTGAATGTGTGGCAGATTCGTATATCTTTTTCAACTGGTAGCAGTTTGGTACATCGCATTTCAGAAGGTGACATTTTGGTTAAAAAAATCAAATTCTTGTCCTACCCCGCACTAAAGTTCCGGTAAAATGGACATGTCCAACGGACCGGGTCCACTTTGCCAGCTTTAATAATAATGAATGGTTGAGATTTATTCTTACAATTACTTGTCTTGGGAGAATGATAATTACAAACTCTCTTAATTTTTCAGCAAGAAGAGAATTAAGGATAAATGTGTATTCTACTTTTCAAAAATAGCAATATGCTTCTGTAAATGCATTTCAAAATGCCAAAATATGCTGCTGGATGAAATTCAACAGCCCCTGGTCCAAATTCTTATATAAACTAGAAACCAATTCTTCATCATATAATACTAATGAAAATGGCGACAATCATAAAATGAGTTTACAGAAAATGCAATAAAACAATGAAGGAACAATCACATTGCACCTAAACATATTCTAATCTCCTTAAAGTACAAAAATAAACTAAAAGAAAGATTATATAGTCAAACAATATAGAAAAAACACATTATCTAACTAGTGAAAAGAGTAATCTTGGCAAAAATGCTTCTGTTATAATGCGTTTATGCTATGAGGATAGTTCACTTGGAAAAGCTACTATGCTGTAAATTCCTCAAGCATTTATAAGTTCACCACGAGTTTTCAACAAAATCTAACCTATTCTCTGTCTTCTCACCCAAAAAAATTTATCTCAATCACTTTTCCTTTTTTGAAATACATAATGTCATCAAAATTCGTTAAATCCAAAAGACATGACGGTTGTTCTTCGAAGACCCATAAACTTGGCAGTCACAATCCTCCAAAATCATAAACAAAAATATAAAAAAAATCAAAATCCTGCTAAGTCAAGCACCTCAAAGGAGACTTAGGCAAAAATCAAGGCAATCCCGACGGATCTGACAAGCAAAATCAGTCCATGCAAAAGTTAGGGATAAAAAAAACAAAAGCAAAAGAGGCCTTCAAACCCTCAACAAAAACAAAATAAGATCTGGTGACCACCATATCAAATTAAAAGGGTCATTGACATCCAGTCAAAAAGAAAATAAGGTGACTTCCATTTCGAGCATACGTTGAATCATCACCCTTACATCGTCAACCCTTTTGAAAGGCAGACATATGCAGAATTAACTGAACGTAGGACTGAAGATTGTCATGAAGAAGGGGTGCGTACAAGTCATATTTTGAGCCCAATATCCTTTGTTTTATAAACTGTGAACCAGACCACGTTACAACCCTCGAAAGACCTAATTGAGGCGAGGTTTATTCTGAAAACATACTATTGTAAGGTTGCGTAAACTGACTCCTCACATGTTTTCTAATCATCAGCATTGGTGTCATTATCCTTGTTATATCTTTCACACCAATCAAATCAGCACAACGTCTGAATTAACGGTTCATTCGTCTCACACTATCACAACACTCTGAATAAATGACTCTTTTTCAAAACTTGCAAGAGTATTGCATTAAGATTATCATTTGTGAATGTGTAATTTTAATTGCAAATCAGTGCTAGATGTCAAAGACATTCCAACAAGGGGCAATCAAAGAGGAACTTGAACTTTCAGTGGCTGACACGAAGCAAGGCTACCTCAAAACCCACAGGCTGGGGAAAATTCTTCAACAGCTCAATCAAAGGCAAGCCATCGCAAAGCATCAAAGCTTAGCTTCCACATACCAGAACTGGTTAATCAGGGGCAGGCAATTACCATGTTCGGACTGGGACAAAATCAGGCCACTCTGACCATCAAGCAGAATTGTAATCCTCTCTGAAGTGAACACCACAACTTATCATCAAGTAATCAGACTTGGAGCATCAAAAGCATCTTCGTATGCTTCAATCATGGCGTCTTCAACAAAATGCATGTCGAGGAAATAAAAACCTCCCACCACCCAAAGTTCAATCCGCATTGGCAACTACCAAAAGTCCACCACGCTGGCACCATCCATACATATCCAATCACCCGTCTGCAATCATATGCATCATACGCATCACATTCGACATCATAAGCATCATTTGCATCATATGCATACCATAACCAATCATACTTCCTCACCACTTGCATCTCCGCGCTTCAGCATTTGAATTTGCATTTGCATTTGCATTCGTTATGAAACATCATTTTCAACATCAAGCATCCATACATATGCAAGTCAAGGTCTAGGATTAATCTCGAGATTTCCAAGGCGGTCTTTAGCCCAGTCAGGGGCATCTTCTTCAAGACTGTGGGTGTTCCCCACGAAGTTGTATCAACCTTTTGTTGATAAAGCCGTGATTTTGTCTGTCACTGCCAGTATAATAGTGACTTAGCGCCGAATAGAGTGCAATTACAAAATCTGTCACAGAGAAATAACGAAGGGTTCAAGGAGTACGCCCAGAGGTGGCGAGAATTAGCAGCTAGAGTGTAGCCTCCGATGGTAGAGCGAGAGCTGATTGATATGTTTATGGCTACCTTGCTAGGGACATACTATGAAAAGTTAATTAGATGTATGTCTGGGAGTTTCTCAGATCTAGTCATGGTCGGGGAGAGAGTAGAGAACAATATTAAAACAGGAAAGATATAGAGCGAAACAAGATCTTCATCAAGAGGGATGAAAAAGTCGTTCAATGGGAACCCAAAGATAAGGGAGGGAGATGCAAACACAATATCATCTTATAAAGGTAAAGGTCAGGCGCAACCTCACCATTATTAACAAGTTGCTAGTATAGCCATCCCGACTGTACCGCAGCAACAAGCTAATGTGCCTCGTCATTACCAAGATCGAGGAAGAATGGCCAACAGGCAGTTTGAGACGCCACCAATTCCTTATTCTCAGCTTTTGTAGCACTTACTACAGTTACAACTTATCCATAAGAGAATCTTGGCACCACTCACCGGTGCGCCTCCCCTAGGTTATGACGCAAATGCTAGGTGTGAGTTCAACTCCAGAGCTTCAGACGACAATATTGAAAATTGTAAAGAATTTAAGCATAAGGTTCAGGATTGACTTGACTCGAAGGAAATTAATTTTACTAATGAAAGTTCGAATATAAATCAAAACCCAATGCCGAACCATGGGGTGGCTAGAGCCAATGTTGTTATTAAAGGAGAAAGGTTGAACTTGATAATTGATATTGAAGAGTTAAAGACCCCTTTGAGCTTTATGAGAGAAAAATTGTTAAAGGGAGGTATATTTCCAGGGTGTTTAGAGGATTGTTCAGAGTGTGTTGTGTAGCTGGAGGGTTGCAGTTCCTTGAAAAAGGGTATTCAAGGTTTGATTAACAAAGGCTATCTACAGTTTGATAGGGTTGTAGAAGAAGAGGTGAATGATGAGGTCAACAATGAAAAGGATTAAGTTGCAACAATTTCAATCCCTTATCGGATAATTAATATCTCAGCACTACCAAGGCCAGCTCCGGTCATTACTACCACTCCAGGACCTGTACCGTACGAAAGCACTAAGGTCATTCCCTGGAATTATGGGGCAGAGGTGTTTTGCAATGGACAAAAGCAGGAGTTAACAAGATTATCATATGGAGGTTCCTCAATTGAAAATATCATGGGAACAGGAGAAATTACTAGGAGTGGAAGGATTTTCTCTCCACCTGTACCTAGTGCTGATAAAGGTGATAAGGGGAAAGGAAAGGTCGTGATAGAGGAAGATGTTCAGCAACAAGTTGATAAAGACACTTTTGTAACGGATACCAAAGAGTTCATGAGGCTTATCCTCAAAAGAGATTACAAAATTGTAGATCATTTTCACCAGACGCCATCGAAGATTTCCATTCTCCCGCTGTTATTATGCTCTGAGGCACGCCAAAATTCGCTATTGCAAATTTTTAATTCGACATTTGTGCCGCAAGAGATTTTGGTGAACAAGCTAGAAGGGGTGGTAGCCCATGTGAATGCCCGTAATGGTATGGGTTTTACAGATTTAGATTTGACTCCCGCCCTGAAAAATCATAATCATGCCTTACACATATCTATGGAGTGCAGAGGGTCTCTTTTATCTCATGTCCTGGTTGATACAGGATCTTCCCTTAATGTACTCCCAAAGAAGGAATTGATGCAACTGGACACACAAGGGCTGATATGCACGCCAAATGATTTAGTTGTGAGAGCTTTTGATGACTCTAAAAGATCAGTGTTTGGTGACATCACTATTTCCATACAGTTGGGGCCAGAAATTTTTACGCAACATTTTATATTATAGATATCTAGCTAGCATACAGTTTTCTGTTTGGCCGAACTTGGATACACACTACTGGGGAAGTTACTTCAACGTTGCATCAGAAATTAGAATATATGATGGAGAGAAAAGTGGTTACAGTCTGCAGAGAGGAATAAATCATGATAAGTCAGCTATCATATTTTAAGTATGTGGACGTGGATGGTGAAATCCACGAGACACTCTGCCAAGCTTTCGAAACTGTGCAAATTCAGGATAAGCCTCATGTAGAAGCTAAAGGTCCAGAGGTCTCGATGTCGTCATTTAAGGAAGCCCGTGCTATAGTGGAATATGGGTCCTCCCAGAAGTGGAGCCAGGTACTTGATGTTCCTGCTAAACATGACAAGTTCGGTTTGGGGTATAGTAATTCTTCTTCTTCACAAGACCCTCCGAGGTACAAAGGACATGTTCGCTTCACCAGCGGTGTAGTCATATTCGACCGGATAAATGTTGTTGGCGAGGATGAAGGTGATAATGATTGTGATATGGATGTCTGGATTTGTCCTTGTATCCCCGAGCAGAAACTATGCAATTGGACTGTGGAGGAAGTCATCCACGTCACATCAGAAGAGTAATTTCCGTTTTGCTTTTGATTATGACTAGTCATACCCCCTTAGTATCCTAATTAGTTTTTTCTAGCTTTAGTTAATTAATATTTTAATTTGTTCTTTTAGTTAATTTTAGTTAATTAGTATTTTAGTTAGAATTTAGTTAGTTAGTTTTAGTTATTTAGAGTTTGGTTTAGTTAGTATTGTCAAATTAGATTTAGTTGATTTGAGTTTTTTAGAATTTAGTTTAGTTAGTTTTAAAACAAATTATATTTAGTTAATTTGAGTTTTTCTAACTAGTTTTTAATTAGATTTTTTATAAAATTAGAATTTGTTAATTAGTTTCAATTATATTTTAGTTTAATTTGTTAATTAGTCTTTTAATTGGATTTCAGTTTAATTAGAATTTGATTTAATTAGATTTTATTTGATTCTTAGGTTAATCTTGAAAATTCTTGATTTTATTCTTGATTTTCAATTTTGAATTTGATCCTTGATATTCTCGAAGTTTTTGATGTCAATTTTGAATTAATTTTGATCAATCATTGTTGCTTTTAGTTTGACTTGATTCTTGAGAAAATTTTGATTAATTCTTGCATTTTTTATTTGTTTATTCTTGATGCTTGCTGATACTTTCTTGACATCATGATGTTGTCTATGAGTTATTGATGAGTGTTTGTTGTCTTCTTTTTCATTCTTGGTTGTTATCATTTATGCTTAAAGCTTCATCCTTGATGTTTGTTGTCGCTCCCCATTCCAAAGGAAAGGATCATTCCCCTGTTGACTGTCATGTCATTAGTTTAATCTAGCTTAGACCTTTCTTTCTCTTTATCCTAGACTTATGATTGGAGTCGTCGCACTCCATGTAAGTGTCACGGTGATGAACACTTACTTTCCTTGTTTAGCTTAGCCTTAGGTTTGGAGTCGTCGCACTTCATGTAAGTGTCATGGTTATGATCACTTACTTCCCTCTAAAACCTTGATCATTATTAAGAGTTCCTGGTCCCTAGTAAGGTGAACTATGGAGGCTCTGATTCCTCATTCCTAGTCAGAAAACGTAGGCACAGGACGCGATATCTTGTCGAGCCCTCTAACAAATAACAACTAACTCCCATATCTCACGCCGCCGCGCGATCGATACTAGTTTACCTTACCCTTTATCCTAGCCTTAGGATTGGAGTCGCCGCACCCCATTTAAGTGTCATGGTGATGAACACTTATTTTCCCTTTATTCTAGCCTTAGTTTTGGAGTAACCGCACTCTGTGTAAGTGTCATGGTTATAAACATTTTCTTCCCTTTGGAATCTTGATCATTATCAAGAGTTCCTCACCCTTAGTTAGGTGAACTACGAATGCTCTTATTCCATCCTAATTAGGATACGTAGGCACGAGATGCGATGTCTTGGCGAGCATACTTAGTGTACATACCCTAGGTTTTTACCTTAGCAATTTCCCTTAGCAAATAAACAAATAGCAAACACAAATACAAATAAGAGGTTCCTGTAGAGTACTACAGATACTTAGGATGTTAACACCTTCCCTAGGTATAACCAACCCCCGAACCTTAGATCTCTATCTTTGTTGTTACATTGCGCACTTAGGGTTTTCTTCGATCTTTACCCTTTCCTTTGGATAAATTAAAACTCGATGGTGAATTTCAAAGATTTGTGATTCAAGTTAATTTAATAGCTTGATATTCGATTCTCACCGCAACAAGTACTATAGATGTTTTGGGTGATAACACCTTTCCTCTGCGTAACCAACTGCCTTACTATTGTCTCTGTTTTTATTAGTTTTTTATTTTTAAAGTTCTTTAGGTTTTGTTCGCTCTTTTGTCTTTCCTTTTGAAAATAAAAGTGCGGTGGCGACTCTTGTTTTATGAGTTAAGTTAATCAATAACTTAATCTCAAATTTTTTCGCTACAGTTACGCCTTCGAAAAAAGCCAAAATGCAGTTTTTTGGGCAGCGTAACAGATTACGCCCACAACAGTAATCAATTACACTGTGTCCATAAGCACTTTTTCAAAAGCTTATTGTATGAAAATCACTTTTGAACCCTCCCAAGACTTCCGTTTCCTTATAAATCGTTTGGAACATATTTCAACACAAAAAAACACTTCTCTAAAGTCTCAAACCCCAAATCCTTTTCATCAAAAATTGCTCATGACTTTGTTCCGACTATTACTCGCGATCACAACAACCAACGACATCAATAATAGTCAACAATCACATATATGATTCCAACGAAAAAAACTACAATGATCCATCATTCTAACATCAATCAATACATCAACAACATACACAATCCACCAAGAATTCATTATGCCACAAATAACATCAACAACATACAACAATCACTTATACGAATCTAATATCCGAATTTGCAATGATACATGATTCTATCATCTACCACAACATCAACAACCATTCACAATTCATCAAGAATTTCATCAAACATACAATACCAAATCATCAAAATCATGTATATAGAAAGAAACGCAAAACCTACATGGCATAATCTATCCACCAATCATCATGATAACCCTTAGATAATTATAACTCCGCCCTTACCTTAGAGTTCTTACAAGAGCTTCAACAATGGTGATCATTTCTTCTCTTTCCTTTAGGCCTAGCTCTCCTCTTACTCTTTCTCTTTTTCTCCCAAAAACACGTATCAGAAATTCTGTCTCCCAACTCCCTTATTTTCTTATTATTATTATTATTATTATTATTATTATTATTATTATTATTATTATTATTATTATTATTATTATTATTATTATTATTATTATTATTATTATTATTATTATTATTATTATTATTATTATTATTATTATTATTATTATTATTATTATTATTATTATTATTATTATTATTATTATTATTATTATTATTATTATTATTATTATTATTATTATTATTATTATTATTATTATTTGTAATAATTCCATAATTAAATAATAATAATAATAATAATAATAATAATAATAATAATAATATTCACTAATTATTTAAATTAATAATATTCAACTAATATTACTAATATTAATTAATTATCCAGTCTCACCATACCACCAAGTTTTAAGCAATGGGTCATACACTCTTCACCCTTAGAGTCTAATTCTAAGGTCACTACCCTCTGCCACATGGCACCCCAACATAATAAAACCCACATAATCACATACATACACGCAACATCACATAATTTTAATTACAAAAAATAATTAAAATAAAATGGGGCGTTACAACTCACCCCTCCCCCCACTTAGAATATTTTCGTCCTAAAAAATTCACTTGATCCAAACAACTCAGGGTATGTTTCACGCATTCTGCTTTACAACTCCCAAGTCATACTTCCACTGACAGTGCCTCCCCACACCACCTTCATGAGAGCAATCTCCTTTCCCCTCAGTTGCTTCACCTCACGGTCTTCAATCCTCACAGGCAAAACCTCAACTGTAAGGTTATCTCTTACTTGAACATCATCTATCGGAATCACATGCGACGGATCCAAAACATACTTCTGAAGCTGTGAAACATGGAACATATCATGAAAATTCGACAAATTTGGAGGCAACGCCACTTTATAAGGAACAACTCCAACTCTTGCTAATATATGATACAGACCAATAAATCGAGGAGTAAGCTTCCTCGACTTCAAAGCACGTCTGACACTGGTCACCGGAGTGACTCTCATGAATATGTGGTCTCCCTATTGTAACTCAAGATCCTTACTCCTATTATCATGATAACTCTTCAGCCTACTCTGCAAAGCTTTCATTTTCTCCCGAATCAACTTCACATTCTTAGTTGTCTGTTGAATAATCTCAGGTCCAAGCACCACACTCTCCTCAAATTCATACCAATACAGAGGTGTCCTACACCTCCGACCATACAAGGCTTCAAAAGGAACCATTCAAATACTAGAATGATACCTTTTATTATAAAACGAACTCAATCAACAGCAAATGAAGAACCTCCTTGTACAAGAACACACGTCCTCAACAAATCTTCCAATGACTGAATAGTCCTCTCTGTCTGACCATCTGTCTTTGAATGATAAGTTGAACTCAACCTCAGCTTCGAACCCAAAGCCTCTTGCAAACTCTCCCAAAATTTGGAAGTGAACCTCGGATCTCTATCTAACACAATACTCAACGAAACTCCATGCAGTTTCACAATCACGCAAATATAGATCTCTGTAAACCTTTGCAAAGAAAAATTGATGTTAATCAGAATAAAATGCGCAGACTTCGTGAGTCTATCAACAATCACCCAAATGGCATCATGCCCTTTTGAAGTATTCGACAACCTAGTCACGAAATCCATAGAATTGATGTCTCACTTCCACTCTGGAATGTCCAACGGTTGCATCAACCCTGTAGGTTTCTGAGGTTCAACTTTCGACTTCTGACAAGTCAAACAAGCATACACAAATTGAGCCACATCTCGCTTCAATTAAGGGCACTATCATATCTTCTTCAAATCCTGATACATCTTTGTAGCTCCTGGATGGATACTCAAACTACTCTTATGACACTTTTTTTCAGAATCATCTTTTTCAACTCAGAATCATCTGGAATACAAATCATGTCACGAAACTTCAGCACACCTTGCTCATCCACTTTAAAGTCATGATTCTCAGGCTGATTACTTCCAACCATCAAGTCTACCAACTTCACATCCAACGTCTAACTCTCTTTAATATTATTAAGAAAATCATTGTTGATCTTCAACATTTCCAACATAGCACTCTGCGGTGTCAGCTCACAAACCAAACTTAAGTCTCTGAACTGATCAATCAATTCTAACTCTCTAACCATCATAGCAGCCATATGTAAAAACTTTCAACTCAAAGCATCAGCCTCGATGTTAGCTTTACCAGGATGATAATTCAAGCCAAAGTCATAATCCTTTAAAAATTTCAACCATCGCCTCTATCTTATATTCAACTCTTTCTAATCAAAGAGATACTTCAAACTCTTATGATCACTATATACCTCAAGTCTGGAACCATAGTGATAATCCATCCAAATCTTCAACACAAAAACCACTGCAGACAACTCTAAATCACGAGTAGGATATTTTCTCTCATGAACCCTCAGTTGTCGCGAAGCATAAGCTACAACCTTTCCATCTTGCATCAACACACCATCTTAACCCATCAAAAAAGCATCATAATACACCACAAACAATTCATTCGGTTCAGGTAGAATCAAAACTGGAGTTACAGTCAACATTTTCTTTAACTCAATAAAACTCTTGTCCCACTGAACATTCCACACAAAAGCTTTATAACAACACAGTTTTATAAAACATTTCTACAAATTCCAAGTGTGGTAAAACATTTCTACAAATAAGTCACCCCTCCTACTATCATTGGCTATAAAAGAAAGGGAAATGCACAGTCTTATATTTTGAGAATAAATACAGACTCTTATTAACCACACAATAACAGAAAATACTTGAAATTCACATTTTCACATAAACTTGAAGAAAAGATTAGGAAAGTGGTTGTTCTTCATGCTGATGACAATGGTATACATGAAATACATCTAGAGTGTTATTATTGTGCCGAACACACACAAAAATGAACACATGAGTTGTACTTGCCTCTGAACAAAAAAATGAACACCTCATTTCTACGGCTCAATCAACAATCATCAACGTTTCAAGAGAGTTGGGTAGACTCTCGTCTAGCAAACTCTCTAGACTAGAACAGTTCCAAACAGATAGATCATTGAGAGATCTGAGGTGGAGAAGACCCTTGTAATTCAAAGTCTTCACTAACTTTAAACCTTTGCAGAGAATTTATTTTGGAACAAACTCTACTCCTCTCTCGAAGCAACTAGTTTTGGGCACCCGTCTATTGTAAGGAGGCTCAAGTTGGAAGGGAAGCCTCCTATAGGAAAAGATTCGAGTTTTGGACAATCAGACAGCGTTAGAGAATCAAGATTGGTGAACAAGTGTAGTGAAAAAGGCAAAGAGGAGAACTTCCATCCTGTTATTGAAAGACTAGAAAGAGAATCATAACAACAGAAATCCAATGAAGGACAATTTACAAAGTCCTTGAAATCCAACTTCAAATCTTCCAGATTCGGATTGTTGATTAAACTATCCATGGAGAACTCAACGTACTGGTTTTCATTAAGGACAAACCTTTTCAAGCTGGATGACAACTCATTTATCAAAATTTTATTACAATCCTGTAGATCTAACTCTATGATATTCTCACAGTTGGGAATTGATACGTCCAGCATTTTACAACCACTAATCACCAATTTCTCTAATGAAGGAAGGTGCTGAGGCAGTGCTCCTTTCAATTTGGGACAATATTTTATAGAAAGCTCTTTAAGCCAAGGAAACCCTTCCATACATAACCATTCCTCCCACTCAGACATGCAGTCAAATTCCAAAACTTCAAGGACCTTAAACGGAACATTTGTTGAGTTAGAGTTATTGCCGAAGATCTTTATTCCTTCACAGTTATGCAGTTTAAGAGATATTAAGTTGGGTAAATCACAACCCCTTAGCCAAATTGGAAACATATTGCCATTGTAGTTCTTAATGGTGAGCCTTTTCAGATTGTTATTTGGTTGAAGGGCTTTCAAGACAGACTCATTGTTTTCCACTATTGAACCATCCATTTCTTCGCCTCCTAAATCGAATGTCATACGTATTTTTTCTAAAGACTTCTTATCTTGCAAACGGGCCTTTACAGCATGTGCTGGATTGCTCACATTGTTCAATCCTGAAAGATGGAGTTTTCCTTGAAGAAGATTGAGACTATCTAACTCCTCAATATCAGACCCACTTGGCTCACCCACAACAAAGTTAGTCAGGGTTTGTAGATTGTTTAGTTTCCTTACGTTCTTTGGCATCTTCTTTATTGGAGTTTTTTCTAGATTAATATGGCGTAATCGTTCAAGTTTGCAAAAATCTAAAGGAAATTCTGTCAAATTAAAACACTTATCCAATATCAGTGTCTCTAAATTGTAAAGCTTACAAATAGAATCAGGCAACCTTTTAATTCTCGTGCAAGACACGTCTAGATAGCGCAAAAACTTTAAATTGCTTATCTCATCTGCTAGCTCTAGCTCTCTGACTGAATACCAACAACCATGAAATGACAGCATCCGCAAATATTTTAACTTCGAAAATATATCACATTGCACATTGTTGCTTATCCAAGTCCAATTGCCACTGTCCGGGTCTACCAACAAGCTGTGTAATCCCTTGCTTCTATAAATGTGCTTTAATATTCTATCACCATCTTCTGAATCAAAAGACAACCAAATGTGGCGTGTCCATTTAGATACGTGATTTATCTTCCTATCATCCTCTACTTGTAAGCAAAACTCTCGAGACACTGATTTTGCCAAGTCATTTACAAGATCATGCATGATAAAACCACCATCAAAATCTAGTGATCTTTGGAAAAATGAAATTGACTCAAGAACATTGAATAATTCATTACCCAACTCTTCTTTACTTTTGGGACTTTTGTAGGAATTCAGCAAACCATTTGCCATCCACATTTTGATTAACTTGTTCTTGTCAAACTCATAACCTTTGGGAAATATGGAACAATATGCAAAACAAGGCTTCAAATTGGAAGGAAGATTATGGTAACCTAGTCTCAATACTGGATTTATGCCAGTGTCTTTCTCTGATAAACCCCACATATCATTCTCCAATATTTCAATCCATTTACTTTTAGAGAATTTTGCTCTCAAGAGTTTCCCCATTGTTATCACGGCTAACGGCAACCCTCCACACTTGCCTACAATCCTTTTTCCAATTGGTTCAAGATCTGGATATTCACTTCCTTTTTTGTTGGGAAAAGCATATCTCTCAAATAAACTCCAAGAATCACTCTCCCCCAATTGATCTAATTCAAATAACTCAGATTCCATGGCTAATGCATTCTCCTTATTTCGTGTTGTCACAATAATCTTACTTCCAGAAGATCCTTCGTTAAAGAAAATTAGCAACTTCTCACAACTTTCCCAGTTTACTTTCCAGATATCATCTAGAACAAGCAAACATTTCTTTCCTGTTATCTTTTCCTGTAGTTGACATTGGAGTAGATCTAGATTTTCAGTGTTTGGTGCAGAACCAAATGACTCGAGAATTGCTTTAGTGAGTCCAATAACATCAAATGATTCTGAAACATAGACCCAAGCTTTAAGTTCAAAGTTCTTTTGCACCCTGTGGTCTTTGTAGACAAGCTGAGCAAGGGTGGTCTTACCTATCCCACCAAGACCAACTATGCTGATTATTGGTGCTTGGTTTCTACTACCACCATTGTCTAAAAGTAAGAAATTGATAATTTCCTCTTTATCATCTTTTCTACCACATATTCTAGATTCATCCACCAAAGACGTTGTTGGAACTCTTTTTAAAGACTTTGGACCGGCTTCATATTCATTTCGAGCACGCGATCCTTCTTTCAATCCCAACACATGATTTTGCTTTAAAAGATGTTCAAGATTATCTAACAAATCTTTTATCCTAGATTCAAACTGATTAGTCAGAGATGAAAAGAAGTGTTTAACCTTACTCTTTCGTTGCGCACTTGTAGCAATCTCATCCAACAACTGATCTACTTCATATACCTCATGTTTGATATGGTCAAGCCAAATCCTCACTTTTGGGTTCTGGTACTGCTTTGTCTCTGCGTCATCCAACACTTGATTGATAGAATTCAATGTGATTTGAAGTTTATTCACCAATCGTTTGCTGAAGATGTCTTTGTAATCTCCTGAGGCAACCCTCTCCACAATGACTTGAATAACAGGTGTAAGAAATGCTCCTGCAACAATCAACCCTGCCATGGTTACCTGTAAGATGGTAAAATATTATCTTCTGCTAAGCATGATGAAACAATGTGTAGAATTATCAATGTCAAACCCTTCAAACATACATTTTACATAAAATGTAAAGTTCTAAACATATATTAAAGATAAAAATGAGTTGGTGCAAAATTTATGAGCAAAATGGAAAACTATTAAACTAAAAACATAAAGAACAAAATAAATATCTGATATATATTTTCTTTTTCTTTTTCTTTTTTATTCTATATTAACAGCTTCATAATAATAAGAGTTTTAGACTTAAAATCTATAGTATAAATGAAAATATAAAAACAAAAATGTCATTTTAATAAAAAGAAAATTTTTATTGTTTTTCTTGTTAAATATTATATAGTTAAAAAACTCATTTGATTAATTTCATAAGAAAAAATGAAATTTTTTTATTGTTAATAAGTTAATTTTTTAATAAATACAATAACAATAGAGGCTCAGCATGTACAAAAGGATAGGAAAAGCTCAAAACACAGACAAATATCCAAGTAAAACTAACCAACTAAATACTCCCTTGCCCAACCAATCATATTCAATTCAATTTATTTTAAATTAGTTTTTGAATATTTAAATTTATATATTATAAAATTTTAATTGGTAAATTTTTATTAAAATGCAATAAATAAAATATTTAATATTTAATTTAATATATAATAAATTTAAATATAATATTTTGAGACAAAAGCAATTCTCAACACATAAATAAACTAGGTGAAAGGAAAAAAAAATTGAAATTTCCCTTGAAATAGAACCTAAGAGTGAACATAAAAATTAGAAAATTTATTTTAATTCTAAAAAAAGCTGAAAATTAAACAATAAAAATCAATTAATTTAAAATTAAATTTGATTGTAGATCCAAATAAAAGTAAAAATATGTCAACTAAAGAAGTAGAAGATATTACCTGTAAATATGTCAAAAAAAATTTTTTTTGAGATTATGATCTTTGGTGAGAGAACCTGAAAGTGAATAAAAAATTAAAATAAGAAGCAATAAAAAATATTATTAAAAATTTGTGATAAGAGGAAAGAGAGAAATTACTTGATGGAGGGGAGTGGTTGTGGAAACAAAGAAACTCAGGAATAAAATCTTTTAATTAAGAAAATATTTAGAGGCAAGTATTGTGAAGTTGAATTCTAAGAGAATGAGAAAGAAAATAGATGAGAAAGAAACAGAAAAGTGAAAGTCTTTCCCACACACCACACTAGAGATTGATACTATTTAACTAAAATAGATTGAAAAGGAACCTTCATAGAAAGCTCAAAGAAATGTGATAGAAAACAAGATGCAAGTTGTTATGGAGATATAATTACTAATGTTTGTTTTTTATCAACAACCTAATAATTGCATTGTATGTGCCATAAAATATACTATACAGTCTTGACTAACTTAAGCAGCGTGTAAGACTGGCTTACTTTTAGGCCACTAGTTCATTTTATTTGAGTGTTAAATTATCTCTTAAATCCACATAAAATATATAAAAATAAAAATAAAAATATGTGTTAAATATATAAATTTTTTAAAATTAAACGTATAATTTTTTTGAATGAGTTTCACTCCCAAACCTCCTTGACTCTTTGGACTACACACCCTACTCCAACTAACCTAATGGACTTTTCCCGTCTTTAGAATTTCCCCACAAAAAATGTTGTTGAATTTTTCGAATTTTCCTTCCAGATTTTGTTAGGTGCTTTAAAAAAGACCACCAAAAAATGGATAGACTATTAAGAGTAGAGTTAATAAGAGTAACTCTCCCTCCAAGCGACAAAATCTCACTTTTCCAAGTTGCTAGTGTAGATATAAGTTCTTCAAGAATAGGACTCCACGACTTAATTCTCCTAGGATTGGTCACTAAGGGAATTCGTAAGAAATTGAAGGGAATCTCTTCCTTACTACAAGAGAATACGAGAATACGACCCTCGCGCAAAAGGCGCGGAATACGGGAGAAGAAAATATCGAGAAAATCTTTAAAAAGAGAAATAAGAACTCGGTCGTCGCAACCACGTTCTGGGTTCGGGAGTCGTTTACACAAGGGGAAGGTATTAGCACCCCAAACATCTGTTGTACTCAACGGGAACCTCTTAATTCAATTTGTGATGAACGTTATCTAAGCTTGTTTGCTTTCTTCTCAATGATAAATGCGAAAATGATATGATAAAAGGGATTCGATGCTAAGGGAAGATGGGTGGTTTTAAGATAGGGTGATCGGCAAGGATTGGGGCATTTGTCCCTATGTATGCTCATTTGGACGAGAATGAGGAATCAGAGCACTCGTAGATCGACTACGCGAAAGGATAGAAGGGGAAAACGGAAGATGGATAGAATTTTGCTCACCAAGATCATCGCAATTTTGTGCCTACTGTCATACCCTAAATTTGTCCTACCTTTGTACAACTTTCATTCTGTATATTTACCCACTTGCTTTATTTTAAAAAAAAAGTCCAAAGATGTCTTGCTATTTTCACTTGAGGATGCTAGGTCAGGCGTGTGGTTATTGTTAAATGAGGTTCGATAATCAAGCAAGAGTTGCAGTGCAGCATATGTCAAATTTTGGTCTTTCAATGTCAAGGGATGTACCTGTTTACTGGGGCTCAAAGGATTTAATTCAGGGATTTGTTGCTCAATTTCATGACTTTATTTTTTAGATGAAGACTCAAAAGGGTGGAATTTGGTGTAGGAGTGTTTTAGAGTCTAATTGGAAGTTCAAACTTTATTGGTTGCGTTGGATCAAGTCACAAAAGCCCATTACCATTTATTCCAAAATCATTTCAAAAATTGCCAAAAAAGGGAGAAATTATCATGTTTTCATTACAAGAAAGGTGCAACAAGAAAAATTGCAGCCCATTTGCGTTTCAAGCCCAATTGATTGAGGGCAATTTTTATTACAAGAAACGACAACGGACTTCAGGATGATTTCAAGTTTGTGTTACATTCCATTATTAGGGAACACTTCGAGTGGATTCTATGTCATGTTCTTTTAATCTTGGATTTAACTAGTTTCAAATCTTCATTTAATTTTTATTCCAAATTGATCTTGAGTTACATTTTGAGTGATTCTTGGTTTTGACCAGCATATGCTCAAGAAGTGTGTTTGATTATTAAAAAGTTTGGAAGATTTGCGGGTCGTATGGAATATGTTTCAAAACGGATTATCTTTTTACTCCAAACTGCAAGATGATGATTAATTAAGTTCCATGGGAATTCTTTACCGAGACAGAGTCAGTTTGGCGCACGTTTTAGCTCATATTTAAAGTGCCATAAACCAAGAAGACAATTTCTCAAGGCAAGTTACAAACAATGACTAATTTGGACTGAGCAAAACGGTGTGAAGCCTACTTCAGGCTGTGTTCAATTTGTAATAGGCCATTAGGTGAAGCTCCCCAAACGTTAACAACCAGCAAGCACAGAGGCCATAAGTCAATAGATATTGGAGCTGGTGGATTAATTTTTATGGCCAAATCATAGAGGATACTAGCAACTGATAAATCAAGATAATTCACACGGATAGAATGACACACCATTGGACTCAGTGGCTATTTATTTTATAAACCCAAAAGCTCATTGCGATGTGAACGTCCCTGCTAACTCGGACAACATTAATACAAGCTAAAAAGACTACAACCATGATCCCAAATTGAATTCTAATCATAAATATTTAATACATGAAATACAAATTTAGAGGGATTTGGTGTATTGTTTTTCTGCTAAGGCCCTGAGTTTGCTTCCAAGTTTTCCGAAGATTGAATTTGGGCCTAGCTTTCTCATTACCTCCGCTGATCAGGGAAGTTCTTGCTAGTGCAGGTGGGAGGTTCTGCTGGTGTTGAACTCTTGAATCAAACGATAGAACAACCATATATATGTGCAATTAGGACCACCGGGTGAATAAGTGAAGGCCTTGATGAACGACAAGGTATATCAAGACGAAAGCTCATTGTTCCTTATAGTCTTGTCCGTCAAAAGCAGTATATCACCTTATACTTTATCATCGGTTTCCACCTGCACATATCAAGATCAGAGCTCTAAAATAAACGTAAAAAGGGATAGAAAGTGCAGATCATAAAGGACGTGGAAATCATATTAAGCCACTAAGTGTTGAAATTTATACCTCCAAGAATTCGCTTCAAATGAGACATAGACTTCAATCCATTCTCAGGAAGCACTATTTCCACCAAAATTCCCTTATTTTGTAGGTCTTGATCTCTTGCTGCGCCACATTCCCTTGAAGCACGGATAACATTAGTGCGAATCGACCGAAGAGGTTTCCTATGAATCACTACAACAGCAGAATATGTTACGAAGCCTTAACGGCATAACCGTATGTGAGTAATAGGTAAAATACCAGTAGAAGAATCATACCAAAGCTTCTCATCACTCTGCACCTGATCAACACACATGAAAAAAAAAAGAAGAAATGGAAATAATAATCTCTCAGCCATCCATCCAACTTTCGCATACTCACAGGCAGGACATTGCACAACATGTGGTATTGCCGTCACGCGCATACAGGTCAAGCTGGCCCCATTTGTTATACCCATCACCCACTAATATCATCCGTCAATTGAGTCATGCAGCAGTGCCGACCGCCATTTATGACTTGCGCGGCTTTCAGCAAAACAAACGTAGAAATTCAATGATAACAAGACCCCAGCAAGTACATGGCGACCGAAACACAGCTCGTACTTCGCCGCGATGATCATTAATCATCCTACTACAAAGATGGTAGCACCGATGTGTGATTCATGATTCATAAATCTGCTACGCCTACAACAGACAAAGACGGAAATGAGTTTGTGATATTATGCCATGAAAATGTAGCAGCACACTCGCAACAGCTGCAGGGCCGCGACACCATTACCTGCCATACACACTTGCAAAGGAAAAATTCTTTCAAGACACAGTTTATAGAACGCAATCAGGTCGCCACTTGTAGCTGCAAAAAGTCTCTCTGAATGCCTTTCAAAACAGATGACTACGACCTACAAACAGATGACTGCAATCAGCCAATTTTTTCTGGTTTAGAACAGCTCGTAACCTACAAAAAGAGAAAAAAGGGCAAGCGGTTGTGATTCGTACGAGGAGAATAGGTTGAGAAGTATTGATGATGGCAATGCATTTATAGAGTTCTTTTACTTAAGACCAAGATAGGGAGAAATTCGAAGTAAAAAAGACTTACAAAGATAACATCGCAAGAAGCTACCGCGCCGCTTTGCATCAGGTAAAGGCCAATACCTGCAGAACTGTAAACAAAAAAACAATAATCTCAATAGCAGCGTATCTCCTCGGCAACTGGCCTCGCATAAAATTAAATTTCAAAAAATATATAACCTGAGTAAGGATGTCTGGAGCAACACAAGTCTTGATGTCAGAGACATTGAGAAGTGTCTTTTGGGACAGTTGAGTTTTTGACAGGGCTTTGTTACGGTGGAGTTGAAAATGTGCAACAAGGATGGGACGGATTTGAAGATCTATGCCATAAACTGGAGAACCCTGTCACGCCGAGAAGCACACAAAGGAATTCATTAAGAGACATGACAAGAAATTTTGTGCTTATGTCAAGAAATTAAGAATGAGAATGAAGTAATAAGTCTCACCAGGAAAATGTCCAGATCATTCACAATTTCATCCTCCAACTGACAGCAATCGTATCTTACAAAACCAGCCACAACAGTAAGGAATGTGCAAGCTTCACAAGATGCCTTCCATCACTGCCAATGAAACCTTCACAAAACTGCACTAGCCAAATAAGAAATCCTGCATCAAACCAATAATCCCAAATCAGCCAGCAGTCGTGGAATTGATGGCATATTGTGTGCGGAAGTGTGGATAATTGAAACTATTACAAATGGCTCGCAAACGTACCTTAATCGGAACTTGTTAGCCTTGGAATTGCTACGCACAAATTCGCAGCTGCCGACGTACAACTCGCAAGCTTGATAGCGTGGAGGAAACAAGTAACAGGTCTATGGCTTGCCGCAATTTGCTTCATATGAGCCATAAGTTTGCATTGCTCATAACCAATACCTGCCAAGCGTGATATGCATCAACGACATGAATTGGTGGTTTCAACCTATAATCTGCGCAAGATATTCAGGCCATGTTGCTAAGCCTCACGCACCACCTGTGAAATCATCCTGCAGCACAAAATCAAGAAAAATCACAAGCCTCAATTCATTCTTGCTTCATCAATAATTGCAACAAAATAATAATGAAGAGGTAGCAAGCACATGGAATCAATCCTTCATGTCGCATACAAGCAGCTCTTGGTGCATTAGAAATCTTGATACCTTCAAACAATGAGAAAAGTGGCATGTTAGCAGTAAAACTCTTAATGGAATGCACAAGACAGTATGATAGTCACAAAACTAAGCCAGCCCACATCAAAGAAGTCAAAAAGAGTTACCGCGGTGAAAATGATGAATTGGTGGTAGAAAATTCACATATTTTCCAGCTCATGCTAAAGATATGGTTGTACTTTTGGTCCCCACAAAAATCCCTCTCAAAAGCAACAAACTCTGCACAACCATACAGCTAGTCCCTCAAACCACACCAGACAATACCTGCACCTGAAAATGACTGGACATCAGCAACAGGACAATTTTGAAGAGAAAAAGAAATTTAAAAGAGGGAGGGGGAGATCGTATTGAGGGGGAGATACCTGATTATTATTTTTTTTTCTCCATCAACTCTCAAAGAAAAACAACTTGAAAAACCCTAGCAGCCTCCAACCGAAACCGTAATCCTCCTCCAAGCTTCAACAACAACTCCAAAACAGACCTTCAAATATTTGAAGATACCTCCACAAAACCGCCATTAATCCACCTTCATTTTCAAAACAAAAAAAACTCCAACTCCTTTCAAGAGCAACACAAAAACAAATCTTCAGAACCTTTAACCACTCATTTTCGAAATCAAAAAACAACCCAGAAACTTCATCTTCATTGCAATCCACAACACTCCTCCAAACGAACCCCAAAACCCCATTCTTCACAAACACGAACCCAACACGCCATTCGAAAATTCCAAACTGAAAACCCTCATCATCAGGTTCGAAACCTTCAAACATCCAAATCGACGCTCATCCGCCTCATACAGATTTCGCTCACACCCTTTCAAAACCCCAACTCGCCAGAACACCAACAATCACCGCCATCAAAATCAAACGGAATTCGCCCAGATTTCACTACACAACACCATTTCAAAACCTCGGCCGCGATTTTTTTTCTGTTCACCGGAAACCCATTAAGCAACAACTCAAACACAAATCTAAGTGAAGCAGGGAGTGAGAGCGAGCGTGAAACAGATATTTGATTGTGGGTCTCGTTTTCATTTCATTTTTTTTGTTTTCTTTATTCTTTTTTTTCTTTCTTTTTTTATTTACTTTTTCTTTATTCTTTTGCTGGCTGTTGGATTGGGCCTCGTGGCCCATCCGTTTTTCTGATTCACCCCCTCAACTTTGATGTTGAACCCCCCTTATTTTTCCACAAACCTTTTAAAAGAATATTATACTTTTTATTTTTCTTTTATTATCTTTATGTAAATATACCAGTTATTATCATTATTATTTGTTATTATAAATATATTCATAATATGTAAACTATCATTATTTTATTTTCTGTTTATGTATATATTATATGGTTTGTTATTATTAAATATATTATTATTGTTATTGTTATGTAAATATATAGATAGTCTTTAATATATATATATATTTTTTTAAATATTTCTTTTAAGAGTTTTATATTTGTTTCTTTTTCTTTTAGAATCTCTTTCTTTATTATTAGAAGTTGAATTATTTCGCATTTGTTATTGGGCATTTTTCGCCGTTTTGGTCGATGACGAGACTTCCACCGTTTAACCGTCACATTGGTGGCGTGAAACAAAGGATCCGAGACCACTTTTGTTCTTTCGATTTTATTTCGGTAAACTAATATTAAATTTAATTTTTGTTGAATATTATTGTGGATATTATTGTTATATTATCTTACTATATTATTGTCATATTATTTATTCATATTATTATTATCATATCTCATTATTCATATTCATTCACCCATAATCGAAAACACCTAATAAAATATCGAAACCGCTAAAAGCCGATTTGGTGGACTGTTGGATCTTTAATCGTTTGCAGGTATCCCAATTTTGAGTCGTGCCCGACTTTTCTCAAGGCGTAGTTTAGGACACAAATGCACACACACGGCTTTCTCTTGGGCTACCTGACAATGAGACCCCTTTATTTCGTGCAATCCCGTGTAAATTACATGTATCCCTTCCCCATTCCGATGTATGTTTCGCATTTATTTGATTATTAGTTTATCTCCTAGGAGTACCCATAGGGACTAGAGCGGATCAAACTATTTTCAAACTAATTCTCGATTCACCATCGAGCCATTTTCAAACCCTTGTAAGTCGAGTGCTCATACGCATTCGCCATCAACCTATTACAACTCGACCCTTGATGCGTAAGTCAAGTCGGTCTCTTCTTTCAAACCATTTCATTTCCAACACGTTTTGCACGCGATAATGAGTCAAACCCTTGATCCAACGCCAAGAGGATTTTCGAAACAAACTATCAATCAACTAACAACTATTCAATTCTTTTCAAGGTGTAAAGAGTAGGTTCAAGTCTTTGATCTTGCTTTTAGTTGTTTATATGCGAGTTATCTTATTCGTGTGTGAGCAATTGACGCCTTTAAATAATATTAACAAAATCGACAATATTCAACCATCTCCAATTACTCATCCTTTCACTCACCTTTCAAACAACTTCTTTTACGATGAAAAAGTGAGTGTCCCAAGTCTTCGGTTCGCTCTCTCGACTACTTGGATCCGAGAAGCCTTTCTCAAGCTTCAAGTAGTCGTCATCCGACCAATCTCATCCTTCTATACACCATTTCAAATTCAAACAACCTTCTTTTACGATGAAAAAGAGAGTGTTCCAAGTCTTTGGTTCGCTTTCCCGATTACTTGGGGTCTGTGAAGTCTTTCTTAGGCTTCAAGTGATCGTCATTATTTCAACCTTATCCTTTCAAACACATCATTCCTTCATGATGAAAAAGAGAGTGTTCCAAGTCTTTGGTTCGCTCTCCCGATTACTCGGGTCCGAGAATTCTTTCTTAAACTTCGAGTAATCGTCATCCGTATCCACATCAAATCCAATTCAAACCCGTTTCTTTCGTGGTTGTTACCACGAACTACGAACGCTCTGATTCTTCATTCACTCTTGAATGTAAGATACGTAGGCACAAGATTGCGATGATCTTGGCGAGCACAATTCCCTCCATCTTCCATTTCCCCCATCCTTTCCCGTAGTCGAACTACGACGCTCTGATTTCTCATTCTCGTCTGAATGAGCATACGTAGGCACAAGGGCCCCAATCCTTGGCGAGCACCCTATCCTCTAACCATCCCCTTTCCCCTAGTGTTTTTATCCCTTTATAGTATCCTTTAGCATTTAGTAGCGAGAGGAGAAGATTAAGTTTAGCTAACATTCATAACAACTCAAATTAAGTGGTTCCCGTCGAGTACGACGGACGTGAGGGGTGCTAATACCTTCCCCTCGCGTAACTGACTCCCGAACCCAGGAATATGGTTGCGACGACCGTGTTCCTTCCGCGTTTATGAGGTTTTCTCGATATTTTCCTCTCCCGTTTATGCGGGAAAAATAAAGTTCGGCGGCGACTCTGTTGAACCGCATTTCCGCGCCTTTTGCGCGAGGGTCGTATTTTCGAATGATTTTTCGAGGTGCGACACCTACGTATCTTACATTCGAATGAATGAAAAATTAGAGCTTCTGTAGTTTGTGGTGTGAGGGTAAAGTTCCTCATAATTAGTTATACTTGTTTTAATGATGTCAAAACTAAATTGTCAGGGTCTATAAACTTCTGAGACATCAAAGATTTCCAAGGTCTATAATCTTATAGGCAAAGAACTGAATTGTCAAGGTCTATAGCCCTGTGAGGCAGGAGAAATTGTCAAGGTCTATAACCTTATAGGTAAAAAAATTGAATTGCCAAGGTCTATAACCCTGTGAGGAATATGAGACTGCCAAGGTCTATAACCTTATAGGCAAAGAACTGAATTGTCAAGGTCTATAACCATGTGAGGCAGGAGCATAAATGTCAGGGTCTATAACCCTACAAGGTAGAGAAAGAGGTTGCCAAGGTCTATAACCCTACGGGAAAGAACTGAATTGCCAAGGCCTATAATCGTACAAGACAGAGAAAAGGTTACCAAGGTCTATAACTTTATAGGAAATAGCTAAATTTCCATGGTTTATAACCCTACAAGGCAGAGAAAGATGTCGCCAAGGTCTATAACCTTATAGGAATTATGAAAGCAATTAATTAAGGATGGTGTACAACCAGTGAGACTAATCCACATGAAATGGGGTATCAAGAAGAGTATGACACTTGATCCAAAGAGGGGGTGCATTGTTGATGAAGGTTTTCGAAGTGTTAAATGTGCTCCCTGAGGAAGACTTATCAATTATCGATTCAAATTGCACTAAATTCTATGAGCAGAGGTGAATACTCTAAACACTGGGTCATGCGTCCCATACCCAAAGATATTTAGAATGAGGATATGAATTCTCCATTATCATTCTTTTTCTACTACTTAATGCTCGTGGTGCACAATTTGAATTGTAACTGACATCTGTTGAAAAACCTTTGTTGTGTTTGAATAGTAGTCTGGTGCCCAGTCTGTTTGCATTATTTTAACTTGATTGAAGTGTGAAGTCTTGAGTTGAGGTCCAAAGTAGTGCTACTGCAGAGTGTCAGTCTTATCAAATGATTAAGAGACTTATGGTCACTTGAATGGACTAGAAGATCATACAAGTGAATGAACCATTTGATCAAAGAGAACTTTGATTAATTAGTCAAATAGAAGAAGCATCAGATTGTGGGTTAAACGCTTAGATTTTTTAAGTCTAAAACCTAGATTATGGGTTAAGCGCTTAGATTTTTTAAGTCTAAAACCTAAGAAAAAACAAAGTACCATCAAGCTTAAATTATACAATTAGTACTATTACTAATCTAAACTTAAAATGAACATGCCATGGTTATTATTTTCCAAAAATTAAACTGAAAATAAAGTCTAACCTACATAATTTCTAAACTGAATGTAAGTGTATTTTCATTAACTTAAGAGAAAATTCCAATTAAGAAATGATCAATGACTAAATCAACAAAATTCTAATTAAATTCTAGATTTTTACAACATTTTTTAAGTATATTTTTTTCTACAACATAAAATGTATTAAAAGATAGAAAAGAAAAAGGTAAAAGCACTTAAACAAAAGGAAATTAAGTGATAAAAAAAACATGCAATGGCGGCGGCACATCATCGACAGCTACTCTAGCATCAAAAGGCCCAACATCATTTATACGTTCAACAGGTGGAATGATGCGAGGGTGTGATACAATGAGGTACCACTCCAAGTAACCATCCTCACACTACGAGACGTGTTGAACTGTAACTACGCGATCTCTAATGGAACGACCACAACTGGTGATGTTACTTTAAAATCACTTGTCAATTGTCAATTCCCACAGATGGAATCTCTGGTATTGATTGTGGGATGCTTTAAACATAATCATACTGTCACAGATGCCTCTCAAGAAAGTGTCTAGCGATCATGGTCTCCAACTGCATATAACCTGAATATAAAGAAGAGTCATCAAACTCACAGTGGACTCTATGATGAGTGTATGGTGTTCAAATGACATTATCTACAGTCAGTGCATCTAGCCTCCTCTTGTACTCAGCAACACCATCGGGATGTAACAGTTTGGGCCTCCATCTCCTCGCCCGTTGGGCCCCCACTTGAAAATGTTGCACCATTCTGTCACAGATGGTGGAGAAATGCTCGTATATCCAACAATGATATCAGAACACACACAATAAATAATAATTAAAAAATATTATTTGTAACAATTAAATAAAAAATCAACAACAAATAATAATTTCAAGTATACCTTTAATAGACTCAAATAATCGCAAGTTGTCTTGTCTCAAATAATGTCGCAACTCCAAGTGTTGTATACAGGATGATTAATGCAGCGCATCCCAAAACCGAACTAGTAAGTCAAGGCTACTGAACAGCCACACGTATCGGGCGTCAATATAAATACTTGACTTGTCCGCAAAGAAAGTACATGCTATTAAATGTAGCAGGTACACCCTAACGGCAGCTTGATAACTCTGTGTCGCAACAGGCTCTTCATACCTATCCCGAAGACAAGACATACAAAGGTGAACTCCCCTATTAAAGTCAAACTCCTCTAAGACGGCCTCCTCAAAAACTCCTAAATCGCGTGCATCTTTCAAACATGCAAGCGACGGGCTAATAGCAAGAGCCATCCAGAATCTGTCGGCATGGGACGATGAAACAATTAGGAAACATTATCTAGTGATAGTGATCTCCCCAAACGGATGATGAAATGAAGATGTCTCCTTATGCCATTGCTCAACAAAAGCAGTAAGGAGTGGAGTATCGAGCTTGATAAATGTGGTCGACAAAATCAAAGAGCTCAAACTCATGTACAATACGTCTGACCTGCTCATGCGATGGGGTCTTCGGGATGTTCTTCAGGTTCGACCCATGCAATGTCACCTTTAGTGGGAGACGGTCCTTTAACAAACAAAATTTAAAATAAAAATTAGCAATTGGCTTTCATGGAACAATAATTAATAAATTAAAGTTAAACATTATATATATATATATATATATATATATATATATATATATATATATATATATATATATATATATATATATATATATATATATATATATATATATATATATATATATATATATATATATATATATATATATATATATATATATATATATATATATATATATATATATATATATATATATATATATATATATATATATATATATATATATATATATATATATATATATATATATATATATATATATATATATATATATATATATATATATATATATATATATATATATATATATATATATATATATATATATATATATATATATATATATATATATATATATATATATATATATATATATATATATATATATATATATATATATATATATATATATATATATATATATATATATATATATATATATATATATATATATATATATATATATATATATATATATATATATATATATATATATATATATATATATATATATATATATATATATATATATATATATATATATATATATATATATATATATATATATATATATATATATATATATATATATATATATATATATATATATATATATATATATATATATATATATATATATATATATATATATATATATATATATATATATATATATATATATATATATATATATATATATATTCTCCCTGCCATAGCCAATATGCCACATGGTCAGCATATTCGATAAGCATCGATCAATCAATGGGTCTTTTTGAAAATTCTTCATCAGTATGCACAAACAGTTCAGTCAAAGGAGTCGTAACCCCTGTGTCAATAATAACTGATGAGACAGATCAACAACAACGACATATAGTTGGACCACCATATTTACAACACTGACATATGGTTGGACCACCTCATCAACAACCTCAGCAGCAATATGTGTCACATCTATCTCGATCGTTGCGTCAAGAACATCTTAGCATGAACAGCCTCAACATCATCTCAGGGTTGCTCAATTGTTCTAACACCTCGACGTCGGGTGTTACGGGTGCACGGAACTACCCTTGTTCAGCCAACCGTTTTCGGTATGAAACAGTTGGAATCATTCGTCCAGCTCGTATCTGGAAAGACTCAGCCCCAACAGCCCTATTCTGATTTGGCGCTCTATTTGTCGCTCTGCCTACAATAATGTCGTCTTTGCCCCTATATTTCATTAAAAAACACAGAAGAAGAAAAACTAAATAACTACCCGAAACTTTACTAAATTTAAAATTTTTCTAAATTTTCTAGAAAAAACAAAATTTTCACAACTACCTAAGATTCTGAAATTTCTAAAAATTTGCAAGTCATTTTATAACACATATTGTTAAATTGCTTAAATTTCCAAAGGAAATGATTTCACTAGTATCATAAATTTTTAGATTTCCTGTACAAAGTCATGTAAATTTTGTTATTTACAGTAAAAAAAACATTGTTTTTTAAATTTCAATAGAGCAATCGAAATTTCCAATATCGTTCCAGAGAACTCAAAATCGAGTATGTGAGAGGTGAAATTCAAAAAATGAGTGAAAAACGGTTGCAAATTGTCGATTCATACGGAATAAAAATGGTCAAATTCAAGTAAGGGTGTCAAGTTAAAACCTCAAGGATATCCTATCCTTGGTACATTTGAATGTTGTTCATTGGCGTAACACAGAATGGAGAATTCAATACTTGTTAGTAATGATCTCACTAACACAAATCAGCCAGTCAATTGTACGAGAAATATAAGATTGAATAGTTTCTTCTACACATTTACAAAATTAAGGTATCACTCCATTAGGTTGATTTCAATTAAATAAAGAGGATCAAAGACCATGGATCTTAGAATGGAAACACACCAAAGAGAAAGATTTAGAAACGGATGAGCAAGGAAGTGTGAAAGAAAACATCTATGTATTAAACATATTGAGTTCATTTAGATATTCAACTTTAGGTCAATGATATACAAAGTTTTCAAGATCAAGATACAATACAAGCAAAGTTTAGCTTAATGGCCCTTCACAAAATAGCCAAATAAGTTGTTTGAGTTGCAAGGAAACCTTACTGATTCATTCTCCACAGATGCTGGTAAGTGTTCTCTGCAAACCAAAATGCAAGAGACAAGCCCAAAATATTCTCTATATATAATAAGACCAAACTGTGAAATAAAGTTTTCACCTCAAGGATACATCAGATATCCCAAATTTTTACTTGTTTTTGAGAATCCTTAGCCTATACTCTTGCAAGCAGTAACCATTTCTTCCAAAACTTCCGTCAAAAAATTAGCCTCAGAGGCATCGGTATATAACCAAAATAACAAATACTATAGGTCCATCAATAACCGAGGCACGGTATGGTGTGAAAACTATCGAGCGCGAAAATCCCTTTTTCGACTTTGCTCTCTCTTCCAGTAATGGCCTGTTTGACTATCACCCCTTTGAAATTGAGATCCATTATATCCTGAATTGTGTCTATTAGAGCCTTCCCTCATTTGGTAACCCTGATTACCACCCGTCCAACCTCCTCCATTGTTCCTTCTAAATTGCGAGTCGCTTGAAACATAAGCTTTTTCCTGTTGCTTCCATCTTGATACATTTGTGCCACTGGTTCCCCATCCTGTGTTCATTGGAATTACATTTTGTTTGCTAGAATTGTATTCCCAAGAGTTTCCAATATTAGCCAAATTATTTGGTTGTTGCTGGCACCAAGAACTATCCCTGGAGTTGCTCCATCCTCCGTCGTTCCAACCCCAAGACTTATCATGACCACCTTCCCAAGCATTGTCAGTTAGTCTTTGATTTCCATGAAAGAAGTTACTCTGCCAGGGATCGTTTGTAGTAATCACATTTTCAGAATTATCATGATAATCCCCCTGGTTTTGTCCTTGGACTTTATTATTTTCTACAGTTCTGCCAAGAGATTTTGCAGCAGATTCCCAAGGATCGTTCGTAGTAATCACATTTTCAGAATTATCATGATAATCCCCCTGGTTTTGTCCTTGGACTTCAATATTTTCTACAGTTCTGCCAAGAGATTTTGCAGCAGATTCCCAAGGATCTTCACCATCAACTGAAATCTTTGTTCTTTTATTTTTTATGGCATTCTCTTGTTCTTCTCCATCTTGTTCTTCTTCATCGGGGATACTAAAGTGTGCATTATCAATTTCCATGATCAGTTCAGGGTCAATACAAGGATTCCAATCTACATGCTCAATATATGCATCTGGATCTGGCAGGGAAATGTCACAGGGAAGGTTTTTGAATTTCGCCCAGTAACGTTTTTTGGCATTTTGAAATGCTTCTTCGGCACCTGAATCCTTCCAATCAAGCACATTTTGGTGGCAATAGATCAGCTCTTTGGAATCAATAATCTTCTTCCATGCTACACAGCCACTCAAAGTGCAATATTTCTTCTCCCATAAAGGTATTCCATCGTGCCGAAAATCTAACAAAGTTGAAAAACAATAAATCCAGTTCATTAGTTATGGTATTACAGTAGAAGAACGGAATTATCACTAGCTTTCAGAAATAAAACTAACCACATGTAACCAAAAATACAAAAAGAAAACCACAAATGCTATGTCAAAAAATTATATGAAAGTTCACGCAAATTCTGAAATTTTTCTTAAACTTTGACAGCCAGAATCTATTGAACCACACCAATGAAGTAGAGTAGTCATCTGATATGTATTGGAATTTTATTCGAATGAAATAGGAAAGGGAAGAATTCCCCTGTTTGTCTGCACCTACCAATGTTGAAAGACCCCAATTTTAACAAAGTGACTCAAGATTCTTTTCATGTCCTGACTTGTATTATTTTATATACATTGCAATAATATACTCTATAGCTCTAACTATTTGAACCTAATAACTATCTAATTTTCTCTAACTAATTAAATGGGTTATCTAACAATACTCCACCCATTGCTACACTAGCATTACCCTTCTCCCATGTAGTGCAACCGGTCGGAAAGAATATAACCGTATACATTTTTGCCAGTGATCTTTAAAGCTACTGCACAACCAACTGCATCTGGCAGTAATGGTTGTGGAAGATTGGTCAGTTTGCACGTGAGCCAGAGCTGTGTCAGTGGTCATGATCCATCCCCTTCTGCGAGAGCACTCAAACACCCTTTCATTATTTGTTCCAGCCTCATGCTACCACAAGGTGATGTTTCAGTCAACATTTATACTTTCCCTTTGTCTTTGTTCCTTTGTTACTGTGATTCCAGTCTCTTTCATTGTTAGGTCAACGTTATTTCTCTCTTTTATACTCGTTCCTCCTCTGCGGTTGAGAACATGATCTTCACTAACCCTTCAAGACATCGCCGTTCCTTCTGTTTTCTTGTTTCATTTCTATGTCCACTTCCTTTCTTTCATCGAAGTTAGTTTCTGCTCAATCCAAGCTTGAGTACCGCTTGAGCACCACACCACCTAATAAAAGGTGGACATTTTTGTATTTTCATTGTCCTCTTTCAAACAATATCACCATTTCAAAACACTCTTAACGCTATGGCCTATGATCAGTGTGACTAATCAAGTAATCCAACCGCCCCAAAATACCAATCTCTTTTGATTAGCCACAAATACACCACCTTTCCATCTGATGTTTGAACCATTTTCAAGAACAACCTCGAAAGACATCATGAAGAGTTCCCCAATTTTACGGTACACATCACAAAACTTTAATAGCCCACACCTCCTAATTCTAAATATCCCCAATTCTTACAAAAATAACCCGATATCCTCTTCTTCTACTACCTCCTATTAGAAACAATTCCCTCTCTCTAACAACTTAAATTTACCATCTATTTAATGGTAACAACCTAATTTCCAAGGTTATCAAAGCCTCCAAATGGCTTCTTAAACAAATACTAATACATCAATATTGAATACAAAATAGCCTTCGCAACAACTACAATCACAAAACCTCTCTTTAAAGCAAGAACACAAGGCTACCCAAGTTTCACAAACCCAATGAATACAAGATCGCAAGTTCCAATTCAAACCTAAAACCTAAAACATCTCTAACACTTGGAATGCACAACTACAATCAACGAAGAGCTAAATCAAACCAAACCATCGAACGAGAATCTCAACAGGCAAGAAGCATATAAAGAAAAAGATTCACCTTTTCACCTCCTCTAAATACACTACACCAAACAACCTATACTATAACCACATTCAAAAACCAAACCAGACACATTCAGCTACATTAAACAGTTCCAAACCAAACAAAATCACAATCAAACTATAAACAATGCGTTACACACTTCATGCAATATATTGAATAAAACCGCTAATCTGGTTCGATTCCCACAACAATTCCACAACAACCATTTCTCTTTAGCTAGGTTTTCTACCTAACTAACACAAATTTCAAAAAAATAAAAAAATAAATAAAATTTCTTATCCAAACAAAGAAAAACATCATAAAATTTTGCAAAAGTAACAACAAATTACCAGGAAGAGGGGCTTTGATGTCGTAGAAAACAGAAGGACGATCGGGAGATCTACGACGGGAGAAGAACCGAGGACGATGATTCCATTTTCCCATTTTTCTTTAGCAATTTTTTTTAGGATTCTTCGAATTGCATCAACGCTTATTAATATTCAGAAAGTTGAAACGGAAGTGAAGAGTTTTTTGAAGCGGTTTGGAAGTGAAATCGGTATTTAGGATTTTACGGTGAATGAAAGAAATCCTGCTATTTATAAACCACTTGTCAGGTTTTGTACTGTTTACAGAAGAGACTAATGTGCCACGTGTTGATGATGAATCCAAAGGTCCCTTGTTGTTGTGTGGCATAATTTTGTTTCTTTTATTTTTTAATAGAATTTTGAAAATTAATTAAATTTTTGTGAATTTCGGTCAAAGATATATAGTTAATGTACTTTAAATGAAATTACTACCTAATATAAGTAGTAAAAATAAGAAAAACAGAGGAGTTGATTAAGATTATAATACATGCTTGTAAATTAGTATTGTGTCTGGGGTGATATTTTTTTTCCTTATCGAGGAATTTGCTAAGGCGATCTCATTTTTTTATACCTTTTGTTTTTTGTATGGATAAACTTTTCTATATTATTGAATAAGAGGGCTTGTGTGATAAGTGGGAAGTTGTAAAGATGGGGTTGCATGGACTTAGAATCTTTCACTTTATGTTTGCGGATGATTTGTTCTTGTTCGAGGATGCTTTAGAGAAACAGTTGTTGTGTGTCATGGATACTCTGTAGAAATTTTGTGGTTTGACTGAACAAGAAGTGAGTAATGAAAAGCCAGACATTCTTTTTTTCGAAAAATGTCTCAAGAAGTTTGAGGAATAAGCTACTCAATATATCCAAATTTAGAGATACCTTTAAATTTGAGAAATGCTTGGGAGTTCTTATTAGTGGCAGGAATTTGAGAAAAGTCGATTACCAGTATATTATCAATCAAATTTCATCGAGGCTGTCGAATTGGAAGGACAACTCCTTGTCGTTCGCAGGTTGTATTACGCTTGCTAAAAGTGTCGTTGAGGTTATTCCTATATATCCGATGATGACAAGCTTACTTTGTAACACCCCATTCTAACCCACCGGATAAATGAGAAAAACAACAATCAGAGTGCACAAAAACAGATATCATGACTGTCGTAAGGAACTGTCACGACCGTGGTGGTCATGACGACCGTCATGGATGTCACGACCGTGACGGTCATGACGAGCGTCATGGAGTGGTGACGACCGTCACACTCACAAATTCTGGGACGCATCAGAGGTGTCACATTTTCACCTTAACAGATAACATACACCTGCAGCAAAACATTTAGTAACATACATAGCACAGATCCGGATGAACAAATGACGACAACTTGTTTAACATCTTAATTATGCATCCAACCAACATTTGGAACTGTCCGAAAACAACCAATTTATTTGAGAAGTACTTAATATAATTCAGCAACAAGGAATTCAATTAAAACAATAACATCAATCGTTCATCCCCCCAAGAGTGCTACGTATTAGAGCGACCAACGACACCTTAAACGGAAAGCGAAATTTTATTCCGAGTTACCTGCAAATTACCACCAACGGAGGTAACATACAACGTAAAGGGTGAGATATCAAAATTATAACATAAGGCATGATAAAAGTCATGTCAGGATTATATCACAGCAGTTAAGACTCTCGCAGTCTTCCAAGTAATGTCGACAACCAATATCAAGAACTTATCATTCATATTCATAACAATTAACAAGCAAATTCAGCAATCCATCTTCACATACAACCACATAACGACGTGACACTATGCGACTCAACTATGCATATGCATGTGGTACCAATTTGGAGCAGCACTCCACAACCAATGTATTTGCCATTAAGGCCGCCAATACAGGCACAACCAACGCCAATACAGGCCAACCAGGATGATATGCTATGAGATGCAGCTATTATGGACTACAACTCAACAACAACAACCACTCAACAAGGCATTAAGCCTACAACCAAATTGTCCATAACCGAAGCATCACAATTTCATACGAATCACGTAACCACAACTTTCAACATAATATAATCAAGTGAGGACACCATAACAATCCTCTCACCAAGCTCGGAACCAAACACCATTTCACCTCGGTCGAACATCCCTAGACAAACGGCCAGGCGGAATCTGCAAACAGGGTCATACTCAGAGGACTAAAACGATGACTCGACGACGCAAAGAGGGCATGGGTCGAGGAACTCCACAGCATCCTCTAGGCATACCGAACTACGCCCCACTCAACCACGGGGGAAACCCCATTCTGCCTCACGTATGGAACCGAAGCAGTGATCCCGGTCGAGATACGCGAGCCACCCAGACGAACTGACGCTCCCTTCGATACCGAAGACAATGACGACGCCTTACGAGAGGAGCTCGACCTAGTCTAGGAGATTCGACCAGGAGCAGCCCTTCGGGAAGCCCGACTGAAACAGTAGGTTGCACTCCGCCACGACAACAAAGTCCTGAAACGTGACTTCCAAATCGGCGATTTAGTCTTGCGCAGAAACCAGAAGGACTCCCACGAGGGTAAACTAGCCGCAAATTGGGAAGGTCCCTACCGTGTCTGCGACAAGACGGAGCACAGGGCTTACTACCTCGAAAACCTACACGGGGAACAACTAGCTCGACCATGGAATACCGAGAAGCTGAAGCGGTACTACAGTTAAACACTGCCCGCGACGAACCAACGTCGCGGCCACTGGGGGGCACATGGTACCACCGCACCTCCTCGCGTCTCCTAACGACCAGAGAAAAAGCAAGCCCTGCCTCTTGTGTGCGCGGGCAGAAGGCCTTGCCCGACGGGGAACACCTCGATCGAGATTCCCCACCGTCGTACCAAAACCGGCAGGACACCCAGCTCGTGATGGGACGTCCACGCCGTGGGGAGAACTACCCCCGAACCGGTTAGGCAACAACGACGGCCAACCGGCCAGTTCCCTACACCGCCGGTAATAAGTATTGTCGAACTACCACCCCAGACAGGCCAAAAACACAAACATACAGTTCAAACATATGAACATACATTTCGAGCATATAAATGCAGAAATAAAACGAGTATAAACAACATGCAAAAAACGAGGCGCACACTTAGACAATTCTAAAAAATATATTAATCAAAAGCGGGCACCAGCCCAGTAGTCAATATTACATAAGCAATAAGGGCGCGCAGGCCCGACAAAGAAAACAACAAAATACATTGGCGCGCAGGCCAGAATACACGGGCACGCAGACCCGGGGCTAATCTATGCTCCCTCTTCTTCCTCAGCTTCAGGCTCGACGACAGGGACGACGGGGCCAGTCTCCTCGGCGCTCGGGTTGACCACCCGACCATCGACTATCTCGTGGAAGGGCCCGATTTCATCCTCGACGAAGGCGACCCCGGAGTTTACCACCCTAAGCTGCTCGACAACACCACTGAAGCCCGCGACGAAAGCATCCAGACAATCACCTTCCAACACCCGTATCCTGGCAAGCAGGTCAGCCTGGCTATTTCCAGCGCGACCAGATCCTCGGTCAGGACCTGCCTCCGCGTAGCCTGGTCAGCACTCAAAATCGCATTTGCCTCCCCGACAGGAATACTGGGAGACCTACCCCCATGGAAATAGCCAGGATGCTGGTGACAAGGTGCGATGGCGTAACCCTCCTCGGAAGAATCCACCGATAAGTCAACCACGGGCGCATCCTCCTGAACTCTCGCCCTCTTCGGGGGCCCTTGTGAAGTAGGTGACTGGCTGCTAGGCGGAGACGCCGACGACCCTCGTCCATCCTGTTCAGCGGAAGACTGCCCGACCAACTGGGCGACCCACGTCTTCGGAGGAACAACGGCTCTTGAGGCGCGCAACTTTTTCACCCGCTCCTCGATAGAAGACATGTTCCCTGTAAAACAAAAAAAAGCCGGTTAATAAAAGATAAAGAGTGTCAAGTCGTGAGAAGGCAAAGCATCTACCACCTAGGTAGCGTAGGGTATCCTCCTCTGAGGCACACTCGAGCAGGGCCTTTGTATTAATCAACCTCGGCGTCTCATGAATGTTCCCATAGCTGTCGTGGATATATCGGCCATCGGGGGTGACCAGCTTCGACGGCGGTAAATTGCGCACGAACGAAACTATCTTCAAATAACTGGCCATGTCCTCATCGTCGAGCGACCCCACGCGCACGATATACCGACCTGTTCCCCGAGAATAGTGTTCCAGAGACCACTCCACGTGCACCCGGGGCAGCATGACGGCCTCGCGGCGACCATCCACGATCCTCTCCCCTTCTGAATATAAAGAGCGGACCCCTTCGCGCGTGATCGGGCTGACCATGAAAAAACGACCGTTGAAGTCCCGGACAGAATCCATATACGTTATGAAAAGCCTGTCCGGCTGCTTGAACGACACCCAACCATGTCGACCGCTCACCGTTTGCCGTTGCAGATGGAAAATACGAAAGAACAACGACAGCGTGACGCCGACCTGGAGATATTGGCACACGAGCTCGAAAGCCCGAATAAAAGCCAGGGCGTTTGGGTGCAGCTGTGACGGCGCCAGCCTCAGCCAGTCGAAGAGGCCCAGGTGGAAGTCCGAAAATGGCAACCTGAGCCTGGCCTCTTTGAAGTAGAACTCATACATCGGAAAGCGCATCCGCCCATATTTCGAGCAGATTCGATGGCCTGACCGGGGACGATAGACTTGCCAGTTCTGGGGATCCCCTTCTTCCCGGTCCTCCACGGTGGCGTAGGCTCTTGTCGGATCAGAAGCGAAGTAGGAGGGCGTAGTTAGAGGCTCCTCGGCCACCCAGTCCCTGATCGGAACAGCGCGCTCATCAAAATGTGGGACATTCGGTTCATTATCCTCGACCATTGTGCCCAGGACAAGCGTAGTCATTAACACCTGAAAAGCAGAAGGTAATAGTGAATTCGATGACAGAGATCAAATTCACCCTTCCACCGCAAGTCAAGTGAAAGGGCGACGAGGACTCCCTGAGCATCGTCCCCGGTGGATCTACCCAAACCTACCACCTCCCCGGTTACTAGCATGACCCAACCTACAAACTCTCCTCGGGGGCGCCCGTCGGAATAAACGTCGCTCCCCGGGACGTTCATCGGAGTAAAGAATCCCTCCCCAGAGCAATCATCGGAAAAAGCTTCTTTCCCCGGGACATTCATCGGAACTAGCGTCTCTCCCCGGGACATTCATAATAAAAACCCTAGAAAACCCCCTACAGCGGCGGAGATCTTCGCCTCTCCTCGGGGCATTCAAACTGCCCCGACCACAGTCATAAAGCAAACAAGAAAACTGAAGAAAGAAGAAAGAAAACTTACTATGATATAATATGCGGCGGAATACGCGGCGACAGAGGAAATAGACGACGGCGGGACAGCACAACAGAAGACTTGAGAACAAGAGGGCGAAAAAGTGAAGAATGAGCGGGGGTTCGCCTACTTATACCCAGCGCGGCACTCGAAGTGTCCCTAGGCACTCGAGTACCCTAGGGTAGCCGCCCTAGCAGCCACCCAGTGCGCGACGCGTGGCAAAAGCAGACAGTCGCGCCCCCCTCACATTCCTCCGCCTACACCTGGCCTCGAGCCCGGGCAACCGACGACGTGGAAAGACACACATGCTCACACCCTGCGGAACGACGTCATCAAGTCCTCGCTCCCTTCCTTGGAGCTTCGACTTGGGGGGATCCTGTTCTGGCCTGGGCTCCGGCCTGGCCACACGGTCCCAACCCAATAGTGTTCCGCCAAGCCCAACCCACCTTGGACCACAACGTCGGGCACAAGTCCCCGACGAGCAAGATAGGTCTCCCCGCGGGAAGATCCTACCCTAACCCCATCGGGCAGGAGGATGCCCGTCAGCCAAATACTGCCCGGTCGGACAGAACTTTCTCCCTCCGTGGGCAGGACATGCTCCCTTGGCGGGCAGAACAACGTGTCCTTCACACGTTCTTCGCGTGCTCCCCTCCGCGGGGACACGTTACTAACCAACTGCCCTCCTCTGAAAGAGCAGGTCAAACCCACCTTCCGGAGATCGCAGAACAGTTGAACTAGGGCGAAGACCATGTTCTAGTCTTCACTACGCCACGTAAGCCCTAGCAGTCACCTGGGTTGGGCCTGAAAATCCAGCCCAACGCAAGTGATCGTTGGCCCAGCGTTAGGGTCTCTCTATAAATACCTTATTCCACAAGAGGGTCAGGTAATTCACTTCTTACCCCTTTTCTGTACTTTACTCTCACTATGCCTAATTCCTTACTTTGGCATCAGAGTGTCTTGCAGGTACACCCTCTTTCTCCTCTTCATCACTGGTGAATAGGTAGCAGTCCAACAGAGTGTGGCCAGCCCGTGATCCCCTTCTGATCAGGTTAGATCAATAAGGATGACTTCATTTGTTTTAGAGAGGAGTAATTTTTATGGTGATTTTTTTCTTAAAAAGTAAGGAAAATAAATATTTTGTTTCTTAACAATATTATTATTATTATTATTATTATTATTATTATTTATTATTATTATTATTATTATTAATCTGTTTTGTACAATAATATTTATATAATGTTAACTATAAATTCTTATGCAACATTTAAACTAATTATTTATATTTATAAATTAAATTATTATCATCATTATTATATTTAATTAAATATAACTTTTTTTTTATAAATAAATAGTATATAAACTTGTATATATTTGGTGGGATGGGTTAGATAATAATATTAAAAAAATTTCTAAATACAAAAAAATCCAAAAGATATGTGTTAGATGATATAATAAATATAAAAAATTATCTAACACATAATATAATAATATACTACCATATAATTATATTATGTGTTAGATGATTTTTTATATTTAATTTTTTTTAATAATGTTTAGAGGGAAATATTTTTTTAGTGGATAAATTTGGAGGGAAGATTGCCACCAAAAACTTGATGTTGCTAAAATTTTATGCAACATTGAATGAATATAGCATTTTATTAGAAGTAATGTAACAATTTAAAAATGTCTCCAAAAGTATTTAAGGGGACAATTATCAAATATTACTAAAGAAATAGTATAATGACTCTCCAAAATCGTCCCCAAAAGTAGTTAAACGCACATTTAACAATCGTTGCAAAAAAAATAAAAGAGTGACGCTCTAAAAACGTCCCCAAAAGTATTTTAGACAACGATTATTAAGGGTTGCAAATATATTTTTGTCAACAGTCATAAGTTGTTGCCTTTACGAATTTTAGGCAACAATTTTTACATGTTACATAAAAAAGTGTTGCCAGAGACAACAAATGTTGTAGTTATAATTTGATGTTGCTTAACTCTTGGACTTCTTCAATAGCTGTGACCTTTAGATCAAACTTCTTAGGGAGAGATCTAAGGATTTATCTGACCAACTTTTCTTCAGACATCTTCACTTCTAATGCAAAAGAAGTGTTAGCAATATCACGCAATATGGTGTTGAAGTCATAAATGGATTCATTTCCATTTATTTTTAGATTCTCAAACTTTGTAGTGATGAGCTGCATACTTGACATACGAATCTTTGATGTGCCTTCATGAGCAGTTTTGAAAATCTCTCATACTTATTTCCCTTTAGTACACGTGTTGATCAATATAAACATTATTTTGTCGACACAATTGAAAATTGCATTCAAGGCCTTGGAATTTTCAAGAGCTTCATCATCTTTAACGTTAGTCTAATCACCTTCAGGCCTTAAGGTTGATGTTCCATCTTGAGAGGTAATCACACGGTATTTCCAACCTTTTATAACAACCTTCCATGTTTTGTTGTCCATGGATTTGAGAAAAACAATCATTCTGGCTTTCCAATAATCATAGTTGGTGTCATCCAAGACATGTGGTCTATTGACAAATTATCCATCCTTAGTGTTGTCCATTTGAACAACTCGCCAAAACATAGAGCCGTTAAAATAGGCTAGCCTATATGGATCGGCTTGCCAACTCTGAAAAATCATAGAATTTGAGCCTTAAAAATTAGAGCTCATATTTTTTAATGTTTTTTTAATCCACCCCTAAAAATCTCGCTACCCATTAGGGATAGCTCGTATGGGGGGCGGGTATCCCGTTAGAACCACATAACTATAGATTTATAAAACTATGATAATATTTATGTTGCCTCACTACAAAACAACACATTGATTTTTCTCACTTCACTAAATTTTATTTCTATTCTATTCAATCTTCCTTTTTTAAATATTATACTTTAATATAATCAAATTAATATTCAATTGTTTTGTGTTTAATTCACAATTTCCTCATATTCTATTCGTTTATCTTATTTTAAACATTTGATATTATTATTAGTATTATTATTCTATACAATTTAGATATATATTGTATTTCAAAACATATTATAGTATTTATAAACGATAATAAAATACTTAAAAATATATAATTTCTAAAATAATATAATTCTTATTGTATTTATAATAAATATTATAAAAATTTTATTTTAATTTTTATATAAAAAATAATTAAATAAAATTCATTAAAAACATATAGTTCGAAGTCCGTAGTCAGATTTAAGTAATAAGAATTTTTTAACTCAACCCTAAAAATGCTGAGGCCAATCAAAGCAGATTCATTTAAAATTTGATATCCCATTTTTACAGCTATACCTAAGCGGGGGGTTTACTCCTAAATCTAAATCTATTCAATTGATTCTCAATTTTGAGATTCATTCTAAATTACTATTAAAAGGTGAAAATTTTTTCACAAATATATATAATTTAATTATATATATCAAATTTTTATTTTTTTACTTTTCAAAATAAATTTTATATATAAAAATTATGTGAATCAATTTTCTATTTCAAAACAAAATTTATCTGCTAGGTATAATACCAATATTTGAAAAGTACCTAAATAAAAAGATTTGATTCATCAAATAATAAAAACAACAAAACAAATCAAATTCAAATATCATATCCAAATATTGACACAAAAGAATAATCCCTCAGAAAAACACTTCTATATGCAATATCTCAAAGATCTCACTGAAACAGTTCTCATATGTAGAGAATTTTATTTTTAAAAAAAGTCAAAATATTATTTTTGGAATTTTATCTTTAGATTTAGATTGGTTCTTTAATTATTTTTTTATTAGATTAGTTTCTTAACTATTTAAAACGTGTCATATTGATTATTTTTATCTAATTAGCGACAAATTTTTGAATTGTTTTCGTCGTTAATTAGACAAAAATAACCAATATGATACGTTTTAAAGAATCAAGGGACCAATCCTACACAAAAAAATAATTAAGGGACCAATTTAAATATAAAAATATATTTAAAAGACGAAAAATGTATTTAACAAAAAAAATATATTAACATTTGATTTATTCCTTTCCACTATAACATTAATTTGCAACAATAGAATTTAATTGTAAAAAGGTTAATGCTAACTAATGTTTAAGGAACACTATTTAAGAATTTTAAATAAAGAAAAAGTTCATTAAATAAATTGTTATTTTAATTTCTAATGCATTGAACATAAATATTTTTAGAAAAACATTTATTTTTTATTTTTTTTTAAAAGTTAATTATTTCAATTTATATGCATTGAATGAATACAAAGATTTCTAAAAAGATACGAAACCACGTTAGCATTTTCCTTGTAAAAATACCTAATGAATTATTAGAAAATTTTGATAATTAGTGATAAATTCACTATCAATTCTTTTTTTAATAATTAGTGATAAATTCACCAAACTACAAAATAGAATAAACTAATACTAATCTGTTAAGACAGTTCAGTTAGCAGTTCAAAAGGATCATGTTGTTGCAATCATAATTTTCTTTGCTCCTTCATTCTTCATTGAGTTCTTCATGCTTGAGTATCTTCTCTTTATCTTCACTTTGGTTGGGTCCAATAGAATTTAATCGTAAACAACCTAATTGAGTATTTAGAAAATCTTGCGGATTAGGGATAAACTGATCATTGATTATAGTTGGCGTGATGGACGAGTCTTGAGAATTAGACATGATGGATAATCTAGATGGCTTAGTTTGAAAATTTCGACGACGAAGATGATGACACTGTCTTGACGATAATGGTTTAGGTCTTATAACCATGTTTTTTGCAAACACAGCCTTCTCCCTCCCTTTGTTCTTCATTGAGTTCTTCATTGCAAATTTCAAGAGAATCATGTTGTTGCTTGAGTATTTCATCTTTTTACCTTCACTGTTTTGGTTATTCCTTTTCTTTGATATTGGTGGCAACGTTGCTTTGCATGGATTCATGTCTCAATATATGAGTAGAAGCTAGATGATATATTTAGGGTTTATTGCTATGATTTTTATACACACTATAGGTTATGACTGAATTATAACTGTGTGGTTTCCATTAAATAGATAGAATAGGTCGAACAAAGTGGCTATTTTTGGTAAGTAAAAATTTGTTATGAATATTAAAATTAAGATTTTAATTTGATTTGCAAATCTATTCATTTGATTTTTAGATATTACACCGTTTGGTTTTGTTCTGAAAATAGATATTCATAGATATATGATTTATTTGACATAAATATGTCATTGAATTTAATGGGATATTAAAACTTGAAACACGGTAATTTAATTCATATATTGAAACAATAAACAAAATTGTTGAGTTGGGTTGATTTTCCTTCTTTATTCGAAACTCTGCAGAATCCTAAGAACAAGATTGTTGAGTTGGGTTAAATGGTCTATGGCTATGGAATTAATGTTAGAATACAAAAAACAGATTGAAGGTTTTAAGAATGATGGAAGATAGAAATTGGAAAGAAGATGAAATTGAGAGAGAAAGAGAATTTGAGAGAAAATAATATAGTATTGGATGAATATGAATTTTTGCATTAATTTGGAATTGGAATATACAAAGAGTATTTATACATTGAGAGAATAACAAATAAAATCTAAAAATACAACTAAAGTGCCACTGCTGTTAAATTTTGTTATTTGCTGAAAAACTAACCGTGGTAATCAGTAGAAAAATCAGCAATAAAAAAAATTTAACAACATCAACACACCACCTCACTTTAGTTGCTCCAAGTCCACCATGCTCAAACACTTCTTCAACCTCTTGAACACATCATTTGTCACACCCTTTGTCAACAAATCCGCGACTTGGTCTTCACTTCGGCAATAGCTCAATCTAAGCCTCCCATCACCGACCAATTCTCTCAAATAATGAAACTACATCTCAATATGCTTGCTCCTTCCGTGTGCAATCGGATTCTTTGCAAGATTTATTGCAGAAACATTGTCTAAAAACAGCGTGGTGGCAACATCATCACCACATCCCAATTCCTTCAATATATTCATAAGCCACATAGCTTGGCACACACCTAACGACGCCGCAATGTACTCGGCCTCACAAGAAGAGAGTGCTACAACCAGTTTTGTTTTTCAAACACCACGAGATTGGTGTACTACCGAACATAAAGATGTACCCCGCCGTCGATTTTCGATCATCTTTATCTCCGCACCAATTAGAATCGGTGTAGCCAAATAAATTGCACTTACGCCCCGTGTCCGATGCGGGAAAGGGAATTTCGCAACCAAGAGTACCTTTCACATATCTAAGGATCCTCTTGACCGCCGCCAAGTGAGACACCTTAGGTCTCTCCATTAATCTACTCGCAATACCGACAATAAAAGCCAAATTTGATCGAGTATTGCATAAATACCGTAACGATCCAATCAAGCTATGGTAAAGCGTTGGATCGACATCATGGCTGCCTGTAATCAAGAGATCATCAACATACAAGCAAAGTATAATAACACCATCATTCGTATCCGATCTCCCATAAACTCCATGTTCAGATACACATCGTTTGAAACCAATGTTAATAAGAAAGTCGTCAATACGTTTGTTCCAAGCTCTTGGAGCTTGTTTCTAACCATACAACGCCTTGTGTAGCTTGTAATACTTCATTTCTTGATTTTTTATCACGAAACCGGGTGGCTTCCCCACATAGACTTCCTCAACAAGAGGACCATTCAAAAACGCAGATTTTACATCCATTTGGTAAACCATCCAATTGTTGCTATGCGCAATACCAACAACCAAACGAATAGTCTCTAATCTAGCCACTAGTGCAATTACTTCCTCATACTCTATACCCTCTCGTTGCAAGAACCCCTTCGCCACTAATCGAACTTTGTGCTTGATTACCTCACCTTTGGGATTTGTTTTAACCTTATAGACCCATCGCACACATATCGTTTTCTTTCCAAGAGGTGAATCGACCAACTCCCAAGTACCATTTTTCTCAATAGATTCCAGCTCGTCTTTCATTGTACATATCCACTTAGGAATGCTTAAGGTTTCTTCCTCATTTACCGGTTCGAATTCGGTCATAAGCGCGAAATGAACAAAGTCACCATCGTTATTCACTTTGTTATCTTGGAATCTCTCGTAATCTCGGAGTCTATGTGTTGCACCCCAAAATTTGACCAACCTCTTATTTACTTGGTTTATGTTTCATTTCATTGTTCTAGCATATTGCATTGCATAGCATTTCGCATTTACAGGGGATCAAGTGTTTGTCTGTGCACCACTCAAGAGGAAAATCTTTATTGGCTTCAAGCTCAAGCAAAGGCACTGGTATAAACCATCAGAAGACTGTCAAAGGGTCCATAAGGTTTTATCATTGTCAGGAGCATGAGATATAAGTTTGTTGAGTGTCTCAAAGGTTGTGGTGGAGAGGAAAGGTTATTCAGTTCATTTGCACAAGGCCCTAGGCCAAGAAAGGAGAAATTAGGGTTTCGATTTTTATCAGGATAAAATTTGTTTCTTGAAGCAAACTTGTTTCCATGGACCTCCACATGCCCTAAGGTGTTTGAGGATGAAAGATCGATCATGAATTTTTATCAGAATAGCTCCAATTGGTCAATTGATTGAAAATCGGGAGATGCAGAAAAAAGTCAACTGTGCAGTGAAAAAGTCAACTCCTGACTTTTTGAGGTCAAGATCATGATCCTCAATTTCAATATGACCAATGGATGAAATTTGATCAAGAAAAAGTCAAGAGTTGTTGAAAGTTTCCATTTTTGGGAATTAGGGTTTTAGAACTTTCCATTTATGGAAAGTTTTATGTTTGGAACAACCATATTCAAAGCCATTTTTTCTTCCATATAGAGGTTTCAAATGAACTTCTGGCCAACATCAAAGTTTTTCCTTGTGTTTCAAGCTTTCTTTTGAGTACCAATTCATAATCATAGGATTTTTGGAGCTCAAGTTATGGTCAATCAAAGTTGAGAAAAAATAAGACAAAATTCATAACTTAGAATTTTTCTAAGTTATTTGTGGACAGGTTTTATGGCATGATTTTCAACCTCGAATTTCATGGCCTTCCAATGATCCAACGGAACTTTCATCAACATGAAAGTTGTTCTATTCCATGCCCTCTTTACCAAGAACTCAAGTTTAGGGCAATTGAATTTTTGAGTGCCAAGATATCATTGATCAAAGTTGGGGGTTTGAGCACATTTTCAAAACTTATATTTTGATTCATGAAAAAAATATCAGCCTTGCTCCCAAATCCATGTGCATGAACTGATAATTTCCTTCCCACCAAATATTTCCATAACAAGAGGGACAAAGCTTGTACCCCTCATGAAGATATTTTGAATCTTTTGCCCAAAAGAGGAAGAGACAAGTTTGCTTTCTCTGTTGCAACCAGCCACCCCTAGTTGCAGCTCAACAATTTGTCCCCTCTTGTACTGTTCATTCCCTTACCATTTGATTCCAACAGTCATGGACATGTATGATCTGGTCCCTTAATCTTTCACCTTAGTAAATCCCTCAAATTCCATTTTTCACACCCTATATAAGTTGCAGAACATTGGAACCAAACCCTAGCCTCCATTTTGAAGAAACCCCAAATCTGCATTTTGCTCTTCTCTGAGAAAATTCCCACGAAAATCACTCATTTCCTCACCATTTCTTAAACCTCTCATCACAAATTTATCATCCTATTTGGAAGCTATTTGCAAAAAAAGAAGAGTGGTTTTCCTTTTCTCTCTCAAGTTGTTCTGAAACCAGTTGGTAGCTTGCAAAGGGAAAGGGTTTTAAAGTTGTTTTTGTTGCAAGCTTATTTTGGAGGCTGCAAGAGGTAAGCACCACTAAACTCTCTGATTTATTGCATCAGTAGCATTTAAACATGAATTGGTTCTATTTTGAAGTTTATTAGTTGTTTTGAATATGATTATGCCATGAGTATGCTTTTAACATATGTTGTCCATATATTGTGAATCATGAATGAGGCATTTTGTTTTAATCCTAATTGGTACCTTGCTAGACTGATGAATATTAGCTCATGTGCGTGTTGACAGTTAGCTCATGTTAAACACTGTTTGCATTTTTGTGTGTAACTAACATTGCCATGTTGGTTTACATTGAGCTGCTACCAGGTTTTGGCCTCTTTTGGTGAAGCTGGTTTATTGCTGTCATTTAGGATTAGCTTAGACCATTTGTTTTTACAACCTTGCTGTTAGACCTTGCTGATGTAGGTTTGCTAGGATCTGTGCCATTTATCTTGCCCTCACATGGTATTGCATTGGAAGGGTATGGCTAGGGATGTTTAGATTTAAGGTCTGGTAGTCTTGTGTACTTATAAGCACCTCCGTCAGTTTGCAAAATTTGTACGGATTAGGTCCATATCTTAGTAGCTGCTGAGGCCAGTGCATTTTGATTGCTTTTGTTTGTGGTTCTCATCTAGAGATCATTGGTTCAAACTAGAATTGTGCAAGCATTGATGACTATCATAAGACAAAAGGGGGTTTAGCTGCTGTCATTAAGTTGCCTCTTTTCAGTGGGTTTTTAGTACAACAAACTGATTTACATGTTGCAAGTGAGGAGTTTCGTTTGGAATGAATTGTGTAAACCAAGCTAGTAGTCATGAGTGGTGTGAACTGATACAAGGAGGAAAGCCTTGTGAGTCTTTCAACTTGTTGAGCTGTGTCCACAGTTTGTTTTGAGCAGGCTGTTGGAGGGTTGAGGGATAGGACCAGTGTTTTCCATTTTAGAGCATGTTGCTGCTTCTGTTTAGATTAGGTGTGAGGTCCATGTTTAGGTTTTGGTAATAGACCACGTGCATTTGAAGACACTTGATAGATTATGCTTGACACTTGCTCTCAATGTGTTTGTTATTTCCTGCTCGAATTTAGTATGAACCAGCTCCTGTTTTGATTTGAAATCATATGCATATATCAATGTTTTTGTGTGTGCCTCAGTTCTGAGTTAGATCTTTGATGGCAGTTTGTTTTGTGTTGAATTCTTTCTGTGGATGCTCATCTGAGGTAGGGGTGTGACCAGGTCAATTTGGGTTCAAAAACCTGTTTGAGTTCATCAGTAGTTTGTGAACATTAACTTCATGGCCATAGTTGCTTTAATGTGTACCTTGCCATCCAAGTTTATGAAAAGTTGGAAACTTTTTGGATTTGGTTGAATACCTAGAAGTGAAACTTTATGCATTGGCTTGCATTCACTCAGCCTTGACATGTTAATATTAGAGCCTCGTTTTATTTAACATCAGTCATGCACCCTCAAGTTGTGGCATTAGACAGTTGATTTTCAATTGTTTGTTTTGAATTGGATTTTGACATGTTCAAGTGGTCTTTTGGTTGTCAATGTCTGAGCAGAGTTTATATAGGATCTTGTTTTGATTTCCATCTAGGAGTGCTGGTTTGAAGTGAGTTTGTCATCAGGTTTGTGCCATGAGGATCGTGGCTGCTAACCTTTGAACCTGTTAGTATTTGAGATGTTGTGGTTTGATCACTGCTAGGGCACTTGAGAGTGAGCTATTGTTGTTAACTCACGAGGGTTTGAGTTTTGATCTTTGCTAGCACACTAGTCTGTTGGCCACAGGTCTGCTGTTGGAATTGGTGGATAGGTTAGTGAGAATTCTGTGTTGGTGTGTTTGACATTTTGCTGTGCAGTTGGGGTTCTTGAGTTTGTTTTGTATGTTGACCAACTGAATTAATTTGGTATTTGCTGCTGGATGCCATTTGAAAGTGTTGGTTTGAGACAGGGGTGTGCCTCATGTTTTCCAGGCATTGGCAAGGGTGGTTCTAGGTAGACTAGATAGGACTAGGGTTTAGGACTCAGTAGTTTCTCTCTGCCTATGTAAGTTAGTACACTAAATCTGCCAGCCTTACTGCTCTGAGGCTCAATGACCTCTGGTACCCTCAAGCTCATTTTTTATTGCAGTAAACCCTTGGTCCCCTACAATCTGGTTTAGTGTCTTAAGGCTGTTTCGGTTTGAGTTTGTTTGGTTGCATTTAGGATGCTCATTGTCATAAATTGGTGAGCTCGCATTTGTGAACAAGATTTGGATTGATGATTATTGGATAAAGGCCTTATTGTATTAAGATCCTCAGTTGTTGGCAGGATTTGTTTTAAGGATTGAATTTGTCAATTCATTAATGGTTGTTTAGGTCTTTTGCTTATGCCAATTGGTTGTGTTTTGTTGGGAGTTCTTATCTAGCAGTTTTTGAACAAGTGCGTGGGTTCTGGCATTGGGATAGCAGGTTGGTGCTGTCATGAGGGTTTAAGGTTATTGTGTGCTAGTTAGGTCCTTGGAAAGCGGTTTTTTTGGTCTGACTGTTTAGTCTGAGTGTAGTGGTGGTTAGAATTGAGCTCATGATGTTGTTTTAGCCTTTAGTAGCTTGTAGTTGCTTTAGGAAGTAGTGTTTGAGTTAGGAACGATAAGGCATTGTTTGATTTGTGCAAGAGGCTGACTATGTGAATATCTTTGGTTGAGGATAGGTTCAACATTTGAAAACTGTCATTGATAAATTATTTGAATTGAGCACTGTCATGGTGGCATGGCTGATCTGATGTGAGCTTATTCAATCTATACCTGTTGTGAAATTTCCAATTCTGTTAGCTCTTTCTTTGAGGTTTATTAACCTCTAATGCCATCATTTTCTTTTTTTGAGACTGTTACATTTTTGTGTGTGGAACCAGTTGTAGTTTGGGTTGTGAAACATTATGCTGACATTGAATTGTTGTTTCAACATCATTTAGACACAAGTTCGGTTTTGACAAGAACCATTTCACCAATTTGCAACTTGACAACAATATTCAGATTCATGGCAGAAACTGAGACCTTTCCTTGAATCCAATCTATGAACAATTTGTTTAGATCGTGTACAGACCCCCACCTTTTCTTGGACTCATCAATTTTGATCATCAAGTTTCAAAACGCATCTCAAAACACCTCTTTGCATGAGCCTTCATTTTTTGTTCTGTTTAGTATTTGGAAAAACTAATGATACCATCTTCTTCCTTATGAAATTCTGATTGATTTTGATATTAAGTTTGTCCAATTTGGTTAAGGTATGAGGAAGTTGTGAATCAAGACATATTTGGATAGCTTGACTTGTGTTTTGCCCAGAATTCGCCTTGCTTAAGTATTTAATTTGATGGGGTGGCACAAATACACGGATGTATCGCCACCCCAGTGGTTATTAGCCATGCCTTAAGTCACCTTGCAATGCCATGTACTGAGTTCGAGCCCGGCTGGGGCCATTTTTGCTTTATTTTATTTTATTTTTCACATTTTATGTTTTCCTTTTCTTATTCCACTTTTATTAACACGTGTGTGGATGACTTGATGGTTATGTGTGGAATTTTCAATCCCAAGGACAAGAGTTCAACTCTTGGTGGGAGCACTTTTTTCCCTTATTGTTTTTTATAGCACTTATTCTCTCAAATTATTTTTCTTCTTTTATTTTTAATTTTTATTTTGGAATTAATGTGCTTTCTTTTCTTTTCTTTTAATCACCTCTTGTTTTGTTTTTATAGCATAAAAATCCAAAAATCATTTGATTATTATTTTAAGTGTGTTGTTTTATTTTCCATCCCTTTATTTTTATTTTTAATTTCATTTTATTATTTTCTCTTTATTTCATATTCATTTATTTTCTTTTCTCATTTCTTTTTAGGAGTGATTTATTTAGTGTTTACTTGGCCTTGTGCCATGATCCCCCTAGGATTCCTAGTCCCTCCGTTTAGGATGGGAGTAGGAGAGACATTAGATGTTCAATTCTTTGCATGATGACATTAGGATAGTTTCATTCCCTTTCATCCCAACTTTAGGAGTATTGTGCATGATAACTTTAGGGTCCAGTTTCCCCTTAGCTTGAGTCTTTCTCTTCTCATCTCAAAACAATCATAAAACACCTAATAAAGGTTAATGCATATTGTACGTTACGAGCCTTAAGCTACTTAGGAAATGGTTGTTGAAGGGTTTCCTTTTAATGGATTGGTTGTTTAGTATAGCACCCTTTGGGTGATATGCGACGCATTCACTCCTAAGTCATAGTCTCTAGTGCGATATGAATTGCAAACCGTTCAAAAAACACTTCTCCTCTAAAAAACACAAAAATAAATCATTCAAACCATTTTTTCCCTTTGGATACTTTAACCAGGAAAATCTTTTCAGAAAAAAGAGTATTGTTAACTCTTAGTTCTATCGCAAACGGTAACGCCTAAGTCTCCCATGCTCGAGCTGCATACACCAACTGCTAGAACTACTTGTTAATCCTACTCGGGCCTAAAAAACAAGTTAAACAAAACTGTGTTCCCCTTTTAGCCCAAACTACGTTTGCTCTGATCTTTCATACCAGATGAAAGTACGTAGGCACAAGACGCGATGTCTTGGCGAGCAACCTCCCCCCTTTCACCCGTAGTTAGTCGAACTACGTTGACTCTGACTTCTTGTTTCAGATGAGATACGTAGGCACAAAGCGCCGTTGCTTTGCCGAGTCATTTCTTTTCTTTTGTCCTCAAGCCTATAGTTAGATAGTTTCAATCACCCTTTTAGATAGACAACAAGCGTGGATCCCGTCGAGTACGACAGACGTGAGGGGTGCTAATACCTTCTCCTTGCGTAACCGACTCCCGAACCCGAGATTTGGTTGCGATGACCGATCTTATCCCTCTTTTCGTCAGGTTTTCTCTGAGCGTTTCCTTTCCCTCTCTTGGGATAAATAACACACGGTGGCGACTCTTCTGTCATAGCCGACCTCAATTTTCACAGTAGCGACACTATGAGGCAAGGCTCTTTGCCTCACTGGTCTACCATTATTAACAACATCATTTTGCACTACTGTAGGTGCTCGTACAACGGTGTCAGAAGCTTTCGGAGCAGAAATTTCAAAAAACGGTTGCTGCTGATTTTCTGTCGGTAACCGATTACTCACATTGGTGTAATCGGTTACTGCACCATTTACCTGCACTTATGACTTCATTAAAATTCACATCCCGGGATATGACGATCTTCCGATTTCTTGCATCGAATAACTTGTACCCTCCAGTAGAGTGATATCCTACAAATATCATCTTCTCACCCTTATCATCCAATTTCTTCCTAAGTCGGTTTGGTACATGACGATATGCAATCGATCCAAATACGCGCAAACGATTCAAATTCGGTTTGAAGCCACTCCAATCCTTTTCTGGTGTGAGCTTCCCCAGTTTCTTAGTCAGACACCTATTCAACAAGTAGGTGGCTGTAGACACGGCCTCACCCCACAATTCCTTAGGAAATTTTTTCCCACATAACATACTACGCACCATGTTCATTATTGTACGATTATTCCTCTCGGCAACCCTGTTTTGTTGACGTGTATACGGAGGCACCACCTCACGTACAATTCCCTCAAGATCACAAAAATCCCCAAACTCACTAGAGGTATACTCACCTCCACGGTCCGTTCTGAGAATTTTGAGCTTTCGACCGCTTTGACGCTCCATCATGGATTTGAAATTCTTGAAAACTTCAAATACCTCATCTTTTCTCTTGATAAGGTATGTCCAAAGCTTCCTACTAAAATCGTTAATGAACGTGACAAAATATCGATTGCCACCATAAGTCTCTACTTGCATCGATCCGCAAACGTCGGAACATACCACCTCAAGTAAGCCTTTGGTTCTTCGACTAGCATCTTTGCTAAACACATTCTTGTGTTGTTTAGCCTTCACACATGAAGGTGAGATAATACTTAGAAGGGGGGGGGGGGTTGAATAAGTATGAGAAATTAAGACTTGAAAATAATCACACAATTATTTTTATCCTGGTTCGTTTAAACAACTACTCCAGTCCACCCTTCCTAGAGTGATTTGCCTTTCTCAACAAGGACTTAATCCACTATTAAATCAAACTGATTACAATAGTATCACCTAAGAACAATAGTTCTTAGTCTTCTCAAGAGCTACTGATTCCAACTGAATCCTCTTAAGGAATAACCTTTACAATCAATGTAAATTAAATACAAGAGTTCTAATGCTTCTAAAAAGCTATTATCACAACAGTGATTTTTCTCTTAAGTTTAAGTACAATGAGATTCTATGAAGAATAAGAATAAATGAGAGCTTTAGAATATATTGATTTCTTTTCAGCAAAGTGTGTAACTGAAGAATGTGGTGAAGTTCTCCTTTTATAGGCAGCTGATCCATGCAAGCTGAACGTTGAAAAGAGAGTCCCAAAAAGGTCTGAGCCTTTTTGTCTTCACATCAAGTGACCTTTCCTAGAAGTAGATGGCACAGCAAAATCCTTTTTGTCTGCGTAAGTGTGTCTAGCACAAATAAGGAAAGAGACGTTGAATAGCTCTAACGGATATATTCTTGAAAATTACTTCTTCAGTTTTCAGCAAGTTCTTCAGAGTCTGAATGGATCAGAGTCTTCTAATGAAAATCAGAACTATGCTGTATCAGAGTTTTCTGCAGCATGTGTGCTTTACAGCGTGTTGATCATCAGAGCATTTTGACACAGAACTTCAGTACTTGGCAGCGTAGGTACTTTCAGAAACTTCTGTAGATAAATGCTTTGAGAAACTCTTCAATAAATATTCTTCTATGCTTCAGATGCTTCAGCTTCAGATGTTTCTGATTATCTTCAGATGCTTCTGACATCTTCAGATGCTTCTGACTCAGAATGTTCTGGAGCTTCTTGCTTCAGATCCTTCTGGAGACTACGCTCAGGATCATCTGTAAAGAACAATCAGATTCTTCTGTAGGGTGCATCTGGCGCTTCAGAGTCAGAATAACTTCTTGTATTCAAAACAGATTTGCTTCTAGAGAGTTAATATTATTTCAATCTGCAGTAAAACTCTCAAACAAATTTTAGAGTATATAATTCTTAAATATAAATTTCCTAACAGTTATCATCAAAACAAAGAGTAATTATTAAGAACCAATCTGTGTTCTAACAATCTCCCCCTTTTTGATGATGACAAAAAGTATCAGAAATTTTATTTAATTGAACAAAAAGAATTATAACTCCCCCTGAGATGATGAATCTCCCCCTGAGTTAAATATGAAAAAGGAATAGAAACTTCCCTTTTTATCTTGAGTAATCTTCAGAGTCAGATCTTGTTTGTCTTTGTAATAATTTAGGGTCAGAATATCTTGCAGATATGAGATTCAGAGTTTGATAAAAAAAATGATCTGAGAGTCTCAGAGATTCTTTTATAGAGTGTTCTTATCAAATGTTCTTAAATGGTCAATTTAAATATTAGAAAGAATAGATATGTCTGAAGATTCATTCTAGTGAAATTATATTAAATAGTTCAGATCTTTATTTTCTCCCCCTTTTTTGTCATAAGCAAAAAGTAAAAACTTTTAAAAAAGACAAGTCAAAGGAACAATAAATAGATAATTCAATGGAGAAAAACAAACTGATTCATTCAACAAAACAGAGCAATAGTACATTGGTAAATATCAGAAGATATAACAATAAAATTCAGATGCAAAACAACAGATGCACAAACATTAGAATGAAAAAAATCTAAGAGTGTTTTGACAAAAGCATCTTCAATAGGTCTGTGATCTCAGATGAAGATTGCTCTTGCTTTGACATCCACTTAGTCATTGTCTCATTCTTCTCATCTTGTTTTGACATCCACTCTGACATGTCCTCAGATTTCTTGTCTTGCTTCGCCATCCAAGATTTTATTTCAGATTGACCAGCCTCCAGAGCAGCAATCTTGTCTCCAAAATCTGGATGTTCTGTTTTTATCTCTGATGAAGAAGATGGAGGTTCTGCAGCCTGAACAGAGTCAATTGCCATAGGTTCTGGAGATCCTGAAGAGGGTTCTACCAGAGTCATAGTCAATGCATTGGCAGTTGGTTCTGGTGGAGGAGGAGGAGCATCCAAACGAAGCAGAGGTTCAGTCTTGTTGACAATCCAGAATTGAGTTCTTTCAGCTCTGAGCTTTGCATCATCAGAACAGATGTTCTTTAGATTGGAAGCTATAGTGTTGAATCTATTGATAAAGCCTTTCCAGATGATGTCAGTTTCATTTGCATCCATAGTTTCAGAGCATCTCTTCTGAACAGTACCTAAGGACATCTGTATTTCTTGCAAAAACGTTTGAAATAAATGATCAATATTAAGTCTGGGTGGTGGTTTAAGCAAGGTTTCCAGAGTCATATGTTTAGGTTTGGGAGTTGGTGGTATCAGTGATTTTGGGATGGAAATCAGAGGAGGGGGATAATATGGAATGAAAGGAATTTCTGGTTTTTTTTGAGGTAAAGATCTGTTTAAAGCATTAAGCAGATTTGGTTGTGGTCTTGTGCGTGGGTAAACAACATCAAAGGATTCATTGGAGTATGGTATGAAAGCAGAGATTGATGGTTTATCAGATGCAACTGTGTTATCAGATGCAGGTTGCAGAGTTGAAACAACAACTTTACTAGATGTAGCAGATATTGTTGCTAAGGATCCTTCATTGTTCATAGATTGAATATATGAAAGGATTACAGATGGAAGGGCCTGTCTGAGTTTTGGTTTCAGAGGTTTCAAGGGTTCAGAAGGTTCAACTCTATCATAAAAATCTTTCAGTTTGAAACCATAAGATAAATTATGATAAAGAGAAGACACTTGGGCACAAGATATACCAGATGATGATGGATTGGAAGTAGGAACAATCATCTCAGATGAAGGTGCAGGTGGAGGCATAGGGTCTGAAATGGGAGTTTTAGCAGGTAAGGTTGATTCAGGTTCAGGTTCATGTACAGGGTATTTGTCAGATGGATTAATCAGAAAATCTGGATGAATTTCTGATTCTGATGAGTTGGAGGATGTTGTAGGTGTACAAGAGGTAGAAGAAACTTGAAACACTGTTTTTAATGGAGTGATATCAAGAACTTCTGTCTCAGGGATATGAGAAGGTTCTGAAGGAATATCAGATTGTTGAGAAGGTGGTTCAGATGAAATAGGAGCAGAAGTTACTTTTGTGGGTTCAGAAGTAACAGGTGCAACAGGTTCAGAAGATGGAATGTTTGATGGTGGTATGACAGAGTCTTTTTCTAGTTGATCTTCTGTGGTTTGTTTTTCTGGATGTTCAGAAGTTTTTGGTTGATCAGAGTTTTGTTTATCAGAAGGTTGTTGTAGTTCTAATGGTTGTGGTTCTGTTTGTTGTGGTTCTGTTGGTTGTGGTTCTGTTGGTTGTGGTTCTGTTGGTTGTGGACGTGGAATGAAGTGTTTGATGTGTATTTTGGGTTGAGGTGTTTTAGATACAGAAGCAGTGTTTTGTTTTTGAGGTGAGACAGAACAAGGGGCAGCAACAGAAGTTGTTTGAGTAACAGGTGGTTTGGGAACAGACTTAATAGTTGAATCATTAATAACAACATTTTTAGAAATAACAGAAAGCTTAGTACCTTTGAGTTTAATCCTCTTAGCAGATGCAGAGGCAGCTTCTTCAGAATCCTTTCTCTTTAAGAGATTCTTAGGTTTCTCAGCAATCTTAGCCTTCTTCTGGACAGGTTCAGATTCTGCTGCAGGCTGAGACCTTTTCCTCTGAAGTGGTACTTCTTCTTCTTCTCCTGCATCTGGCAGTGGTTGTTTGACAAGTTGAAACACATTGGCTGGAACAGGTACTCCTTCCTTTTTGCATTCCTCTATATACATCAGCACTATATGTCTGGGTTCTTCAGCAAAGAATAGAGGAAAATCAGATACTGGAACCCTCTTATTCAACTCAGACATATTCAGCCTCTTTGGAGCAGTAGTGAGTTCATCTACAATCTTTAGTCTCAGAAGACTTTTAGCGTTCAGAGGCTTTCCCATAATGAACTCTAATTCCTCTGTAACCCCAGCATCATACAGAGCAGCCACTAAACCATTTTGAGTGAGAAGATCTGAGATCAATCTTCCAAATGGTATCCAAGTCCTGATCTTCTAGCCTTTTTCTTTTACAGATTCTCTAGATGCATTGATGTGATTCCACAGATGCATGAACAGAATGTAAGGAAGATCTACCTTGTTGCTCTGACTAAGGCAGTACATAAAATAGATTTGTTCATTGTTGACATAATCTGGGGAATTTGTTGACTTCCTGTGATGTATGCAACCCATGAAGATCTTGGCCCAGATCTTGTAATCAGACTTCAGATCTTTGAATCTGTTAGAGGCTTGTCCAACAGTCATAACTTCCTCATAAACTTCATCCATATCCACACGCCCAGCTGGCAAGTGGGAAACACCATCTGTTTCTTCATAACCAATCAATCTTCTTATCAGATCCTCTGTGATGATAATCTCCTTTCCCAGCACAGATGATAAAATAAACTTGGGATACACAGATGCATGAATCCAGAATTCCTTCACAAGTAGAGGGTAAACTGGTCCAAACAACCTATCAAAGTATTTCACCCAACCTTGAGCTCTAACAATGGAGCGAAAATCAAATCCATTGTCAGCCAGAGAATCAAATTCAACCATGGATTCACACAGCACTTCTAGTTTATCAATAGGTGTGAGAAGAGTTCTCTTGGGAGGAGAATATGGAGCAGCACCTAAGCTATCTGAAGTCACAGCAGCCATTGTGGATTGAAACTGAGCAGTTATTGATGAAGAAGACGCCATTGAAGATTGCTTTTTCAAACACTTAGGTTTTGAGTTTTTATGCAGAGAGAACAATAGATGAAAACGCATGTAAATTCTGAGAGTGAAAAGTGTGAAAGTGAATACACAACAAGTATTTATACTAATCACTTAGGCACATCAAAGGTCAGAAAGAACGCACGTTTGAGCAAGCATTAAATGAAGAGAATAAAATCATTTCAAATAATAAATGTTTCTGACAATTTGGGGGGAAAACCAAGATATTTACTATTCAAATTTCACCTCAAACGTCTTTTCAGTTATGTACACGCCACCTCTTCAGATTTTGTGTGACACGTGTTTGCTTGCATGCTGTTCTGAAATCGCTCAAGAAATGAAACGTTAGCCAACGTTCAGATCTTCTAAAGATGGTTAGTTCAGAGTTTCATATCAGAAATATTAATCAGAATAGAATAAATAAATAGAAGAAATACTTCAGATGAATTAAGTATTTTTACATCTGTAACAATTTGCTTCTGATAAATATCATTCTGGACAAAAATCCATACCAATATTTTTCAGAATAAAATTGAATCTATCTTCAACAAGGGGTTTTGTAAAAATATCTGCCCATTGATGATCTGTATCAACAAAGGCTAAATTTATTATTCCCTTCTGAACATAGTCTCTGATGAAATGATGCTTAATTTCTATATGTTTTGCCTTAGAATGTAAAATGGGATTCTTGGACAAACATATAGCAGAAGTATTATCACAAAAGATAGAAATGTTACTCTCAAAAATTTGATAATCTTCTAGTTGACTTTTCATCCAGAGCATCTGCGTGCTACATCCAGCAGCAGCAATGTATTCAACCTCTGTGGTTGAAAGTGCAATTGTGGGTTGCTTCTTGCTGTACCAGGTGTCGTACCTCGAAAAATACGATCCTCGCGATGGCCGCGGAAAAATACTGTTCGAAATAGAGTCGCCACCGAACTTTATTCATTCCAAGGATGGAATAGGAAAATATCGATAAAACCTTTCAGGAGATAAGAACATGGTCATCGCAACCAATATTCTAGGTTTGGGAGTCGATTACGTAAATGGAAGGTATTAGCACCCTCTACGTCCGTTGTACTTAACGGGAACCTCTTGATCGATTCGAGAGTAAAGTTAACTATGCTTGTTTGTTTTCTTCTATGGTTTCTCCTATGGGGGGAATGGATGGTTATAGGATAGGGTGCTCGCCAAGGATTGGGGCCCTTGTGCCTACGTATCTTCACTTATAAGAAGTGGAAAATCAGAGCATTCGTAGTTCGTGGGACTACGGGAAAAAGAGGGAAATGTGCTCGCCAAGATCATCGCAATCTTGTGCCTACGTATCTTCACTTATAAGAAGTGGAAAATCAGAGCATTCGTAGTTCGTGGGACTACGGGAAAAATAGGGAAATGTGCTCGCCAAAATCATCGCAATCTTGTGCCTACGTATCTTACATTCGAAAGGGAATGAAGAATCAGAGCAGCCGTAGTTCGGCTAACTACGGTAAAAGGTTTGGGTTTGGAATGAACGAGAGTTTAGGTTGCATTCTAACTGCTAAACGTTGGCTTGACTGCTCACTAGGGGAGGCTGAAGCACGAGTTTGTTATGCGCGGAAGAAGGGACTAAACAATGTTCTTGGTAAAAGGTGTTTAGGTTGGAGATCGCACGAGGGCGAGGAATTTAGTGTTTATTGTATTGAATGTTTTGGTTAGAGGATATATTTGAATAGGTTTTAAGGTTTCGATTGCGCGGGGGCAAGAAAGAGGAGTTTGGTTAAGTAATTTGATGGAGAATGACGACTATTCGATAAACGAGACGTCGGCCTCGCAATCAATTAATCGGAGCATTATTGGAATGCTAGATTCCAACAACACCTTTTTCATTCGACTAAATTCGAAGTATGTGTTTAAAGTTGTGCTGAGAAACGAAAAAGTGATTGACAAGCAACCTAAGAGCGTGCCTTAAGAGCTCGTCACTCAGGAATTCCAGGAATGCGAGATTCCAAGAGCTCTTATTCTTTCGGAAATAGTTTGGGTTAGAAATCGCACGAGGGCGAGGAACTAATGTTTGAAAATATTCAATCGCACGGGGGAGAGAAAAGAGTTGGAATGTTTTAAGGGAGAATGACAACTACTCGATAAATGAGACGTCGGCCTCGTAATCAAATCAATCGGGACATCATTGGAATGCTAGATCCCAACGATACCTTTTTCGTTCGAAGTATGTTTGATGGATAATTTAGACGCGTAAGAGTTTGAATTGAAAGAGATTTTTGATTCAATCACACGAGGGTGAGAAACGAGGTTATGCGGGTTGAAAAAATATGAGGAATGACGACTACTCGATAAACGAGACGTCGGCCTCGTAATCAATTAGTCGGGATATCGTTGGAATGCTAGATCCCAACGACAATCTTTTTCATCCCATTAATTATAAAACAGTGTTTGAATGGACAATGGCGGTATTTGTCCAAATAGTTAGGACGCGTGTTTTATGAACGAAAGGTCGAACAACTCACAACCTAAAGCGTACGCCCCAAGAGTAGTTACTCAAGAATCCAAGGAGTGCGAGACTCCAAGAACTCAGTTCTTTCGTAATTTAATTAAGAAAATAATTTGAATTTAGTAACGTAGATGAGTTAAGCTAAGGTGAGCATATTGCTCGGATTAGGGTTTGCATACTTCGAGCGTTTTAACAAAGTTGGGTAATTTTAGGGATGAAAGACGAAACAACCACAACTTAAGGCGTACGCCCTAAGAGTGGTCGTTCAAGAATCCAAGAGGTGCTAGACCTCAAAAGCTCACTACTTTCATATTAATTTAAAAAAATATTTTCATTAAACTTATTAAAGGAAAATTTATTATTTAAAAAAAAAAGATATTTAAATTTAATAAATGAGTTTGAAATAATTATTAACATAGATTAAAAATTTATAAAATGTTGTAATAAAAATTAAACTACCTCACCCCTTTTTTAATTAGCTAATACAAAACCAAAAAGAATAAAATTAATTAGCATTGTAATAAAAACTAAATAACAAAAATAATGTTTTTCTATTTCCTAATTAACTTGCTAATTCTCTAACATGTTAATGGAATACTTAAGGATAAATATTCAAACCCCAAAAGCCCACTAATCAGCAAAGCCCAAATTAAGGTGATTTAGGAGGCTGGGAGCCTCCAAATGTTAACACGTGTAGCCGAATAGAAACAGACATAAAAAAAAAAGAACAGGCACAAACCCTCGCGTTGTCAGCTGTTGAAAATGGGGAACATAATTTGCCTAGAAAGATGGAGAAGTAGCATTAATTGATGATCCTAATGATGCTCTTAAAACACGCTTCTCTCTCATCTAGAACAAAATCTCTATCTCCTCACTCTGTTCCTCCCACTCTCTTTCTCCTCCTATCTAACTCTCTCTCTCTCGATAAACACTCTTCCTCACACTCTAAACCTTAATCCTATTATTTACCAACAAAACCTTAAGCATACAAGTTTCAAAATTAAAGCATCAAAATTAAAATCAAAACCTTAATCCTATTATTTGTTAAAACATCATTAACAAATCAACAATCGAATGAAAAAAAGAACGTGCATCGAATAGTTTTTGGGCTGGTGTTTTGTTATCGACTGACCTGAAGGTACGGTATGTGACTCTTCTTCCTCGTTTGTGCGCAGTTTCTTGCTTTCTCCTCCTTTATCGCTTTGTCTATGGTTTACTGGGAATGTTGTATCTTGAGAGTGCATAAACGCGGTTATGCTCACCTTACACAGAGCTCTGATGTGAGCTCTGGGAAGATATGGAAACAAAGAGCTTTAGGATGGGTTGAGGGTAGATTTTCGCAGAGTAACTTTAGGGTTTTTTCTCGTGTTCTTTTGCCAATGAATAAGACCATATTTATAGGTTTTTTTTTAGGGTTTTTGATACGTGTGAGGATTTGAATTTTTGTTGAAGGGAGGGCTTAATCCGTGTGAGGTAGGACAATGAGGAGCATTTGGGGTAGTACGATTCTGTTAGGAGGTAATACCATGATTTCTGCTTTTCTGAGACTTGATAGTGACTTCTGTGTTTGTCTGTAGTGAATTAAAAAAAATTGCTTTTTACCCTATTTTTTACTGTATGGACCTTTAGGATTGTTACTGCTGTGCTGATGTGGCTTTGGATTTAACTTCATTTTACCTTATACTGTTATTCTTTGTGAAATGGTCTCAATCTCTTATGTTTGCAACATTTTTCTTACTGTAATTGCTGAGTTTAATCAACTGATTTTTCATATCAGGTTCTTGCTCATACCTGGTTCTATCTCATCATTCAGTAGCATTGGAATTCTGGATTGTTATCGGTTCTCTTATCATGGTAGTGCACTACTCTATTTATACATTGCCTTTGAACTTCATGTTTCGATAAATGCTTCTTATCTGTCAAAACTTGTGCAGGATGGTGATAAGCTCGTAACTCCGCAACCAGATTTGTGGCATCTTCTCTAGGGACTGTATGGTTGCTACGAAAGCTATTGGTCCAAATCCACATGATTTCTGCCTCTTCTCCCCATATTCATCCATAATGTCAGCAAGAAAATCTGTGAGTCCAGCAACAGACGTTGGTGGCTGGGATCCTTCGGAATCAGGGGTAGAAATTATACTATCAAGATCATCAAATATGACAACAGAAGGTGCGTGGTTTATAGCTTCAGTTATATGGCTTGCAAGTTCTTGGCGAATAATTGGGACCTTCTCCAAAGCAAGTTTTGAGCAGGAAACAATAATTATGTGTGCTAAGATGTCTTCACGATTCTCAAGGGATTTTGCCACATTCATTGCCAGTATAGTTTTCCCAGAGCCCGGAGGTCCATATATTAGAACATGTCCGGGAAGTGGCAGGTTGCATGAACCAAACCACAAACCACATGCTGAAGATAACAATACCAACATCCTATTGATAACATCAGAAGCAGCTTTCTCCATCCAGCCAAGGAAAGATACATTTGAACTAATTTGGTCTTCGGAGGTTCTGTCTTCCATAAAACGAAGAGAAACAGGATCACTCAATTTCACTCTTTCAAAAAGCTTCAGATCCTCAATGTTGATGTTATTGAGTTTTCCACCAAGTGAAACTTCATATGCATTAAGTTTCCCATGATGCAGATCTTCTTCACCAAAGGTCAATAAAAATAACATTTCAATTGCCTTGCCGATGTTTTCTGAAGAAGTCAGCTGAAGCTTCTCATCACTCCCAATCTTGTAACAGCTTAATTCAAAATGAAGCAAAGTTTTACTACCAATAACCAATGAATTAACTTCCACCCCCGTAATGGAAGTAATTGCCTCAAGCTGGGCAATATACCATAGTCGTACAAGAATTTGTAATCCCTTTTGATTCTGGGATCGGTTTGCAACCTCTTCGTCTGCTTTGTTACTAGATTCATCAGAGAGAGCTGCAACAACTTCATTGTGGATCGACCAATTTAGGGTATCCAAAGTGACACCCGAAGAAGCTTTTCCATGCAATTTTTCATCAATGTGATTCCTGTTTTCATCATGCTGCCAATATTTGAGGAAGCTAGAATGAAGGTAATTTCTGTTTCTTTTCAACCATGGAAATTGAAAACAATGGTCATTTAATTTTATAGTTCTTTCCCATTCAAGTAAATCCTTCATCAATTGTAGGTGTTGAAGCAAATAAAGTTTTAGTTGCACATCTGATACTTCACGCATACACTAGATTGTACAAGGATTATTTAAGTTTAAATTGTGTGCCCTGACCCGACAATTTCTTTTACCATGCATAACTGCATATCACTGGTTCTTTAAAATGTATGCAGAAAGGAGATGATCTTGGCAAGTTCAGGCAATCGAATGAGATATTGTTTGTTGATGGGTATCCAGGATATCAGCAGTTAATGTCCCTTGTAGAGAACTGTATGCAAGTAGTTTGTGAAGTCAAAGGTAGTATTCTTGTATACCTTTTACTTACACACATTCTTTAGTTAATGTCCCTTGTATATTTAGTTAATGTCCCTTGTAGCTTCTGTTACCGACATTCTTTACCCCTTCTTCGTATACTGCCTCGGTAACAGAAGCAGGACCAAAAACTTTGTCAAAAGTAAAGGATGCCGGTTGAGTAGCACGTTCATATTGCGGCGGTTTATACACAATAGTATAATCATCAATGCAATCCCATGCCACCTGGTCTTTAGCCAATTGTTCCCTCTTAATTTCCTTGTCTGAATTTGGTTTAACAGGTGAAATGTATTGACTACTCTCTATATGAGCTATTTTCTTTGCAGGGCTAACATAACTCTTTTGGTTGAAATTACGGCGTAACAAGTAGACGTAGTCTCCGCATTGCTAGGTGGAACCTGAGTAACCTCGGGTGGGGATATATTTGTATCACTGTGACTGGAATTTACCCTTGGAGGTGTCTTTGGAACTTGGTGGTTCATGGTAGGAATCTGGTTCCCTTTATTTTGAAAGCTACTTTACGCGTATGGCTTTATGACTTTGCGTTGAATTTATTTGCAGGCACAACGCTCATGACTAATTTGTAATTCATGCACAAGATGTTTATGATGGAACTTTTGGCCATGTATCATTGATCTCTACCACTTTTAAAAATCTTGAGCAACGTGTCGGTTCTTCGCCTCTATCACTGCAGCTTGGCATATTAGTTTTCAATCACTTTGTACCATAGCAAAGACTTTTAAAGTTGTCTCCTCATTGAATTTATACTTTCAAATTATACAGCTTTGTATTATCTTTGTAAAAATAATTCAATATAATTTCAGCATTTTTCTTCTTTGAATTCCTTTCATCACACACTTAGAATGAGGCCAGCTTGTGTTTTGTTGAGAAGTTCTTACGCCCCTTGAAATGTACTGGGCTTGTATGCCTCGGATATAAACTAAATGGTAGGCTGTTTTGAAAATATTTACCCTTTTTAACACAATTATCCATGATTCTTGATGTAAGATTTAAACAAGTTCATTGTTAGCTGGCCAAGCAAAACATAGTACAAGTCCTTGTAAACTAAACTCCATAAAAATGATTCCTAATCAAACTTTGCATTGAAATGTTTTGAAAGCCATCAAGTCGAGATTGGCTATGAGTAGTTTAATCATAATTGTAAAATAATGTTGTAGCCCACACATGACTTGAATTTAATATACCTATGGCTTGAAACTAAACCCCACAAATTTGGCCTTTGTAATACTCAGAACGAAATGTAGCAATATGTTTTTTTGAAATTTGTAAGCTAAATCAAAGTTTGCCACAAACTGATTTAGAATCCAAACATAGCTTGACGCTTGTAACCAATTTGAACAAAGCTTGAAGCAAACGACTGGGCCTATAAGCACCGTGTGATATCTTTGTACAACAATCATGTTACGAAAATAGATCCAACCATCATAATCATCTGACCATGAGGACACACATGAGTTTGGGTATAAGGGCTAAAGGCGTGCTCTTCCCATCATAAATTGTTAGAGATTATAACCATAATGTGTACACACATGGTCTTTATAAACGAAGCCTTAGGTAGTTATAGCCAGAAATCGTGAAGCAGTAAAATAAACACTAGATACTGAAGTAGGACAAATTTGGGGTATGACACCAGGAGATTAGATTTCTTCCTAGAAATTGACAACTTCCAGAAGTACTTTTTCTTTCTACTCTGTCTCCAGCATAGTCAGCATCACAGAATCCAACTAATTTGAAATCATCAGATTTTCTGTAACACAAACCCACATTAGAAGTACCTTTCAGATACCTTAGAATCCTCTTGACAGCTGTCAAGTGTGATTCTCTAGGATCTGATTGAAATCTAGCACACAGACAAACACTGAATAATATGTCAGGTCTAGAAGCAGTGAGATAAAGAAGAGAACCAATCATACCTCTGTAGAGCTTCTGGTCTACTTTCTTACTTACCTCTTCTTTGCCAAGAGAGCTAGTAGGATGCATTGGAGTCTTTGCCAGCTTGCTGTCAGACATGTTGAATTTCTTCAGAAGTTCTTTAACATACTTTGTCTGATGTATGTAGGTGCACTCTGGAGTTTGATTAACTTGGATTCCTAAAAAGAATCTGAGTTCCCCCATCATGCTCATTTCAAATTCTGCCTGCATACATGTAGCAAACTCCTTTCCAAGCATAATATTTGTTGATCCAAAAATAATATCATCTACATAAATTTGGCAAATTAGAAGATCTTTCTTTATAGTTTTACAGAATAAAGTTGTATCCACTTTGCCTCTGATGAAATTCTTCTCCAGAAGAAAATTACTCAATCTCTCATACCAAGCTCTGGGAGCTTGTTTTAATCCATATAGAGATTTCTTTAATTTGAAAACATGATCTGGAAATTTTTCATTTTCAAAACCAGGAGGTTGGTGGACATAAACTTCTTCTTCTATAATACCATTAAGAAAGGCACTTTTAACATCCATCTGATACAGAGTGATGTTATTCTGTGCAGCAAAAGAAATAAGAAGGCGTATAGATTCTAACCTTGCCACTAGAGCATATGTCTCAGTGTAATCAATACCTTCTTGCTGACTGTATCCTTGAGCAACCAGCCTTGCCTTATTCCTCTCAACTTCTCCTTTCTCATTTAGTTTATTTCTGAAGACTCATTTTGTACCAATAATATTGAATCCTTGAGGTCTTTGAACTAGATCCCATACATCATTTCTGCTGAATTGGTTTAGCTCTTCTTGCATGACAATAATCCAATCATTGTCTTGCAGAGCTTCTTCTACAGAAGATGGTTCAATTTCTGACACTAGTCCAAATAGTGATGCCTCAGATGATCTTAGAAAGGATCTTGTTCTGATGGGATCATCCTTCTTTCCAATAATGACATCCTCTGGATGAGAAGCTCTAATTCTGGATGATGATCCTCTGATAGTTGATTCTTCAGAAATATTTAGATTATTCATCTGAGAAGTTAAGGGAGTAGCATCTGGAGTTGCTTCTGATTCCTTCACTTGAAGTTTGTCTGCTTCTGGAACTTCAGAGTCAATAAAGACTACTTCCCTATCTGCAGAGTTATCAACCTGCTTTGGCTTTTCAGAGCCAAGCTTATCATCAAATCTGACATGAATGGATTCTTCCACAATCTGTGTCTCAGTGTTGTATACTCTGTAGCCTTTAGAGCGTTCAGAATATCCAAGCATGAAACACTTTTGTGCTTTGGAATCAAACTTGCCCAGATTTTCCTTAGTGTTTAACATATAACAAATACATCCAAAAGGATGAAAATATGAAATGTTGGGCTTTTTGTTCTTCCACAATTCATAAGGAGTCTTCTTCAGAAGAGGTCTAACAGACACTCTGTTCTGAATGTAGCATGCTGTATTGATTGCTTCTGCCCAAAAATGTTTTGCCAGATTTGTCTCATTGATCATGGTTCTGGCCATTTCTTGCAAAGTTCTGTTTTTCCTCTCTACAACCCCATTCTGTTGTGGAGTTCTAGGACAGGAAAATCATGAGCAATGCCATTTTTAGAAAAATATTTTTCAAAATATTTATTTTCAAATTCACCACCATGATCACTTCTGACTTTTATAATTTTGAAATTCTTTTCATTCTGGACTTGCTTGCAGAAGTCAAAGAACACAGAATGTGACTCATCCTTGTGTTTCAAGAACTTTACCCATGTCCATCTGCTAAAGTCATCAACAATGACCAATCCATACTTCTTGCCTCTGATGGATGCAGTTTTCACTGGTCCAAACAGATTAATATGAAGTAGTTCTAATGGTTTAGAGGTGGAAACAACATTTTTTGATTTGAAAGATGTTTTTGAAAACTTCCCTTTCTGGCATGCTTCACAAAGAGCATCTGAAGTGAACTTCAGATTAGGGAGTCCTCTGACAAGATTAAGTTTATTAATCTGAGATATACGTCTCATATTAATATGGCCCAATCTTCTGTGCCAGACCCATTGCTCTTCATTAACAGACAAGGGGCATTTAACATTTTGAACTTTAAGTTCTGAAAGATTTATTTTATAAATGTTGTTTTTCCTCTTACCACTAAATAGGATAGAGCCATCCTTCTGACTAATAGCTTTACAACATTTTTGATTAAAAGTTATATCATAACCATTGTCACTTAATTGACTTATGGACAATAAGTTATGCTTTAACCCTTCAACAAGTAAAACATTAGTGATAGAGGGAAGTTTACCATTTCCAATGGTGCCAGATCCAATGATCTTGCCCTTCTGGTTCCCTCCAAACTTCACGTCCCCTCCAGATCTAAGTTCCAGGCTTTGGAACATAGACTTTTCTCCTGTCATGTGTCGTGAGCATCCAGAGTCCAGGTACCATGATTGGTGTCCTGACCTTGCTGCTAAGAACATCTGCAACAGGAATTATTTTGTTTTTAGGTACCCAGATCTTCTTGGGTCCTTTGGGGTTAGTTGGTTTGTAGGTTTGTCTAAACTTCTGTTTTGCAACATAATGTTTATTCTGACTTGCCTTAGGTTTAAACACATAAGTACTCTTCTCAGAGCTTGTGTGTTTAATGTCATTCAAGTGACCAAATTTGAATTGAGAATACAGAGGTGTCTTCTTGATGAAAAGTTTGTCAACAGGTTTTGGATTGCTTCCAGATGAAGACTCATATCCAATGCCTCTTCTGTTGTTTCCACTAACACCATGGATCATGCAAGCCATCTTGCTTCTGTCTATGCTCTTAGTGAGAAATCTCTGAAAGCTAGAGTCATATTTTTCTAAAATATTTTCACATGACTTAGTCTCAGATTCAGATTCTTGTTGAGTTCTTTCAAAGTCATTTTTGATTTTCAAATTTATTTCTTTTTGCTCAACAAGTTCAGTTTTTAGAAGATCAATTTCAGATTCAAGATTGCTTTTCAGCTTCTTGCATTTGAGTTTGATGTTGTTATAACTTTTAAGAACTTCTGTTAAAACTTTAATGAGTTCTTCTTTGGTAAGTTTAGCCATTACCTCTTCTGCATCATCATCAGATTCAGATTCTGATTCATATCCAGAGGTACCTTCCTCTTGATCCTCTGTGCTAGCCATCAGTGCAACGTTTGCACATTCTTCTTCTGATTCAGAAGATGATTCACACTCATCTGAGTCATCCCATATTGCCATCAGAACCTTCTTCTTTTTGTTGAACTTCTTCTTAGGTTTTTCTTTCAGAAGTTTGGGGCAGTCATTCTTGTAGTGCCCAGGTTCTTTGCACTCATAGCACACAACTTCTTTCTTGGCAGATCTTCTGTGACTAGAAGATTCCTTTCTGTTGTCAGATCTTCTGAAGTTGTTGAACTTCTTTCCCTTGTGTTTCCAGAGTTTGTTAATCCTTCTGGACAACATGGATAACTCATCTTCTTCTTCAGAAGAAGATTCTTCAGAGCTTTCTTGAATGACCTGCAAAGCTTTAGCAGTTTTGTTAGATTTTAATGCTACAGATTTACCTTTATCTTTCTTCTGAGGTTCATCTTCCTCAAGCTCAATCTCATGGCTCCTCAGTGAGCTGATGAGTTCTTCTAGAGAGATCTTGTTCAGATCTTTGGCCATCTTCAGGGCAGTCACCATTGGTCTCCATCTGATAGGTAGACTTCTGATGATTTTCTTTACATGATCTGACGGGGAATATCCCTTGTCCAGAACTTTCAGCCTAGCAGTGAGTATCTGGAATCTGAAGAACATGGTTTCAACAGATTCAGAGTCTTCCATTTTGAAAGCCTCATACTTCTGGATCAGAGCCAGAGCTTTTGTCTCCTTAATTGAGAATTTCCCTCATGAGTCATTTTAAGGGATTCAAACATATCAAAAGTTGTCTCCCTGTTTGTGATTTTCTCATACTCTGTATGTGAAATAGCATTCAGTAATATGGTTCTGGCTTTATGGTGATTTCTGAAGTCTTTCTTCTGAGAATCTGTCATAGATTTTCTGTCAATCTTTTTGCCATCCCCATCTGTGGGATGTACATATCCATCTATGACAAGATCCCATAGATCAGCATCATATCCTAAGAAAAAACTCTCAATTCTGTCTTTCCAGTAATCAAATTTTTCTCCATCAAACATTGGAGGTTTGGTGCTGATCCTATCCCTCTCTTCATATTTATTGTTAATATTGGACATTGAATTATCAGCCATGATAACAAATAAATATAAATATCAAAGTATATCTCTCTGGATCTTTACTGACACTGTTAAGTGGTAGCACACTCAGAACCAGGCTCTGATACCAACTGAAGGTGAGATAATACTTAGAAGGGGGGGGGGGGGGGGGGTTGAATAAGTATGAGAAATTAAGACTTGAAAATAATCACACAATTATTTTTATCCTGGTTCGTTTAAACAACTACTCCAGTCCACCCTTCCTAGAGTGATTTGCCTTTCTCAACAAGGACTTAATCCACTATTAAATCAAACTGATTACAATAGTATCACCTAAGAACAACAGTTCTTAGTCTTCTCAAGAGCTACTGATTCCAACTGAATCCTCTTAAGGAATAACCTTTACAATCAATGTAAATTAAATACAAGAGTTTTAATGCTTCTAAAAAGCTATTATCACAACAGTGATTTTTCTCTTAAGTTTAAGTACAATGAGATTCTATGAAGAATAAGAATAAATGAGAGCTTTAGAATATATTGATTTCTTTTCAGCAAAGTGTGTAACTGAAGAATGTGGTGAAGTTGTCCTTTTATAGGCAGCTGATCCATGCAAGCTGAACGTTGAAAAGAGAGTCCCAAAAAGGTCTGAGCCTTTTTGTCTTCACATCAAGTGACCTTTCCTAGAAGTAGATGGCACAGAAAAATCCTTTTTGTCTGCGTAAGTGTGTCTAGCACAAATAAGGAAAGAGACGTTGAATAGCTCCAACGGATATATTCTTGAAAATTACTTCTTCAGTTTTCAGCAAGTTCTTCAGAGTCTGAATGGATCAGAGTCTTCTAATGAAAATCAGAACTATGCTGTATCAGAGTCTTCTGCAGCATGTGTGCTTTACAGCATGTTGATCATCAGAGCATTTTGACACAGAACTTCAGTACTTGGCAGCGTAGGTACTTTCAGAAACTTCTGTAGATAAATGCTTTGAGAAACTCTTCAATAAATATTCATCTATGCTTCAGATGCTTCAGCTTCAGATGCTTCTGATTATCTTCAGATGCTTCTGACATCTTTAGATGCTTCTGACTCAGAATGTTCTGGAGCTTCTTGCTTCAGATCCTTCTGGAGACTACGCTCAGGATCTTCTGTAAAGAGCAATCAGATTCTTCTGTAGGGTGCATCTGGCGCTTCAGAGTCAGAATAACTTCTTGTATTCAAAACAGATTTGCTTCTAGAGAGTTAATATTATTTCAATCTGCAGTAAAACTCTCAAACAAATTTTAGAGTATATAATTCTTAAATATAAATTTCCTAACAGTTATCATCAAAACAAAGAGTAATTATTAAGAACCAATCTGTGTTCTAACAACACATTCCTCACACAAATCGGTTGGAATACTAATGTGTGGCAGCCCCGTTACCATTTCACTTTGTTGCAACATTTTTAGATCCCTAAAGTTAAGGTGACCAAGATGGTAATGCCATCACCACTCATCTCTACTTGCCTTGGTAGCTAGAAAACGATGATCCATAACCTTTAACTCAACCTTAAAGGTTCTATTGGTATCCATCGTCCCTTTTAGAATTAACACACCATTAGAGTTCAAAACGCGTAAAATCTTGTCCTCCAAGTGAATTTTGTATCCTCTTTCAAGTGATTGGCCAATGCTTAAAATATTGTACTTAATTCCCGGTATATACAAGACATATTTGATCCTTGAATGTCCTCCATTCCTTTTTCCGATCAAAACATCTCCCACCCCTTCGGCGCTTAAAGTGGTGTCATCGGCAAATTTGACTTTACTTTTTGCCGCTTGATTGATTTGAACAAACCAATCTTTTCGACCCGTCATATGTGTTGAACAACCGGAATCCAAGTACCAATCATATCTCCCTTGGACTCCATCACGAATGGTAACCAATGCATTTCGATCCGAATGCATTTTCTCGCTATTTTCCAGAACGGTGCAGCTGCTGTCCTGCAAACTGTCACTACCGTAGCTGCTGCCCGGAACATTTACAATGCCATAACTCTCCTCCGTGATCATTACTAGAAGGGTTTTCTCATCATCTACCTCTTCCCTAGAAACCTTATCTTTGTTATTATGATTTTCATTCGATTTACTACGACATGAAGTTGCAAAATGTCCTAGCTTTCTACACTTGTAGCATTACACCTTACTCATATCACGCTTCTTAAAACCATTGCTATGACCACTATCCTTGGAGTTACTTTCAACCTTTTCACTCGTCAAATGCTTTGAATTTTGCAAATTGTTTGAACCAAAATTCTGAAAATTTGACTTGCCTCTAGCCGTAAATTTTCCTTTCGACCTCTTATTTTTTTCATTGAAACGCGCTTGCAAAGCAATCTCTGCTTTGATTTTTTCGGCGCCTCTCTTGTCCATCCTTTTTTCATGTGCCTCTAACGAACTTTGTAATTCATCCTTGCTTAAAGTTGTTAGATCCTTCAACTCTTCAATAGCCATAACTATGTTGTCGAAACGCGACGTTAACAAACGCAACACTTTCGATACAACGTTCTGCTCAAGAATCGTTTCCCCACATGATTTGATTTGATTAACTAACTAGGTAATGCACGTAATGTAATCGTTGATCATTTCTTTGTCTTCCATTTGTTTTAATTCGAATTGTCGCTTGTATGTTTATAACCTTACAACCTTCACTTTGACGGCACCAACATATGTTTTCTCCAAGAATAGGGATTTGTAATCCTTCTTCCCCTAATGGTCGTTATTGACACACACATGAATCAAGAATAGGGATTTGTAATCCTTCTTCTTCTTTTGTTTGTGTGTAGCTCTTTAAATGTCTGTAGCCTCTTCACCTAATGGTGTAACTCCATTGATGACGATCTCAAGCACCTCTTGGTAACCAAACAAGACCTTCATTTGTTTCGCCCATTTCTCATAGTTCTTCGAATCAAGAATTGGGAGATTGGCGAGAATTCGATCATTGGAAACAATTTCCATTGTTGCAGTGGATTAGGATTAATAATCAATGCTCTTGATGCCAAATGTTAGAACACAAAAAACAGATCGAAGATTTTAAGAATGGTGGAAGATAGAAATTGGGAAGAAAATGAAATTGAGAGAGAAAGAGAATTTGAGAGAAAAGAATAACAATATTGGATGAATATGAATTTTGACATTAATTTGGAATTGGAATATACAAAGAATATTTATACATTGAGAGAATAACAAATAAAATCTAAAAATACAACTAAAGTGACACTGCTGTTAAATTTTGTTATTTGCTGAAAAACTAACAGTGGTAATCAGTAGAAAAATCAGCAATAACAAAAAGTTAACAGCATCAATAGAATTTGGCTAGTAACCCCTCTTTTCCGCCTTCTGTGTTGCAGAAGTTTGATAGTTTGGTTGAAATTCTTATTGAATTTGCGCCTCGGCAGGATATCCAAGATAAGTTTGGTAGATAGATTCGAATGGATTTTCGGTCAAATCCGTGTTTAATAAATTAAATATGCTGCTGAATTCGGATTCACCCTTGGATGTCGAATCGAAGTTGGCTTTAAATTATGTATGGAAATCAAATGTTCCAAGTAATATCTAGGTGTTTGTGTGGAGTCTTATTCTTAAAAAACTCCAAACTAGGGACGAGTTGGCTAGGCGGGGAGTTATCTCAGGCGTGCATAATCTTGTTTAACTGCTTTACTTTGGCCTGGAAGAATCTCATTTTCATTTGTTTTTCATTGTCCTATTGTTATTGATGTGTGGTATTGCGTTTCTGATTGGAAGGGCATCGGTAGGTTATGTCCTTGGGTTAATATTTCTGAGCATTTGTTGCATTTCAATCATGCTCTTCATGATAGATTGAAGCAAAATTTAAGAATTATCATTTGGTAGTTGTTGTTTGAGTTGTTTGGATTACTTGTAATGATACTCTCTTTAATGGAAGGAAGAAAGGGGTTCTAGAAATTGTTTTGGTGGCTAATTTTCTCTCTTGGGATTAGTTTGAAGCCAGGTTTAAGGGCATAATTTCTTGTCCAAAAAATTATTGGATGTCAAATCCTATAGACTGTTTGTCTTAGGACTTTCTTTTGTATTTGGGTTGAGTACCCATTGTGCTCACTTTTAATACAGTTTTTTCTTATAAAAAAATTAATGATCTTTTATGTTTATTAGTAGATGTTTCAAACATATAAAATGAATTATACAACATGTTTCTTCTTCAATATTGCTTGGCATTACACATTCCTTTTCCTTTGTAGCGAAACATAGTAGATGTCAGGTTGGTAATAGAAAGAACATTAATTTATGGACTGACAATTGGTTGGGATACAAAATTAAAGAATTAAACCTAGTATTGTAAGTGGATATTCAATTTATTCACATTCCTAAGGTTAATTCAATTATTAAAACATTAATTGAACATTTCTTAAGACCTATCTATTTTGTCTCCTCATATTGTTGAAGACATTTTGAAGATTAACTTGTCATTTGATAGCACTATTATTGATAAGATCATTTAGACGTGATCAACAAATGGTGATCTATTTTTTAAAGATGTCTACAATTGTTTCAAGAGGGATTACATTGAGTGTTCTCTGGCAAAGTTCATTTGACATTCCTACATACAACATGCCAAGTCATTCGTAACTTGGAATCTAATGCATAATATTATTACAACAGAAGATAACCATATTTGAAGGGGAATGCCTGTGTTTTCGAGGTGCTCTCTGCAATCATGATATGAAAACTGTAGACAACTTATTTCTTATATGCATATAAATCTTAGTTTTCTAGCATTGGATGAAGCGATTTTTTGACATGAAAATTGATAGAGACATTATTCATGATAAATAGTTGGTTTATATGTCATATACTTCTTTCAAGGGGCATATGTGCTCTATAATTCATGAGTTTACAAATATTGAATGATTTGACATCAAATATTCACTACAAATAAATAGTTTGTTGTCACGTGATATTCACGTCAAAACGTGAAAAATCATGTCACAAATTGATTTTAGCGACGTGACCACTCACGCGGCTGGAGGATGTGTGACAACTCTGTTGCCACGTGAAAATCACGTCGCAACCTTGCCACATAAATTTTACGTCGCAACAAATAATACAGAAATACATGTTTGACAGCCATAGCAGAAAAGATGGCAGACATGTGTAAGAAGCTTGCCACGTGATATTCACGTTGCAAGTTGCGACATGATATTCATGTGACAAGTTGCGACGTGATATTCACGTTATAAGTTACGGCATGAATATCACGTGGCTAAGTTTTTTAATAAAAAAAAAGTGATTTATTTTATTACACCTTTAATAATAATATTAAAAGTTTGTTTATTTAATTATCGTTTAAACGATTTTAGTTTGTATATTATAGTTAAATTTTTAATTATAATTTATTTTATAATTATTTTAAAATAAAAAATTTATAATAAATTATTTCTAATATATATTTATACTATATACTATTAAAAATATATACTATTTAATATATATTTTTTAATTTTAACTATTAAACATGCAATATATACTATTAAATATATACTTTTATATATTTACTATTAAACTTATACTATTAAAAATTTATTCTTTTTCTAATTTGAAAATTCTGTTTCTAATATAAAAGTTCAATATAAACATTCTGTTTTTAATCACATAAAAATATAAATATATAATTTTTTTTTCTGTTTTTGATATTTTCATGTTATATATAATAGAAACAGAATATATATATATATATATATATATATATATATATATATATATATATATATATATATATATATATATATATATATATATATATATATATATATATATATATATATATATATATATATATATATATATATATATATATATATATATATATATATATATATATATATATATATATATATATATATATATATATATATATATATATATATATATATATATATATATATATATATATATATATATATATATATATATATATATATATATATATATATATATATATATATATATATATATATATATATATATATATATATATATATATATATATATATATATATATATATATATATATATATATATATATATATATATATATATATATATATATATATATATATATATATATATATATATATATATATATATATATATATATATATATATATATATATATATATATATATATATATATATATATATATATATATATATATATATATATATATATATATATATATATATATATATATATATATATATATATATATATATATATATATATATATATATATATATATATATATATATATATATATATATATATATATATATATATATATATATATATATATATATATATATATATATATATATATATATATATATATATATATATATATATATATATATATATATATATATATATATATATATATATATATATATATATATATATATATATATATATATATATATATTTGTTTTATATGAATTCAGTTTTAACTAAAAAAAAATTCTATTTTATTTATTTTTTTATATTCAAGTTAAAAAAACATATGTAAATAAAATTAAAACTTTATAATACAATACTTTTGTTTTAAATAAATTATACAATATAGTAAAATATATATAAATACTTTATATTATATTTTTCGTTTTTAAAAAATAATTCTGTTTTAATAAAAATATATACTATATTTTTGTTTTAAATAAATATATTAAATGATTTTTTATTTTTTAATATATCCATATTAATAACATTTTTTTTATAAAAAAAATATAACATTTTAACATCAACCAACAGGCCAATTAATATATCAAAATCCTTTAAAAAATGAAAAAAACAAAAATACTTTTTCTTCAATTTTCTTCAATACATATCAATTAAACACAAAAAGTATTATATTCTAAATGAAATTATGAAGAAAAAAAATTGAAGAAAGATTACAAATTATCTTTGAAGCAAATGAAAGCTGAAAAACGGACTGAAGAGAGAAAGAAACGTATGAGATAGAGATGAAGCTTAGAAAGAGGAAGAATTTAGAAACAGAAAGAGAAGTAGGAGAAATAAAAAATAGAAAGAAAGAGAAAGAGGAAAAATAAAGTAATAAGATTGAGAAAGAGGCAACACGTGCCTCTATATATTCCAATCAGTGACGTGAATTTAACGTCGCAACCTTGTCATGTGATATTCACGTCACAACACCTAACAAATTAATTTTAAAAATCAATGAAAAAAAGGTAGTGACGTGAATTTCACTTCACAACTTTATCACGTGAAATTTACTTCACAAATATTCCAATAGTCATAACTTTTACGTCAGTCAATCTGCACCCCCCAGAACCGATCACTTTAATGTCAGATGGTTTTCTCTCCTAAACTGTTGTGACGTGAATATCACGTCACAACTAAAATTTTGAAAATTTTTAATTTTCCCTCTTTAGATGGCCCAACAATTTTAATTATTTTTTAAAAATTTAGATGTTGCAACGTGATTTTCACGTCACAACTTTTTTTTAATAAAAAACTGACACACCAGATACTAACGTTACACTTATTATTTTATTATCAAAAAATTTAGTGACGTGAAAAACACGTCGCAATTGCCAATTTTTGATACATGTTTTTCACTTTACTAAATTACGTGGCAGACAACAATATTTCTTGTAATAATTGACCTCCTCCGCGCCGTGAATCATACATGTTAATTAATGTTTCTTAGTCATAGTTGGATAAAGGTCATCACATATAAAGTTTCAAGAGGAAATCATAAAATTTCAACTAGCGGTGACATATTCAAAAATATTTTTGGGAGCTGAAAAAATGGAGTTTACACCACCTTTTAAGATTAATTGCATGGAATAATATTTGTTATTGAATATGCTGACAAAAATAGTTAGAGAAATCTTTGGCATTTTTTAGTTAAATGAAAGAAAATTTTACACACTATATGTTTCTTTAAATTCAGGATACCTCAGCTTTAGAGAGAAAAAAATGCATGTGTAGATAGACTAGTCCCTGAAGATTTTTTTGTTGACTATAATATTTGGTGTAATTTACTTTAAGCATTTGAAATTTTTTTTGAGATAAGTTGAACATGTCTAACTACCATTTTTGCTAGCTTTTTAATTAGGTTTGTCTTCCAGTCCATTTTATTTTTTCTTTTTGATTAAATAGATTGTCTTTATTAAAAAAATAATATATTTTATTACATAGAAGAGGTGTCAATTCAATTTAGCAAATCTCAAGGAGGGTGAGTGTAATATTTCCTATTATTTGATAATAATATAAATTATACTATTTTTCAAAAAATTCAAAAAAAAAATATAATTAACTTTTTTTAAGAATATTAAAAAAAATTGAACTAGTTTTTTCTTATGATATATTATTTGGTTAAAAAATCTTTACATGATACTAATTCAAATGAAGGTTTTCCATTGGCCAAATTTTGACTAAGTCATTAGGCCTCGACAGTGCAACTGCTAAAAATATGATTTTGATGAAGAAATTGTTTTGGTGACTAAATTTCTCTCTTGGGATTGGTTTGGAGCCAGGTTTAAGGGCATAATTTCCTGTCCAAAAAATTATTGGATGTCAAATCCTATAGACTGTTTGTCTTAGGACTTTTTTTTTTTTAATTTGGGTTAGTACCCATTGTACTCACTTTTAATACAGTTTTTGCTTATAAAAAAATCAATAATTTTTTATGTTTATTAGTAAATACTTCAAACATATAAAATGAATTATACATCACGTTTCTTCTTCAATATGGCTTGGCATTACACATTCCTTTTCCTTCGTAGCGAAACATAGTAGATGTTAGGCTTGTAATGGGAAGAATATTAATTTATGAACTGACAATTGGTTGGGATACAAAATTAAAGAATTACACCTAATATTGTAAGTGGATATTTAATTTATTCACATTTCTAAGGTTAATTCAATTATTTAAAACATTAATTGAACATTTCTTAAGACCTATCTATTTTGTCTTCTCAAATTGTTGAAGACATTTTGAAGATTAACATGTCATTTGATAACACTATTGTTGATAAAATCATTTAGACATGATCAACAAATAATGATCTATTTTTTAAAGATGCCTACGATTGTTTCAAGAGGGATTACATTGAGTCTTCTCTGTCAAAGTTCATTTTTCTTATGATTATTTGGTTTAATTTTGAATTTGTTTTTTCTAATTATGATTATTTGGTTTAAAATCTTTACATGATACTAATTCAAATGAAGGTTTTCCATTGGCCAAGTTTTGACTAAGTCATTAGGCCTCGACAGTGCAACTGGTAAAAATATGATTTTGATGAAGAAAATGGTTAAATAGAAGACGTGGGTTTTATATACATCATAACTATGTAGGCTAATTGGAAAACATTCTAGTCTCACAAGCAAGGGTCAAGGGTTTGAATTTAGAGAGAGAGAGAGAGAGAGAGAGAGAGAGAGAGAGAGAGAGAGAGAGAGAGAGAGAGAGAGAGAGAGAGAGAGAGAGAGAGAGAGAGAGAGAGCACTAGAATAAATAATACATTTTATGACAAAAATTTCACCGCAGTCAACAAACAATCTAGGTGTGAACCATAGGCGCGCCATGTTTAAATTTTTTTTAAATACTACCTATTCTCTCGGTTGAGTTGACAACAAAGAGAATAAGTATTCAAGCAACCCACATTAGAATCCCAACAACTGCACTTTAACAACTTTTAACTTCATTATATTTTTGTTTATGACCTATTACCTCGATTGATTTGGAAACTGAAAGGAAAAGTATTTAGAGGGACATTTTTTTGAATCTCGTCAACTGCATTGTTGGTTCCATGGTTCTATGATATAGAATTGACCATGGTTCTATGATTGGCTAAATTGTGGTAAAACAAGATTCTGCACTAATGTTAAGTAGGATGTCATTACCATAGCTATGACATCACTAAAGGAGCAAGCTGGAGCTGTCATGGAGGTTATTGCCAAAGTAATGACATATGAATAACAGAACTGGTGTCATGGATGCAGTAGGAGCTAGCAGTGGCTGAAATCAAGGTCGAGTGCAGCAAGAGCAAGCAAGAGCTAGCAGAGGCTGAAGAAAGGACAGTTGTCATGGATGTCATTACCAAAGTAATGACATAGCTGTCTGACACAACAGGCACTGCTATGGGTTAGCAGTAGAAGAAAGGACAGCTGTCATGGATGTCATAACCAAAGTGATGACATATCTGTCTGGCACAACAGGCACTGCTATGGGTTAACACTAGTCTAGTTCCTCACAGGCAGTGTGAGGTGTGCAGCCACAACAGGTTAAGCTGTGATGAAGTTCCTCACAGGCAGTCTGAGGTGTGCAACCACAACAATGTGAGTTGTGGTAAGTGAAGTATGCTGTCATGTGTTGTAAACAGGATGTCATTACATATGGTGCAGCAGAAGCTATGTGCAGCAGGAGCTAACAAGAGCAGATGACAGAACTGATGTCATGAAGAACTGCTGTCATGAATGTCATACTGAATTTCATGACATTGATCGTATGACATCGTGTCTGGTACAGCAGGGGCTGCTAGTGTATATCTCTTGACAAAATTGGTTTGGATTGATGAGACCATGTTGAAAATACCTCATCAGTAAATATGTCAAGGAGATGGATTAGGAACAAGAACAGATTGTATTGGTATTCATAAAAGGAGCTTGGAGACCTTTTAGGAAACTTGAAGATACTTGTTTCTAATATTATTCTGCAGAAGATTGGAGAAACCATGACTGTCATGAAGAAGATTCAGCAGGAGTGTGCAGCAGAGCAAGCTGGTCAGCTAAGAGTGAGCAAAAGCTGAATGTCACACTGAATGTCATGACATGGATCGTATGACATCAGATGGGCTGAGTTTTTTTTCTGTTATGATACCTGATTTATATCAGGCTAAATATCAGGAAACATGTTATGACTTTTGAGCTATCTCAGGAGAGATTCAAGGCAATGCTGACCATGCCATGACCTAATTGGACAGCACCTTGAATTATGGAAATTAGTTTTACTTTATTAAAACTAATATTTGTTACTTCTACACAGCCCAAGCCCAGTCTGCACGACTATAAAAGGAGGAGCAGAAGCAGAAGAAAAGCAAGCACTCACATCAAGAAAAATCAGAGTGTAAAATAGAGGTCTAGGGTTGAGAGTCCCTTGTGTGTAAGTCACCCTTTGTATCTTTTGATACATTGTGGTAGACATAATTGTAAGCAAAGAGGGTTGTTCTTCACGTGCAAAGTCTGCGTAGGAATACTAGCTTGTAATCCAAGCAATTGTCTGGTGGATGATTGTTTTGACTAGGTAGATTCTAGGCTGTGTCTCACTCGAAGCTGTGAAGCAAGACTGTGTGAGTTCCTTGGTCAAAGCTGTGAAGCAAGATCTAGGTGTGTATGGAGTGTCTCTTCATACTGTCTTTGTAATTGTTTGATATCACTGTTGTATGATAGTGGGGGAGTGAGTGGGTATACTCAGGTACTAGAGTGTCTCTAGGCTGAAGTGTCATTGGGTAGAGATTAAGTGAGAAGTGCAAATTGGAGGTTTGACTTTGAATTGATTCTACTAATAGTGAATTTCCTCCCTGGCTTAGTAGCCCCCAGATGTAGGTGTTGTTGATACCGAACTGGGTGTACAATTACTGTGTTATTTATCTTTCTGCATTTACAATTCTGTAAGTTAAATGGTTAGATAAATAGTATGACAGACTACAGATGTCACAACAGATGTTGTGACATTGGTCATGACATTGGGACAATTTAAAGAAATATAAATTGGTCAAGATCTGTCCTCGTCCTTGTTGAGCAGAGATCAATGTTCTTGGAACACATGTGATCTGCATAGCCAGAATTTCATGCATTTTAACACCTTTTATTATATATTTTTTAATGTTTTTTTTACGACTTATTACCTATATTGAGCTAACCAACATTTTAAAACTAGATCGATCATTAAACCGTTGAGGGTGTTGGGTCATTGGTTCATTGTTCGAACCATTAAGTCACTGGTCGAACCACATGACTAAAATGGATAACTTGGTTAAATAAATTGATCTTTACAACAAAACTTTAAAGTTATTCAACTTATCGAACCAGATGACTCTGCCTCTAAGAAAATCAAGACACTTACAAGTTTTTAAAATTTCAAATATCATAATTTCACAATGTTGCGGTGGAAATAGGATATAAAACTATTAATTAGCTTGAATCACATTTTTAATTCATAATCGATCTTTGATTTAACCGAAGGAAAATGTCAAATGAAGGAAAACCTATTTTTGCATCGTAAACACAATGCAGGGAGAGACCTAGGTAAAGGGTTGATTAAGCTTAGGGAAGGTACTAACACCCTAAATTTCTGTAGTACTCTACAGGAACCTTTTGTTTAAAGTATGCTTTTTATTTTATTATCTGTTTTAAATATATACTGAGCTAAGGGATAGAGTGACTTAAAAGACCTAAGGGTTAGTCCTAAGTTTACTCGCCAAGACTCACATCTTGTGTGTATCCGAGGTAGGGGATGAAATCAGAGTAATCGTAGTTGTCCTCGAAAGGGAGGTTAGAAACTTCTTGACTGCGGTCAAGGTTTCAAGGGAAGTAAGCCTTTCTTAAGGACACTCTTACGTGGAGTCTTGAAACTCCTATTCCTACGTTGATTTTGTCAATTGAAAATTAGGGTTAAGATTAGGAATTCCACGGCGGGAAACCCTAAACAGAGTACGACGACTCTTTGACCTAATGCTATGGTAAAGGGAATTTTCGTCCACGGCGGGACACCTAGGCTATTAGGGTTTTGAAACATTCAAAAGGGTAAGGCTATTGACTCGGAGGTCAAAATGTTAGACCTAATCCTTCGGAAGGTTAACGGACAAAATTATGCAGATGATGAATTATTACATGGCAGAATTAAAGTACGGAAAAAAATGAAAGCAGTAAAGAAAAACAATGCGATGATAGCCTCGCGTAAATTACATCCACGAAAGTATAAAATAAGGACGACATAACGTGCAACAATGGCCTCGCATAATTACAATTGAAAAACATGACGATACGAGCAAAATGGAATATTGATAAGCTGAAACAAACAAGATAATGAGGGTTAGACAGACAGTGAACAACAAAAGCTTATTTTTTTGAATTTTATTAAAAGGGAAGAATTAATTTTTGCATTTAAGAGGAGAAACCATTTTTACCACTTATCTATTTTTACTAAAAATTATGTTTTAATTTTATTAAATAAATTGGTTTTAACTTTAAGGTTTTTTTTAATGAAAAGAAAGTTAGTTTTAATTTTGTAAAATGTTTTAATTTTAAAAATGTTTTAATTTTTAATTTTTAAAGCTTAAAAAATGTTCTTGTTCTTTTAATTAAAAAAGTTTAGAAAAATTCTCTTTTGTTTAATTTAAAAAAGGTTTTTATTTTGGTATTAAATTCAATAACAACTCTAATTAACTAATATTATCCTAAATTTTATTTAAAAAATAATTCCCCTTTTTTTTAGATGATCATTTGGTTTTGGGTTTAATTTTATAAAAAATGAATGAATAATTACAACTATAAAAATTATATTAACTAAACTTAATATTAAACTATAATAAAACAAATAAAATAATAACTAACAAATAAAACTAGAAAAAATAAAAAAAGAAAAAGAAACTAGGAACAGGAACGAAACTAAAAGGGGGTAGGGAGGACTGATTCGGTTCATTCTAAACCTTTAGGGTTTCATTTGAGACTCTCTTCCTCTTCATCTGAGCCACCGGCGCCGTTAACGTTGTCTCGAAGCATTCTCCCATTTCACTTTTTTTATTGCATGTCTGTATTTCCGACCTTCTCCTTCTTTAAACCTCACCTGAAATACAAAACAAATCAGAAAAAAAAACCAGCTTTAACATGATCGGACGCTTACGTTCGTGTTCGTTAGCGATGATGGTCGATGAGGAATGGAGGTTCTGAGGCCGTCGCCGGTGGTAGTGACGACTTCACGGCCGCCGCGATAAGCTCCTCTCGTCGTTCGTTTTGATGGATGACGGTGGTGTCGAACCCTTTTAGATTTTGGCCCCCGTTCGTTGAATCTTCTTCCCCTCTTCTTCTTTCGATTTGAGGTGATGATGAAGGATTCTTGAAATCCTCTGAACCTCGGTTTGCTGCTTTTTTGTTCGTTTGTTGCTTAGGGTTTTTCGATCCTTTGAACTTTTGAAGATGAGTTTTTATATCTTCTTTTACGGTCCGGGATGGATCCGTGTTTGTGATGACCTTGATGTTTGAGTTGCAGGATTTTCAGAGACCTACAGGCTCGTTGCGATTTTCTTGTCGTGGATCTGTTGTTTCTTGCGGCGTTTTTGATGAACCTCCTTGAGTTCGTTTAGATTTTGCTGGAGACTTATGGTTTGATTTCGTTTCTGGCTTGAACGAGTTTCATGGAGATTTTTTAGGAACGAATGGATTTTAATCCGTGTACTGTGTGATTTTTGTGGACATGTTGTTTAAGTTGTGTTTGGCTAAAATTGCTTTTCTAGATAAGTGCTTTTTCAAATAAGTGCTTTTTCAAAAGTGCTTTTTTCAAAAGTTCTTTTCCAACAGCAAATCTCTTTTTCCATAATCACTTTTTCTTTCTCTTGTTGCCTTGTCTGAACAGATTATTATCGGTTCTTAGCCCGAAGTCACAAAACAAGTCGGGAGTCGGCGACAGAGTAATCTGTTGCCCTCCTGACGCACCCGATGATGACATTGGCTCTGAGGGTGTCGGAAAAAACTAACCGATAACATTGTCCGTTTTTGCTGGTTTGAGAAAAAGTCGGAAGTTCAAAATCGAAGAAAATGGACACAAGATTAGTTTAGGAAATTTGGATAAAAACTGTAATTTAAAAAAATGTAAATTTATTTTGTTTTATTTTGTTTTTGTTATTGTAACATTTATTTTTTATATAACAGAATTTATTCAATTTAGATTAATGTATTGTCAAAAAACATAAAATGAAATGAAAAACTATTACTAAAATGCATATTTTTGTTTTCTTCTAAAATTAAATGAAATCAATTTAAAAATAATATGAGAAAAATATTTAAAAAGTAAAAACTATTCTTAAAATGAAATAATAACAATATTTGAAAAATGGAATAAAATTGGTTTAAAATGAAATGAAAACAAAAATGAAAAATGAAATACCAATGAAATGAAATTGATTTAAAAAATGCAAAAAAAAAAAAAATTGATTTAAAAATGAAAATAAAAATTATTTTTGATTTTAAAATGAGGTGAAAACACCACTAAAATTCTATATTTTTTTAATTAATTCCAGATTCATCCAATTTTCCCGACTAATCCCGTCTCTCACATGTCTTTTGATTAAACCTTCCGGCCGTTCAAATGAGCAACCTTATCTGAATAAATCCAAACTGTCTGATTAAACTCAAAGGATCACATTCTCCGACTAATTTCAATCCAATAACTTGAACCGATTTAATTTCAACAACTCAAATCCTCCTCAATCAAACCATTCCAACTACACCTCGGCCTCGAAAAACGGCTCAAATTTACTGACTACAGCTCAAAGTTCTTAAATTGACAGTCGGCTGCAAGCAAATGAACATTAGCGGTTAATTAAAGAGCGCGCAACGTGATTTTTCCTGCAAAAATCAAACTACTACACAAACCCGTTAGCGGTTAATTAAATGCAATGCAAAAATGCAATGGGATGCGAAATGAATCAAATCTTTGGGAAAAATTTGGGGTATTACAGTTACCCCTATTTAAATAGCTTCACTAGATGATTTGAGCGACGTAGGCTCGAGAAATCATGGTGAAAGGGATTTAAATATAGATAACCAAATATTTTGCCCTTAGATGCAGTGATATGCAATGCTATGGACAAAACGAGACAAACTAATGCTGACAATGTGATGAGGACGTAATCCAAGACATAAATGATACAATGCAAAGCTTAGGAGGTCCTATGACAAGGGCACGTGCAAGAAGAGTCAATGATTATTTAGTTCACTTCATGATCAAGTCAATAGAATGCATGGGCCAGATTAAAGAAAAAGAGCCCAAGTTGATTCTTATCATTCAAGCATGTGATAAAAGGCCCAATAATGCATAAATAAATAAAAATAAAGGAAATACCAATACCCACTCTATAATGGACGAAAATTGCAAGAGAATTGGTAAATAAAGAATTGCCATTATTCTGCCCTTTCAAGAACCCCACTATCTCTTCTTTATTTTGCACTTTCTTTGTGATAACTCAACCCACTATCATGATAATTAGTGACTGAAATCCTTTTGTTTTCTTAGGAGTTAATTTTTACTTATTTCATCATCTTAAGCCATTCCTATATAAAGGAGGCATGTATCTTCGTTTTGGATCAATGAATTTTGTCGAGTTTACACATTGTGCAAGTGAGAGTATTTGCTCTTAGGTCCTGAATTGAACCAAAATTGATCTTATCAAGAAATCCTTTTCTTGTGGTGATCCTCATCCATAGGCTTATCATTATCCCTTGGATTTGAAAGAGTGTGGCGCCCCTTCTAATTAATTCCATTTCTTATTTCTCATTTATTTCATATCAGTCTCGTTTATTTTATATGCATGTATCAAATTCTGTCATTCTTTCAATTATAAGGCAGATTACTTCCTTTGAGTCACAAAAGAATTAATATTCCAAAAGTTAACAAAGTTGTTTCAGGAATTTTGAAGGAAATGCATAATTCTCAAAAGTTAGTGCATATCAAGTGGTATCAGAGCCTGGTTCCAAAACAAAAAGGGCCGAAATGTGGTAAAATGTCTATATTCTTGTTCTTCATTATTATCCATTTATCATTATAAAAAAAAGGGTATAAAAAAATTGAAAAAAAAGGGATCTAATTGTTAAAGATTGTGATTCAAAAAAAAAATTCTATTTTTTTCTTGCCACACTCTTAAAATTCTCCTGGTTTCCTGTGTTTTAGAGTCTTTTTTTGTTTGTTTGTTGTTTTTTAAAGCTTTTTGTGTGTTGATTATCATCTGAAATTGATTTCTTTATGTTAATTCATTTTGGTTTCTCTAAAGAACTAAAAGAGCAAATTGAGTGGTAAAAGGCAGAGTGTTTTTATTATTAAAAAAAAGGCAAAAAAAAATTAAATGAAACACGAGTGATTGAGTGTAAACACGTGAGTAGAGTGGTGAGGTCCATTTTTAAACACTTGTTCCTAATTTCACAAATATTTCACAGTTATGTCTAGTCCACCTTCACCTACAAAAACAACTTTAACTGTTCAGATCGCAGCCATGCGTGACAATTTTGAAAGATTGTTAAGAGAACAAGGTGAACAACTTCAACAAAAAATTGATGAGTTGGAAAGGAGGCCCCAAAATTCTAATGTGGGAATTGGAGCTGTTTTGTTGCAGGAAGGTCATCCACTTGCTTATTTTAGTGAAAAGCTAAAAGGGGCTGCCCTTAATTATTCTACATATGATAAGGAATTGTATTCCTTGGTGAGAGCTCTACAAACTTGGCAACATTACTTGCTGCCCAAAGAGTTTGTCATTCATAGTGATCACGAATCCTTGAAACATTTAAAGGGACAAGGTAAGTTGAATAAGAGACATGCCAAGTGGGTTGGGTTTCTTGAACAATTTCCTTATGTAATCAAGCATAAGAAAGGTAAATCTAATGTTGTGGCAGGTGCACTCTCAAGAAGACATGTCTTGCTTTCTACTCTTGAAACAAAAGTTTTTGGTCTTGAGCATATTAAAGATTTGTATAAAAGTGACCTTGAATTTTCTTCAAAATTTTTAGCTTGTGAGCATACTACCTTCAATGGGTATTTTAGGCACAATGGCTATTTATTTAAAGAAAAAAAATTTGTGTGCTTAAAGGTTCCATTAGAGAATTACTTGTAAACGAGGTGCATCAGGGAGGACTAATGGGTCATTTTGGGGTTTCTAAAACTCTAGAATTCTTGAAAGAACATTTTTATTGGCCTCACATGAAAATTGATGTTCAAAAGCTTTGTGAAAGATGCATTGTGTGTAAAAAGGCTAAATCAAAAGTTATGCCTCATGGTTTGTATACTCCTTTGCCTGTACCTGAATTTCCTTGGATTGACATTTCCATGGACTTTGTTTTGAGGCTGCCTAGAAAAAAGAATGGCAAAGATTCTATTTTTATAGTTGTGGACAGGTTTTCAAAAATGGCACATTTTATTCCATGTAAAAAGGTGGATGATGCGTGTCATGTTGCTGATTTTTTCTTTAAAGAAGTGGTGCGCCTACATGGCTTACCAAGGAGCATTGTCTCTGATCGTGACTCCATGTTCTTAAGCCATTTTCGGTGGACTTTGTAGGGAAAGGTGGGTACTGTCACACCCTAATTTTTGACCGTAATATCCCACCTCTTTTTGCGCATTTTCTTTTGTTATTAGATTTAATATTTAATATTTATGTTTTTGCGACTAACCAGCTCGTGCAAGTGCAATGGTGTCAAGGTATAGATTCTTACAAACAGAGAATTCCAAGGACGTGACTGGTACATTTGAATTGGAAGTTCACCATTCAAGAATTCAAGCTTAATCCAAGAGTTCCTTTCTTTTGCATGTGGATTTGGCCTTGACGGTTCAATTTATCTTGGCGGGGCATCAGCGTGGTGAATACCTCTGGCTAATGGGTATCTGGAAATTGAGTACGGACATATCTTCATGTGTGATTTCAAAAAAACGACAACCGAGGATGTTACTACACTAGTTTAATTTTGTTTCGAGTTAACTTCCCTGTTTCAAATTTAGAATCTATTAAGGAGTTTGTGGAATAAGACTCAAAGGGTCCTCAAGGCGACAATCAAGACACATTTGGGTCATTTACGAGTAATTTCTAAGTAGGGGATGGAGGAATAACTAACGGTAATATCGTCAGCTCGAGAGTCTCTTCTTAATTAGCTACAACCACATACAAGTTCTTCCGGCATAAGGCATTGCAAATCAACAAGAGATACAAGTCATAACTTAAGGTACTGAATAAGATAGTGGTTTTGTAAGGGAAATGGAACCATACAGAAGAAGTCTCAAAGTTGCAATGTTTGGGAGACAAATGCAACTCCCTCTATTTCTCATGATAAAGTTATAATTAAAACTTTAATCCAGACTATTATAGTGCTTCTTTGGCACCGACTCATGGGAAGACGCGTACTATTAGCTACCTTCTCAGGAACAAACAAGATACGAGCTTATGCACAGTACACAAAGCAAACCAAAGGAATCACCATATTTAGACAACATCACAACAATTGAAGCAACATTTGGCAACACTAACAATTTGAGGTACATAAAGATGTCTTATAGTTCAAATAATGAAACAAGCTCTTTTCAGCGCAAGCAAAACAGCAAGAGGATAATACCATCTAACTGCACAAAATGGAAATTTACATAGCCAAATCATGGTACTGAATGGAAATGTTTTAGCTATAAATTCAGACGGTGAAATCCCTCATTTGGAGCCAATATTTGCTAAAACTCATTACAAAGCCAAACATCTGAGCCACCTCAAGAACATTCAGAGCTACACACGATTACAACGTAGGAGAAATACAGAAAAAGTTAACAGCTACCACAAATCCCTAAGTCCTAATCCTAAGCATCCAAAATCCTTCTGTTTCCTCACATTTTCCCACTTCGCTATGGCTTCACTTCCTCTTAGAACTCTCCACGGAGCTTTACACAACAAGAGGTTCACTTCCTCTTAGAACTCTCCACGGAGCTTTACACAACAAGAGGTTCACTTCCTCTTAGAACTCGTTCAAAGTTGGAGTTAAAACAAGGTCTGAGTTTATGATATTTTCTGATGATATTACTACTGCTCTGGCAACATTGCTGATCCGGAGAAGTTAACGAGCTTACCACGCAGAAGAACGTGTCCACCCTTACACCATCTTGATGCATGATTCGGCGTCATCACTTCCTACAAACAAAAATACAACATAATTATGTGACTTCCGAATACGACGGTGTTCATGATAGAGAGCAGGAGAAGATATTAAAGCATGACTAATAATTTAACCCCTACTGGAAGTTCCAATCTTGAAAGGAACCATACCGCATACGAGGTCTCAAATCTGAATGGATAGGTAGAATAAGATCTGAAAGTGCCATTCCATTTCTTGACCCAAGTAAGTGTTCAAATGGTTGAGCTTCACCACCTGAAGATACATTCGTGGTTAGAGGTCCTGGGTATTTCACTACATAAGCTAAGATTCCAGCAAGCGGTTAACCGCTCAAGCCTCTTGGTTTTGGTTGGATAACAAGTCCAATGAAAGATTGGTGAGATATTGAAACATCTAAACCATTGCCAAGGGATGATGATATACCGGGGATTGTAGTGCCGCAACTACACGTTCTGCACCACCATCTCTGCAAGAAACATCATTATCAAACTCAACTTTACAAGAGGAACCAACAAAGAGTGCTCAGATGCCAAAAATGCTAAAGTGGACTTGGAGGTGGATGAATCTGATACCTTTCTTGAGCTAGCTGACTATTTTTAGAAAGTCATGTACCGAGCCGTCTAGTAAATTTCTTCAAGAAAGTCTGAGGTCATACTATGCTGGTTGTGAGGATAAACCAGAAGACAACTTATGGGCGTACAGATACGAGTCAACCAAGGTTGTTGAGGTACGTGGTAATGACGAAGCTGTGAACTTTCTGAGTGACTGGCTGCATCAGTGGCATGAAAGGCGTTACAAACCCAGGGATGAACATCTATTAGGGATACAAGGGTAATGCAAGATGACGAGGATTATACATGTTCTGACAGTGGCTATAATTCAGAAAATATGAACGAAGAGGATTCACTGTGGAATGTTCTTTTAATTACATGACCAACAAGAAGCGGCCAGTTTGCAGCAGTTTATGCTTGTGCCCAAGAACAAGACTTTGACATATTAGAGCCCAATGCATCAGATTGTAGAGATGAGACTGTTGTAAAGCAGTATTTTGGAGATGTCATTGGTTCACATGGGTTCAAAAGGTTATCAAAACATACTTCGAGTTCACAGCAGATAACTACAATTTACCCCATGCTCCTGCTTTGAATAATGATAAAGCTGCAAATGAGATGATAAAGTCCAAACTTTGGTTCTGATTGAGGATGTGGACATACTCTTTCCTGAAGACCGTGGATGTATTGCCGTCATAGAGCAGAGGTCGAGAACAGTTAAAGACCTCCAATGAACACCCCTGTTGGTCCCATACCTGCTTCAGATTTTGCTCAGTCCTGACACTAGAGAAACAGAGTTAGTAAGCTATTGAATTTACGTGAAGGAATTTTCAAATTCAGGGATGTCACCAACGATGAAGCCCTGGTCTCACCAGTCCCGTTACCGTATTCGCTCTGGGCTGATAATTTCCCTTGGCCCAAATCAATTGTTATTCACCCCTGCTAAGTCACAAATTCAGAGTTAGTAAGATCATCAGAGAATATCCACTTGAGGGGAAAAGATCCGATTCAGACCAAATCAAATCTTTAGATCATTAAAATACGACATTAATCAGATTGATACAAGAGATCACAATTTGGAATTTTTCATTCATAGATTATTATTGCAATCAGATGAAAAGGGGAAGTTTTCAAACCTAGTTTATCCCAAATTGGAAAATCCAATAAACATTCAAGACTTTTTAAATCAGATTTCAAAAAGTTTGATTTCAGTGGAAGCCTATAAAAGGGAGGCGATTTGGGATGAAAGAAGGGATTGGTAATCACAAAAAAAAACCTAAACCTCGTAAACCTAAGGGATTAAGGAATAAACTTATCTCTTCAACCGTTGAAGCAATCGCATGCCGCCGCGAGTCCAAATTGACGAAACTCCCGTCTCGTCATCTCAAGTTCCGTCGCCCTTAACCTTCGGTAAAACTTTACTCTTGGTAGGATTATCGAACATTTTGATTGTTTTTGTGCTGCGTTTCAGGTTCAAGAGAAATGGCGTAAGGAGATGAAGGAGAACGAAGATGACGGAGGCGATTTGGGGGAGGGAAGATTGAACAAGGGTAAATCGAGAGCGGAAAGGATCGAGAGAGGAGAAGGCTTTCTGATTTGGGGATTTGGGGGAACGAAAGGGGACTAGGTTTTTTTTTCCTGCGTTCTTTTTTTTATTTTTTGTATTATGGTCACCCCCTTGTGTCGCGGTGAAAATCGGATACCAAACTATTGATTAGTTTGAATCTTTAATTCATTTTGCAACCGAACTTTGATTTGTCCAAAGGAAGGGATAAAGATCGAAATTCCCACAATGCAATGCAAATGCAAGGTTAGAGAGTTTTAGGTTCAGGGATTGGTTAAACTTAGGGAAGGTACTAGCATCCTAAGTTTCTGTAGTACTCTACAGGAACCTCTTGTTTTATGTTTGTTTATTGCTAAGTGTTTATCTGCTTAAGGGATGAAAGACCCTAGTGGTTTATATCTAAGTATACTCGATAAGATATCGCATCTTATGCCTACATATCCTTACGAGAGTGGAATCAGAGTATTTTGTAGTTCCTCTAAAGGGTTTAAGGAGTTCTTTGACTATGGCCAAAGTTCCTACAGGTTAAGGGTAGTTGATTGATTGGGTCTAGGAGAAAAGACGAGTTGTCATTTTAAGGGGGATTACTTAGTTTTAGCCACCACAAGTGTGTAGAAAAATTGTATTTGTGTCGTCTTAAGAGAAGGGCTCAAGTACTTGGAAGGGTCGACAAGTACGCCTCTATATCTCTTAAGCGAAAAAGGAAGATATTGATTGTATTTGTGTTGTGGGGCGTGAGAAGTTATATCCCGCTTAAGATGACTAACGTCTATTCTCTATTTGTGTTTGAATATTGTTTTTAAGTTGATTGTTTTGTTTATTCTATGTTGTAAAGATAAAAGACAAGGTCCTTCCTATGGGGTAGGATCTATCCTAAAAGATCGACTCGAATGGGATCAAGGATCGAGGGGAACATGATACGAATGATATGCACTACACACAAGTGTTAAGTCATGTGTAGGTTTTTTCTTTGGACAGATGCGATGCAGAAATATGAATTGATAATGTAAATTGCGTGTAAAGTAAATTGCGGAAAAGTAAACCATACACGTACGCATGAAAGCGCTGAGTGAGTGTGTGAGTTGTGGATAAATAAAAGCGAAAATAATAAAGCATACGCATGAAAGCGCTAGGTGTACAAGTGTGTTGTGTCGTGGGGTGCACGATTAGATTGTATTTTACGTTGTTGATTGTTTTAAGTTGATTGATTTTAAGAGAGAGGTTGATTTTAGTTTGAATTATTTTAAATGAGGTTGAATATAAATTAAATTCTAAGTTTTAACTGAAATCCTACAGTAATCCTAATTTATTATAAAACTTGGGTGAGGTCCTTATTTATTATTATTATTGAAGGTTGAATTCAAGTTAATATCGGTTATAAAAAATGTTTATTAATTATTATCAAGGAGGGGGTTGAATTTGATTTTTATAAAAAGAGTCAAATTAACTTATTAGTTTTAGTACAATTTTCTTATTGAGCAAAAAGGATATTATCATAAAATTCAAATTATTTAGATCATAAAATATAAAAAGGTTGCTATTTCAAATATAAAATAAATTTTTATTAAATAGGAGGGATTTTCACTGTTTAAAAAAAAGTAAGTCAACCAGAAATTCTCTTAATGAAAAAAGGTTATTAAAATACTAGAGATTTTTATAAAATAGGTTTAATAAAAAAAAAATGACCTTAGTTATTAATAAGATAAATTATAAAAAAGGTTGTTGAATAATCATTATTAATTGAAAAAAGATATTATAAAAAAATATAAGTTTAATTTTATAAAAAAAAACAGTTGATTAAGGTTTAATTACTGATTAGTTGAGGGGTTAATGGGTGGATAGCATATGATGGGGAGGTGTACGGTGCGTGTGTGTAGTGAGTAAGTGTACAATCAAGTTATACAGACAAAAAAAACAAAAATCATGAGAAAACCCTAAAGCCCCAAAATCCTCCCCGACATCGCTCGGTCTTCTCCTTTCCCGATCGTCTCTTTCGTTCTCCATCATCCTTCCATGGTTTTCTGTTCTTTTTAAAACCTGAAACACAGCAAAACAGTCAATAGATTCAATAGTATTTGACCAGAATGAAACTTTACCGAAGATATGTGACGGCGGCGCCGGAGGCGATGAGGATAGGAGCTTCGCGGATTTGGGCTGCGGTGGCCTGAGGTGGACTTCGTCAATCAGAAAGATGAGTTCTTCCTTCCCAATCTCTTGAATTTTCTGAGTTTAGCTTTTCGGTAGTTCTAGGTTTTTTCGCGTGCTTTATTTCGGTGGTAGTTTTTTTCGTACTAGGTTTTTTTGTGAACGTCTTTCTTCCTGCCTCGAGTTCCCTTTTATATAGGACTTGGGGAAAATTCCTGACTTGAACATTGATTGGATTGGTTCGAACATTTGATTTGGATTTCCTTTTTGGAATCAATCAGATTTGAAACTTACCATCTTCGTCCAATCTCGTTTAATACCTGTTAATGGGGGTTTCCAATTATATCAATCTTGTTTAATACGCTCATTTGTCCAGATTCAATGTGTTGAGACCTTGGATTGGGTTGGAATTTTTTGCGGGAATATTCCTCTAATTGTTTTGCTAATTCGGGATTTGCGTTTTGCAGGTGCGGATAACGATCTATTTGGGCCTAAAGTCTTCACATGGTGTGGATCTTCGTTGTTTTGCTTACTCCCAACCTTAGTGGATTTCAAACTTGTTTCTCTTCAGGTTTCAACTTATTTTCCAAGTTTCCCTGAGGCAGAGTCAGCTTGTTGCTCAGTGACATCACCTTGTCTTTCAATTGGATTTGGTGCCCTCGACTGCATTCGATTATTGGTCTCCACCGACAAGTTCTGATTCCCTGGTCTAACAGGAATCGTACTGGCAGTGTGTGCAAATGGTGGTACGTGTCCTGCATGATTGGGAACTGAAGGCCTTCAATGTCATTTGAGATGATGTGGTATTACCTCTGGGCTGGGGATAAGCACGCATGGGAAATGAATGTACTGAACTTTGAGGTCGAAGATGGGATGGCACTGGGCTTTAGTGTTGTGCCAATGGTTGCTGAGGTAATTTTTGCAAAATAGGGCGTTGGTTGGTCTGTCTAGTACGGTTAGGAGTAAATCCCGATTACCGTTGCAGCAGAGGGGTGCTTTGACCTTGAACAGATGAAGGCAACAAAGCTACCTGCTGATTAGGGTGAATCAATGGAGCTTGTGGAGGAAACTGATTCTGTTTGGAACATGTCTTGAAAAGTGCAAAAACCGCTGCTCTGTTTGATGCTATTCTGATCGAAGTCTTCTAATCATGAATTCAGTCTGTTATTTCTTAAACAATGTTGATGTGTCCCCAAACTGCAGGTGATGCTCTCTCAAATGCTATAGGCTTTTCATGTGAAACAATCATTTTATAATTATGTTCAGAAGCTAGCATTAAAATCCTCAGGAATTCGTCATCAGCTCGTAATTAAATGGTGATTGCTCTTTGCACAGGGATAGGCTTGGCATGGAGCGGGTAGATGAATGGTGACGCAGCTGAACTGTGGTTGAATGGAGATAGATAAACTGATGGTCCTTGGAATGTGACTGAACGGCGTGCACCTGCTGGAGATTTAACGAATGAGGATGACCGATTATGCACTGAATCGATGCCATTTGCCACTACAGGCGAGCTTGTTGATGTTGAATTCTCCTCAAAACTGCCGTGGGTTTAACTATGCTCTCTTCTTGGTTTATCTTTAAGTTTGATACAACGTCATAGAAGTTATCGTGTGGTCAGGACTTTAGCCACATTAAATTTTGACTTTAACTACAGACCTTCTGCAGGAATCAGAGATTGACGGTTTCCGGTTCTTATGCCTCAAAGAGATCCTGTGGTCTAATGATAAGTTCTCATCATCCTGTGATGGCTTTCATTCTCTTCTTGATTTACTTATCATGTTTGCACCCTGGGCTTGCAGGTTCTACACACATGCGAAGCGTGCGGTTTAGCAACGACGTCGACACCAATGTCGTACAAACTTGAGCTCGGTATTATGCAGGTGGCTTAGAAAGATTCAAGCCTGCTTCAGAGTGGTTATTTGAAGTATAGTGCAACTCGTTTCTCTAGGAAACACTCGGGACTATATGGTCGGATGCCGGCATGATGAAACACTGATTTGCAGGCACACGAAGGTGGGAGTGTAATGGTGATATTTGGTGGAGCAATTGAGGACGTGTATGGCTTGCGTAGTCTTGCCAAGTTGCAAAATGACTTCATGGAGTTTTCTGTGTTACTTTCTTGAGCATGCCTCTTTGTAGCACATGTTTTCATGATACGTTATGAACTTTGTGAGAACAGAATGATACGCATCCTTTAGTACTTGAAATTTTAATGATCATGGCAATAATCTTGTACTAATGATATGATCACCTTTTGGAAGTCCAACATTTCCTATATACGCACGTCTATGAACTTGCGCCTCCACTGGTAGGAGCAAAATCAAACACGGCTTAATAATTCTTTAGATAGCTTTAATGAGTTTCATAACTTCTTCAACAAACACTTTCCGCGTTTCTCTTTTTTTGACTTGCAAGTGTTCCTTTTCTTTTATGTTGGATTCGTTGATGACTTGTAGTTGGTTATCTATAATTAAGTAGAAACTTTGTATAGACGACGAATCTTTCTTGTGTATCCAATTCTCTTCTCATTGTTGTTCTCAGCTTGCAACACTTTCTTGAATGGTATTACATCATTAGTTGCTCCATGTTCAAATTGTCAATCCTGCCATTGAATAGTGTTCTGATAACATGTAAATCCCTCCTTGCCTTACGGTTACGTACGGTATTATTAAATACTCGCAGTGGTAAGTGATGCACTTGAAGCTTGAGGTTTGACATTATAAAATAGGCGTAGTGTACTTTCCATGATGACTAATCTTTATAAGCCAAACTCGTAAAAGAAACCTTGCTATTTGGATCGCAGTTGGAGATAACGAATCAACTTGACTTTGAGAAACTCCTTTTAATTTTAGGGATCCTTCCACCATTTTAATATGCTCAGAGCTCATGGATTATATCTGTACACTCCCAATGCTTACGCTTAACACCAATGGCCTTGTTAACTTAAACCTTGAAGTGTTTGACAGTAATGATTCACGCTTGACATCATTGTATCTGCACAAAAATCTGTTAGCCGTAATAAACAATCGTATAATGACATAAACAAGCAGAAAGTAAGCACAAAGAGGTGGAACCTTATAGTCAAAAATTAGGGTGCGACACCTTGCACACACACTCACTATGTTTAATCACCATTAATCTCCTCTAAAGATCTCTAACCACGTTTAATCACCCTAATTAACCAATTAATCTGCCACTTATTTTATTTTATTCATTTTACTCAGTTTTTTAATTTTATTTTAATAATTAATAACCTTTTATTAATCAGTTTTATCCTTAATAATTTAGTTAACCTTTTAAAAATTCATACTATCTAATAATTATTTGTTTATCTTTTAATTCCAATTTAATCAACCTTATAATTTTCTTTATCTTAATAACTAAAAACAACCTTTTAAAATCCTATTAATTCATATTAAAAATATTTTGCTAATTAATCAAATTAAACTTTCTCAACTTAATAACTTTTTAAATAAGTATTTATTCACTAATAAAAACTTTTATAATTAATTGCACCTCTTTGTCAATTTATTTAATTAATAATAAAATCCTTAGTATTTAACTAACTTTTAGAAATAAATAATAACAAACACTTTTTTTCCATAATCAATATTAACTTAATAATAAAAATAATCACTTCACCTAAGTTTTTTTATAATAAATTAGATCATTGCAACATTTTATGTAAAACCTTAGAATTTAATTCATATTTTAATCTCACTAAAATCAACCCAGCTAAAATCAACTTCTCGTTTAAAATTAATCAACTAAAACCAATTCACATCATAAACATGTAATAAATCGAGCACGCTTACACTTTGATTCATAATTGGCTCTCACACATTTGTGCACTTAGTGTAACACCCCGTTTCCCGAAATAAAATAAAACAATTAAATAAGCACATATCAAAGTTTCTCTCCCAATCGGGATGTCACAATTTCCAACAAATTCCATAAATCATTTTTTTCCAAATTAATTTCTCAATAAAACTGCAGCGGAAAAATATATACATAGTCCGTCATAAATCACAAAACATCATATATATATATTATCCATAGCCACCATCCTCGTCATATATATATATATATATATATATATATATATATATATATATATATATATATATATATATATATATATATATATATATATATATATATATATATATATATATATATATATATATATATATATATATATATATATATATATATATATATATATATATATATATATATATATATATATATATATATATATATATATATATATATATCTACAACAATCGGCCAACTGTCTAAAATAAATAACATGATCATCAAACATCAACACATGTCTCACAAAAGTCAGATACGCCACAGGGGCACATATATCATCAATAAAAAAATAAGACTCCCAAAAAGCCCAGGTGTTACGTATCAGAGTAGTCCTACGACGACGCCACAATCCAATCTAGCTAAACACCTGGATTGTCTATACTTCCGAAGAAGCACAAACCACAACAACAACAAAAATAAAGGGGTGAGAATCACGATCAAATATTAGCGGTATAAACGTACATGAAATAAAAGGCAGAAATAATAACTTAATTATTTCATATATCTCACACCCGGACCTACTGTCCCATCAACAACAATCACACTCACACATCCACAATGCAACACATGCACTCAACCCGACAATATACGGTATCAACTCAACTCAGGATGGATCGCATACGCTCCCTCTGAGCAACGACCTATCCCTACCACGCTCCTCATGAGCTCATATAATCACATACCAACGTCCCCCACTTGGGACACGGGTGGTCGCATACACTCCTTCCGAGCAACGATCCAAAATTCCCGTCCACGCTCCCCACTGGAGCACGTGAGTACATCAAAACCTCACGTCCACACGCTCCCCATTTGGAGCACGTGAGCCACACAGGCCTCGCGTCTACACGCTCCCCATTTGGAGCACGTGAGCCACACAAGCCTCATGTCCACACGCTCCCCATTTGGAGCACGTGAGTGAATCTCATACGCTCCACCGAGCAACGATTCACCACGTCCACATACTATGCAAGACACTATGCATAACCACACGGCACACACAATGCACCCGATCCTACGGATTCATTCATCATAATATGCATACATACATAAGCACACAAAGTGCATCGATCCTACCGATCACCTCACCACACAACATATCACACATCATGCACCTAATGCATATCGGTCCTACTGACCCAATCATCACAACAACACATAAACACGACACATATACAGCGTATCGATCCTACAAATCCTCTCATCACAACATATCACCATAACGCACTCAAGGCGTATCGATCCCACTGATCCACATTCCTCACACAACATACAAACTCACGCACAACAAGCGCATCGATCCTCCCGGATCCACTCACCACGACACACCAACCAAACACACCCAAGGTGCCACGATCATACTGATCCTCACATCGTACACACAGCACGCATACGGTGCACATATCTCACATACGCATCCACATTGGTTCATACATAATGCGTACTCCACCAATTAGGCCACTTGCGATAAACGCTGCCTAAACAGCCCTACAACCACCAATATACACTCGCATCAGCTCTCCAACAAGCCTCTCGTCACACATGACCAACGAGAATCCAAGTCCACAGCAGGACAACACAAAAACAGCAGCAGAATCACAACTTGCTGTCGGACTCGCTGGCACATTCGCCCGGCGAAGCCCCGCAGCGAAGGCTCGCTGCCATTCGCCTGGCAAAACCCATGGCGAAGCCAAGCAGAAGATTCTGCCAGCACTCGCTGGCTAGTTCGCCCGGCGAAGCCTGGCGAAGGCTCGCCCCCATTCGCCCAGCGAATACCTACGCACACAGAAAAATTATGCATTGCAGAATCGCCCCCCCACCGATTTTGCCCGATTAAATCAATACCCACAACCACCCACATACGACAACTTAGCTACGAGGCCTATCCCCGATTCTATCTGACTAATCCTCAACTCTGCTCTCAAAACCAACTTCCGGCTCAACTTCGGACTTAACCGAAAATCCTAAAACTCATTCAACAACCATCAAATTCAACATGCATTACTTCTACCATAATACCAAGGATTCATAACAGAAATTAGCAACTATCAACAACAATAAAATCACCATCCACATGCAATAATCTCATACTTGGGGTTAGGGATTCCCCTTCTACCAATATTCATGTAAATACCTATTTTAACCGTTAAATCCACCCCACCCCCCGGTACCTCAAATGAAATTCTGATAATGAAGAATCTGCAATTCCAACAGCTTTGATCGTCTTTCCTTCCAAGCTTGCTCACTTTGATCGTTCTTCCTCTCTACCGTGTTCTTCTCCTTCACATGCGTGTTTATTCTCTTCCTCTTTCCCCAAATGCCACAATTGCCCTTCATCCCAATTAATTCCTTATTATTCCAATTATATTAATAATCTCATTTCTTTTTAATTCCAAAACTAATAATCTTATTTTCTTAATTTCCAAAAATTAATATTATCACTTCATAATACCAATATTAATATTAATAACAATAATAATAATAATACTAATATCAACATTAATATTAATTATTATTTATTATCATTATCAATTATCCAATATTAATATTATGCCTCTATTTCTTCACCAATTCCCACACCAAAACACGTTGACGAATAAAATAACACCGGAACTAAAAATAATTAAAATGGGCGTTACAACTCTCCCCCACTTTAATTATTTTCGTCCTCGAAAATACCTGATGGAAACAACTCTGGATACGCTTCCCGCATCCTGCTCTCCAATTCCCAAGTCACACTGCCTCCTGCAGCACCTCCCCACGTCACTCGCACCAACGGTATCTCCTTCCCTCTGAGTCGCTTCATCTTGCGATCCTCGATCCTCAACGGAAACGTCTCCACAGTCAGATTCTCTCTAACTTGGACTTCATCCCTCTGAATCACATGAGACGGATCTTGCATATACTTCCAAAGTTACGACACGTGAAACACGCCGTGCAAGTTCGAAAGCTCTGGCGGTAACGCCACCCTATAAGCCACGAGACCAATCCTCTGCAAGATCTGATACGGTCCGATAAACTTCGGATCCAACTTCTTGGACTTCAATGCACGTCCAACCCCAGTCACTGGGTTAACCCTCAAGAATACATGGTCACCCACACCGAATTCCAACTCTTTCCTGCGGTTATCATAATAACTCTTCTGCCGATCCTGAGATGCTTTCATCTTTTCACGGATCATCTGCACTGTCTCAGTAGTCTGGTGCGCCAACTCTGGTCCCAACACAACACGCTCACCCGACTCATACCAACATAAAGGAGTCATGCACCTTCTACCATAAAGAGCTTCAAACGGTGCCATCCAGACACTGGAATGGTAACTGTTGTTGTACGTGAACTCAACCAAAGGCAAATGAGTATCCCACGTACCACCTTTCTCTAACACACAAGCCCACAACAAGTCCTCTAAAGTCTGAATAGTCCACTTTGACTGCCCATCCGTCTGCGGATGATAAGCTGAACTCAGCTTCAACTCAGTACCCAAAGCCTCTTGCAAACTCTTCCAAAATACAGAAGTGAACCTCAGATCTCTATCCGACACAATGCTCAACGGTATACCGTGCAACTTCACAATTACCCGAATATAAATCTCTGCAAGCTTCTCCAACGGAAAGCTAATACTGATCGGTATAAAGTGTGCAGACTTCGTAAGCCGATCCACCACCACCCAAATGGCATCAAATCCTCTCGCCGTATTCGGAAAACCTGTAACAAAGTCTATAGAAATACAATCTCACTTCCAAACCAGAATCTCTAACGGTTGCATCATCCCAGAAGGTCTCTGATGCTCCACTTTCGATTTCTGACAAACCAAACAAGCATAAACATATCGAGCAATATCCTTTTTCATGCCTGACCACCAAAATAAAATTTTCAAGTCCTGATACATCTTCGTAGCTCCTGGATGAACACTCAGGCTACTACAATGCCCTTCATCCAAAATCGACTTTTTTAACTCATCATTATCCAGCACGCAAATTCTGTCCCGAAACCTCAACACACCCTCACTATCCAACCTGAAATCACTACAGGAGTCACTTCCGGCCTCTCGCATCAAATCCACAAGTTTCACATCCAACTTCTGATGTTCCCTAGTCATGTCCAAGAAATCATTCTTCACTTACAATTTACCCAACATCACACCATCCGATGTAAACTCACAAACCATGCTCAAATCCCGAAACTGCTCAATAAGTTCCATCTCTTTTACCATCAATGCTGACATATGAATTGTTTTTCCGCTCAACGCATCCGCAACCACATTCGCTTTCCCTGGGTGATAACTCAAACTAAAATCATAATCCTTTAAGAATTCCAACCATCTCCTCTGCCGCATATTCAGCTCCTTCTGATCAAACAAACATTTCAAACTCTTGTGATCACTGAATACCTCAAACCTCGAACCATATAAATAGTGTCTCCAAATCTTCAAAACAAAAACCACCGCAGCCAATTCAAGGTCATGAGTGGGATAATTTCGCTCATGCACCCTCAATTGTCGCGACGCATAAGCTACCACTTTTCCATTCTGCATGAGAACTCCGCCCAATCCCATCTTGGACGCATCACAATACACCACAAAAGGCTCACACGGATTCGGTAACACCAACACCGGTGCTGAAGTCAATCTCTTTTTCAGCTCCACAAAACTTTCTTCGCACGCAGCATCCCACACAAACACTTGATCTTTCCTCGTCAACTGAGTCAATGACAACGCCAACCTAGAAAAGCCTTCAATAAATCTTCGGTAATAACCAGCTAAACCCAAGAAGCTCCGAACTTCTGTTACTGTCTTCTATGGTTCCCACTATAACACCGCACTAACTTTTGAAGGGTCTACTGAAACACCATCACCCGAAATAACATGCCCCAGAAAACTCACAGTCTTCAACCAGAACTCACACTTTGATAACTTAGCAAACAACTTGTTATCTTTCAACACTTGCAAAGCAATCCTCAAATGCTCTGCATGCTCTTTCTCAGACTTAGAATAAATCAGTATGTCATCAATGAACACGACAATGAACTGATCCAAATAAGAATGGAAGATACGGTTCATATATTCCATAAACACACCCGGTGCATTATACACTCTGAAAGGCATTACCGCATACTTGTAATGTCCATATCGAGTCCTAAACGCCGTCTTCTAAATATCACCTTCCTTAACTCTGATCTGATGATAACCCGACCTCAAGTCGATCTTACTGAACACACGAGCTCCCACCAACTGATCCATCAAATCATCAATCCTTGGAAGAGGATATTTGTTCTTGATGGTCACTTTGTTCAACTGACGATAATCAATGCACAACCGCATGCTACCGTCCTTCTTCTTCACTAACAACACTGGAGCTCCCCACGGTGACACATTAGGTCTAATAAACTTTCTATCCAGTAACTCTCCAATCTGAGTCTTCAACTCGGCTAGCTCCACTGCCGACATCCTGTTTCAATTCCAGAAATTCCACCTCTTTAGCACTTCTGATATCTTCTAGAAAATACTTCTCCAAAAATCCAGATCGAACCACCTCCCAAGTAATCGGAGTTCCCAAAGCCTCCATCCTCTGACGGCATTTGTCCCACCAAGCCTCGACCTCTCCCTCAAGCATGTGAGTATCAAATCTCACTTTCTGCTCGTCACTGCACCCCATGGTCCTGAAGATCTTCTCTACCGCCTTCAGCCATTTCTGTGCAGCTACCGGATCCAGAATTCCACCTTCAAACTTTGGTGGCTTGTTGCTCTGGAACTGCATCAAGTCTTTGAACTGAGCACCCGCAGCCAGATTCTGATTGGCCACCACTTGAGCCATAGCCTGCATAGCCGCAGCCAACGCCGCGTCATTCCTCCCAGCCATACTGCTCAACAACAACAACAGGTTAACAGAGAACAACCAACCCTATCCTACAGACAGACTCAAAACACTACACTGGCCGGACGAACCGACCTGCTCTGATACCAACTTGTAACACCCCGTTTCGCGAAATAAAATAAAACAATTAAATAAGCACATATCAGAGTTTCTCTCCCAATCGGGATGTCACAATTTCCAACAAATTCCATATATCATTTTTTTTCCAAATTAATTTCTCAATAAAACTGCAGCGGAAAAATATATACATAATCTGTCATAAATCACAAAACATCATATATATATATATATATATATATATATATATATATATATATATATATATATATATATATATATATATATATATATATATATATATATATATATATATATATATATATATATATATATATATATATATATATATATATATATATATATATATATATATATATATATATATATATATATATATATATATTATCCATATCCACCATCCTCGTAATATATATATATATATATATATATATATATATATATATATATATATATATATATATATATATATATATATATATATATATATATATATATATATATATATATATATATATATATATATATATATATATATAACAATCGACCAACTACCTAAAATATATAACATGATCATCAAACATCATCACATGTCTCACAAAAGTCAGATATGCCACAGGGGCACACATATCATCAATAAAAAAATAAGACTCCCAAAAATCCCCGGTGTTAGGTATCAGAGCAGTCCTACGACGACGCCACAATCCAAGCTAGCTAAACACCTGGATTGTCTGTACTTCCGAAGAAGCACAGACCACAACAACAACAACAAAGGGGTGAGAATCACGATCAAATATTAGCGGTATAAACATACATGAAATAAAAGGCAGAAACAATAACTTAATTATTTCATATATCTCACACCCGGACCTACTGTCACATCAACAACAATCACACTCACACATCCACAATGCAACACATGCACTCAACCCGACAATATACGGTATCAACTCAACTCAGGATGGATCGCATACGCTCCCTCTGAGCAACGACCTATCCCTACCACGCTCCTCATGAGCTCATATAATCACATACCAATGTTCCCCACTTGGGACACGGGTGGTCGCATACACTTCTTCCAAGCAACGATCCAAAATTCCCGTCCACGCTCCCCACTGGAGCACGTGAGTACATCAAAACCCCACGTCCATACCCTCCCCATTTGGAGCACGTGAGCCACACAGACCTCACGTCCACACGCTCCCCATTTGGAGCACGTGAGCCATACAGGCCTCACGTCCACACGCTCCCCATTTGGATCACGTGAGTGAATCGCATACGCTCCACCGAGCAACGATTCGCCACGTCCACAGACTATACAAGACACTATGCATAACCACACGACACACATAGTGCACCCGATCCTACAGATCCATTCATCATAATATGCATACATACATAAGCACACAAAGTGCATCGATCCTACCGATCACCTCACCCCACAACATATCACACATCATGCACCTAATGCATATCGGTCCTACTGACCCAATCATCACAACAACACATAAACACGACACATATAAAGCGTATCGATCCTACATATCCTCTCATCACAACATATCACCATAAAACACTCAAGGCGTATCGATCCCACTGATCCATATTCCTCACACAACATATAAACTCATGCACAACAAGCGCATCGATCCTTCCGGATCCACTCACCACGACACACCAATCAAACGCACCCAAGGTGCCACGATCATACTGATCCTAACATCTTACACACAACATGCATACGGTGCACATATCTCACGTACGCATCCACATTGGTTCATACATAATGCGTACTCCACCAATTAGGCCACTTGCGATAAACGCCGGCTAAACATACCTACAACCACCAACATACACTCGCATCAGCTCTTCAACAAGCCTCTCGTCACACATGATCAACGAGAGTCCAAGTCCACAGTGGGACAACACAAAAGCAACAGCAGAATCACAACTTGCTGTCAGACTCGCTGGCACATTCGCCCGGCGAAGCCCCGCAGCGAAGGCTCGCTGCCATTCTCCTGGTGAGAGCCATGGCGAAGCCAAGCAGAAGATTCTGCCAGCACTCGTTGGCTAGTTCACCCGGCGAAGCCTGGCGAAGGCTCGCCCCCATTCGCCCAGCGAATACCTGCGCACACAGAAAAATTATGCATTGCAGAATCGCCCCCCTCACCGATTTCGCCCGATTAAATGAATACCCACAACCATCCACATACGACAACTTAGCTACGGGGTCTGTCCCCGATTCTATCCGACTAATCCTCAACTCTGCTCTCAAAACCAACTTCCGGCTCAACTTCGGACTTAACCGAAAATCCTAAAACTCATTCAACAACCATCAAATTCAACATGCATTACTTCTACCATAATACCAAGGATTCATAACAGAAATTAGCAACTATCAACAACAACAAAATCATCATCCACATGCAATAATCTCATACTTGGGGTTAGGGATTCCCCTTCTACCAATATTCATGTAAATACCTATTTTAACCGTTAAATTCTCCCCCCCCCCCCCCCCCCCCCCCGTACCTCAAATGAAATTCTGATAATGAAGAATCTGCAATTCCAACAGCTTTGATCGTCTTTCCTTCCAAGCTTGCGCACTTTGATCGTTCTTCCTCTCTACCGTGTTCTTCTCCTTCACATGCGTGTTTCTCTCTTTTGTCTTTCCCCAAATGCCACAATTTCCCTTCATCCCAATTAATACCTTATTATTCCAATTATATTAATAATCTCATTTTCTTTTTAATTCCAAAACTAATAATCTTATTTTCTTAATTTCCAAAAATTAATATTATCACTTCATAATACCAATATTAATGTTAATAACAATAATAATAATAATAATAATAATAATAATAATAATAATACTAATATCAACATTAATATTAATTATTATTTATTATCATTATCAATTATCCAATATTAATATTATGCCTCTATTTCTTCACCAATTCCCACACCAAAACACGTTGACAAATAAAATAACACCGAAACTAAAAATAATTAAAATGGGCGTTTCACTTAGCACTTTCATGCGTGTGTATGTTTACTTTATCCGTTTTATTTTCTTTCCGCAATTTACAATTATCGTATTTATCTTTGTTGCATCGCATTGCATTCCGTCCAAAGGAAGAACTTGCACGTAACGTAAAACTTGCTCGTATGCATCCCATTTGCATCATTTCCCCATTGATCCTTGATCTAATTCAAGTTGATCTTTAAGATAGATCCTACCCCATAGGAAGGACCTTTGTCTTTTATTTTTACAACATAGAAGCAAACAAATCAACTCAATACAATATCCAAACACATTAAAGAATAAGATGTTAATCATCTTAAGTGGGATAAAACTCCTACCCCATAACAATTCAATTAATCAATTCGTAGGGACTTTTCCTTAAGAGAGATAGAGGCGTACTTGTCGATTAAATTCCGAGTGCTTGAGCCATTTTCTTAAGACGATGCAAAGACTATTTTCCTATAAAGTTGTGGCGGTTAAATCAAAGTAATCTCCCTTAAAATGACAACTCATCTTTTCTCCTGTTCTCAATCAACCAACTACCTTTATCCCGTAGGAACTTTGACCATAGTCAAAGATCTCCTCAAACCCTTTAGGGGAACTACAAATACTCTGATTCCACTCCCGTAAGGATACGTAGGCATAAGATGCAATATCAGATCGAGTATACTTAGAAATAAACACCTAGGTCTTTTTACCTTTAAGCGGATAAACCTTAGCAATAAACAACATAAAACAAGAGGTTCCTGTAGAGTACTACAGAAACTTAGGATGCTAGCACCTTCCCTAAGATTAACCAACCCCCAAACCTATAACACTCTAGCTTGCATTTGCATTGCATTGTTGGAATTTCGATCTTTATCCATTCCTTTGGACAAATCAAAGTTCGGTTGCAAAATGAATTAAGGATTCAAACTAATTAATAGCTTGGTATCTAAATTTCACCGCGACAGGTACAAAGTTATTATTTTCCACTACTTTTCATCCCCAAACAGATGGACAAACTGAATTAGTAAATAAAACTCTTTCTACTCTTCTTAGGGTTGTTCTTAAAAAGAATTTAAAAATGTGGGAGGAATGGTTACCTCATGTAGAGTTTGCTTACAATATGGTTGTCCATAGCACTACACAATATTCATCTTTCGAGATTGTGTATGGTTTTAATCCTTTAACACCTCTTGATTTGTTACCATTGCCTAACACATCTATTTTGAAGCATAAAGATGGGAAAGTTAAGGCTGAATTTGTGAGAAAATTGCAAATTGAAAAGAAAAATAAAAGTTATGAAAAAAGTGCAAACATAGGGCGAAAGAAAGTTATTTTTGAACCCGAGGATTGGGTTTGGATACATATGAGAAAAGATAGATTCCCATCATAAAGGAAGTCCAAACTTCAACCTAAGGGAGATGGACCATTTCAAGTACTTTCAAGGATCAATGACAATGCTTACAAAATAAAACTTCCAGGTGAGTATGGGGTAAGTACTACTTTTAATGTGGCTGATTTATCTCCTTTTGATGTAGGTGATGATGGTCTAAATTCGAGGTCGAATTCTTTTCAAGAAGGAGGGAATGATGAGGACATAATCCAAGACATAAATGATACAATACAAAGCTTAGGAGGTCCTATGACAAGGGCACATGCAAGAAGAGTCAATGATGTTTTAGTTCACTTCATGATCAAGTCAATAGACTGCATGGGCCAGATTGAAGAAAAAGCGCCCAAGTTTATTCTTATCATCCAAGCATGTGATAAAAGGCCCAATAATGCATAAATAAATAAAAATAAAGGAAATACCAATAACCACACTATAATGGACGAAAATTGCAATAGAAGTGGTAAATAAAGAATTGTCATTATTCTGCCCTTTCAAGAACCTTACTATCTCTTCTTTATTTTGCACTTTCTTTGTAATAACTCAACCCACTATCATGATAATTAGTGGCTGAAATCCTTTTGTTTTCTTAGGAGTTAATTTTTACTTATTTCATCATCTTAAGTCATTCCTATATAAAGGAGGCATGTATCTTCTTTTTGGATCAATGAATTTTGTCGAGTTTACACATTGTGCAAGTGAGAGTATTTGCTCTTAGGTTCTGGATTGAACCAAAATTTAACTTATCAAGAAATTATTTTCTTGTGGTGATCCTCATCCATAGGCTTATCATTCTCTCTTGAATTAGAAAGAGTGTGGCGCCCCTTCTACTTAATTTCATTTCTTATTTCTCATTTATTTCATATCAGTCTATTTTATTTTATATGCATGTACCAAATTCTGTCATTCTTTCAATTATAAGGCAGATTACTTCCTTTGAGTCACAAAAGAATTAATATTCCAAAAGTTAACAAAGTTGTTTCAGGAATTTTGAAGGAAATGCATAATTCTCAAAAGTTAAGCCTGGTTCTAAAAAAAAAGGGCCGAAATGTGGTAAATTGTCTATATTCTTGTTCTTCATTATTATCCATTTATCATTATAAAAAAAATTGAAAAAAAAAGGTATAAAAAAATTTGAAAAAAAGGGATCTGATTGTTAAAGATTGTGATTCAAAAAAAAAATTTATATATTTTTTTCTTGCCACACTCTTAAAATTCTCCTGGTTTCCTTTGTTTTAGAGACATTTTTGTTTGTTTGTTGTTTTTTTAGCTTTTTGTATGTTGATTATCATCTGAAATTGATTTCTTTGTGTTGATTCATTTTGGTTTCTCTAAAGAACTAAAAGAGCAAATTGAGTGGTAAAAGGCAGAGTCTTTTTATTATTAAAAAAAAAGCCAAAAAAAAAATTGAGTGAAACACGAGTGGTTGAGTGTAAACACGTGAGTAGAGTGGTGAGGTCCACTTTTAAACACTTGTTCCTAATTTCACAAATATTTCACAGTTATGTCTAGTCCACCTTCACCTAGAACAACAACTTTAACTGTTCAGATCGCAGCCATGCGTGACAATTTTGAAAGATTGTTAAGAGAACAAGGTGAACAACTTCAACAAAAAATTGATGAGTTGGAAAGGAGACCCCAAAATTCTAATGTGGGAATTGAAGCTGTTTTGTTGCAGGAAGGTCATCCACTTGCTTATTTTAGTAAAAAGCTAAAAGGGGTTGCCCTTAATTATTATACATATGATAAGGAATTGTATTCCTTGGTGAGAGCTCTACAAACTTGGCAACATTAGTTACTGCCCAAAGAGTTTGTCATTCATAGTGATCACAAATCCTTGAAACATTTGAAGGGACAAGGTAAGTTGAATAAGATACATGCCAAGTGTGTTGAGTTTCTTGAACAATTTCCTTATGTAATCAAGCATAAGAAAGGTAAATCTAATGTTGTGGCAGATGCACTCTCAAGAAGACATGTCTTGCTTTCTACTCTTGAAACAGAAGTTTTTGGTCTTGAGCATATTAAAGATTTGTATAAAAGTGACCTTGAATTTTATTTAAAATTTTTAGCTTGTGAGCATACTGCCTTCAATGGGTATTTTAGGCACAATGGCTATTTATTTAAAGAAAAAAAACTTTGTGTGCCTAAAGGTTCCATTAGAGAATTACTTGTAAAAGAGGCGCATGAGGGAGGACTAATGGGTCATTTTGGGATTTCTAAAACTCTAGAATTCTTAAAAGAACATTTTTATTGGCCTCACATGAAAATTGATGTTCAAAAGCTTTGTGAAAGATGCATTGTGTGTAAAAAGGCTAAATCAAAAGTTATGCCTCATGGTTTGTATACTCCTTTGCCTGTACTTGACTTTCCTTGGATTGACATTTCCATGGACTTTGTTTTGGGGCTGCCTAGAACAAAGAATGACAAAGATTCTATTTTTGTAGTTGTGGACAGGTTTTCAAAAATGGCACATTTTATTCCATGTAAAAAGGTGGATGATGCGTGTCATGTTGCTGATTTGTTCTTTAAGGAAGTGGTGGGCCTACATCGCTTACCAAGGACCATTGTCTCTGATCGTAACTCCAAGTTCTTAAGCCATTTTTGGAGGACTTTGTGGGGAAAGGTGGGTACAAAGTTATTATTTTCCACTACTTGTCATCCCCAAACAGATGGACAAACTGAAGTAGTAAATAGAACTCTTTCTACTCTTCTTAGGGTTGTTCTTAAAAAGAATTTAAAAATGTGGGAGGAATGGTTACCTCATGTAGAGTTTGCTTACAATATGGTTGTCCATAGCACTACACAACATTCACCTTTTGAGATTATGTATGGTTTTAATCCTTTAACACCTCTTGATTTGTTACCATTGCCTAACACATCTATTTTGAAGCATAAAGATGGGAAAGCTAAGGCTGAATTTGTGAGAAAATTGCATGAACAAGTAAAATTGCAAATTGAAAAGAAAAGTAAAAGTTATGCAAAAAGTGCAAACAAAGGGAGAAAGAAAGTTATTTTTGAGCCCGGGGATTGGGGTTGGATACATATGAGAAAAGAGAGATTCCCATCACAAAGTAAGTTCAAACTTCAACCTAGGGGAGATGGACCATTTCAAGTACTTTCAAGGATCAATGACAATGCTTACAAAATAGAACTTCCAGGTGAGTATGGGGTAAGTACTACTTTTAATGTGGCTGATTTATCTTCTTTTGATGTAGGTGATGATGTTCTAAATTCTAGGTCGAATTCTTTTCAATAAGGAGGGAATGATGAGGACGTAATCCAAGACATAAATGATACAATGCAAAGCTTAGGAGGTCGTATGACAAGGGCACGTGCAAGAAGAGTCAATGATGCTTTAGTTCACTTCATGATCAAGTCAATAGAATGCATGGGCTAGATTGAAGAAAAAGAGCCCAAGTTTATTCTTATCATCCAAGCATGTGATAAAAGGCCCAATAATGCATAGATAAATGAAAATAAAGGAAATACCAATAACCACACTATAATGGACGAAAATTGCAAGAGAAGTGGTAAATAAAGAATTGCCATTATTCTGCCCTTTCAAGAACCCCACTATCTCTTCTTTATTTTGCACTTTATTTGTAATAACTCAACCCACTATCATGATAATTAGTGGATGAAATCCTTTTGTTTTCTTAGGAGTTAATTTTTACTTATTTCATCATCTTAAGCCATTCCTATATAAAGGAGGCATGTATCTTCTTTTTGGATCAATGAATTTTGTGGAGTTTACACATTGTGCAAGTGAGAGTATTTGCTCTTAGGTTCTGGATTGAACCAAAATTGATCTTATTAAGAAATCCTTTTCTTATGGTGATCCTCATCCATAGGCTTATCATTCTCTCTTGGATTAGAAAGAGTGTGACGCCGCTTCTACTTAATTCCATTTCTTATTTCTCATTTATTTCATATCAGTCTCGTTTATTTTGTATGCATGTATCAAATTCTGTCATTCTTTCAATTATAAGGCAGATTACATCCTATGAGTCACAAAAGAATTAATATTCCAAAAGTTAACAAAGTTGTTTCAGGAATTTTGAAGGAAATGAATAATTCTCAAAAGTTAGTGCATATCACAATGCCATGAATCTAGTATGATGCGTATGCTAGAATGATAAATGCAAGGATGTAGACGACACGACGACACAGAGGACATACGCGATGACCAAACCACTGGGGAATGCGACACACTAGGAGAAACAGCAAGACACTGGTGAAATCTAAAGTGATGGCCAACCTGGTATTGGCATGACCAATTGTCACCTTAGAGATAAATGGTAAGAAAAATGGGTCCTCCATGGAGATAGCACCGGCGAGACGGCCTCCACTGGGGGATATCCAGGAGTAATTGTTCAAATGATTCAGGCATGACCAGCTGATACTCTAGGATAAAAGGTAAAACTGGACCCGCACGGCTGTAGGCCTAGTAAACAGAAAGCTGGAGCATTGAGCAAAGAATAACATCCGAGCTTCTGGAAACTCTCCCTCGTGACAGGATCAAACGGAATTTTTGGGAATTCGTAGAAAATATACAGGGTAAAACCGGATGTATGCCACAATAAATGGACTTTAATGGGAAATGCCCTGATAAGCTTTCTCGAGAGAGAACTGTCACTTATCATTGGAGGGACTTATATGCCAAACTGGATAAGCTCTCACATAAAGAGACTTTACTTATCTGTAAATGATAGAGGAATTGATTGATAAGCTCCACTAGAGGGGTTTGTCGCTCATCTGATAAAACTTCTTCATATCTCAAGGTTGGTACTCCCCTTAACATGATTCGGTTTCTTCTTTTGCTAAAGGATAAAATGAACTTCTTCATAATTCAAGATTTTATGCTCTCCTGAATATGATTCAGCTCCTTCTTTTACTAAAGGATAAAATGAACTTCCTCATACTTCAAGATTTTCTGCTCTCTTGAATATGATTCAGCTCCTTCTTTTACTAAAGGATAAAATGAACTTCCTCATACTTCAAGGTTTTGTGCTCTCTTGAATATGATTCAACTCCTTCTTTTACTAAAGGATAAAATGAACTTCCTCATACTTCAAGATTTCGTGCTCTCCTGAATATGATTCAGCTCCTTCTTTTACTAAAGGATAAAATGAACTTCCTTATACTTCAAGATTTTGTGCTCTCCTGAATATAATTCAGCTCCTTCTTTTACTAAAGGATAAAATGAACTTCCTCATACTTCGAGATCTTGTGCTCTTCTGAATATGATTCAGTTTGAACCTCCCCCTTCTTCAAGATGAAAAGGAAATGAAAACCAGCTACTCGATGGAGATGGCCACTTGCTGCTCCTCATGATGAACGTAGGCCAAGTTTCTCAGGCGAGAAATACTGCTCATATGCAAAAGTAGCAAGGATAAGCTTCTCGGATGAGCATTTCTTGTAGAGGTGGTAACATGTAATGTAAATTGTAAACAAAGTTGTGATAATGATAATATCGAGATCACAGAGTCTAATGATGAGCTTCTTGTACGAGAAGATCAATTGTAGAGTGTGACGATAAATTGTAAAGTGTAATGTGATAATGATGATAGGCTTCTCGGGTGAGAACAGTCGCATACCGGTTGTTGTAAGATGTACTGATAGATTTCTCAGGCGAGAACTGTCGCATACCGATGTTGTAAAGGCTTTTCTTGAAGGATAATGCAAAATAAATGCACGCACAGGTATGTTCGGTGACCGACGGGACCGAAGTTCGATCTAGAAATGGGCTAGGAAGAACTGACACATAAGACTCCATTGAGGAAATGAGCTCACATAGGGATTATCTTATCCTATCACGGAAAGATAACTGAAATAACCATCGTCCATGAGGGTTGAACTCTGTGGGGAAACTGGAAAGGAGTAAGTATTTTATGCTTAGGGCTGACGATCTATTTGGAGAGAATGGACAACCCAGTTACTCGGCAGTAACGACATGGATGAAGACAAATAGCAAACATGCAAATGCTAATGTGTATGTCGATGTGTATATAAATGTCATGCAATGAGTATGCTTATGCTCATGTTTAATGTTTATGCATATGCTGACAAAATAGACGAGAGGATGAAACAATGAGACGAAATAAACATCTCGACGAGAATACCCGGCGACCTCTGCAACAATCCATCTCTCAGGGGATAGGAAAAGTTGATGGTAGAACCAAATATGGCTTCAAAGTTCTAACTTCCCTGGGGAGAACATAATCCACTTGGGGATACGACATCATGACTTCCTCATGGGGAGACTATATGATCTCGCTGGAGAGTACGATATCATGACTTCACTGGAGGGATAGCTATCATGAACCATAATCAGCCGAAGAAAATCTTAGGATTAGAGACTTCTGGGGATAAAATAAATATCTGCCTCGTGGGGAAGATGTGGAGCTAGGCAGCTTCATGGAGATAGCATAGCAACTTCCTGGGAATAGTACCTCGGCTTCCTGGGGAAAAGGTACATCCGACTAGGGATAATATATATCAAACTTCACTGGGGAGAATTCATCAGACTTACTTAGGAGAATTCAACAAACATTCCCGAGGAAAGTATCTTGACTTCTTGGGAAGAACAGTGATCTCCTGGGGAGTCACTGGAGATTTATCGGATGAATCCAAAGTGTTGTCAGCTTAAAGTCTCGCTGGGGACTATCACTGGGAAGATGCTGGTAAGATCTTTGTTGTCTTGGAGATCAACGGTTCAATCCAAAGTGTTGTCAGCTTATAGTCTCGCTGGGGACTGTGTCAGCTTAAAGTCTCGCTGGGGACTGTTTTGAGGCAATGGTTTAACAGTGCTTCTGCAACAATGAGATTTACTGGGGAATGAAGACCGCCGGGAGTAAAAATTCATCGGGTACATGAAGAATGTTATGAAACGCAGTAGTTTTGATCTTAATGGACTTTGTAGTAGTCACCATTTTGACACATATAATGCCCCAGAGTACCTGCCTTATGAGGAAGCCATCTCGAGAGGATTTTACAAAGAACATGGAGTCCAATTGCCCCACTGTTTTCAAACTCTTGGAGAGATTTGGTCGGATCTCGACGTAACTGGCTCAGATCGACGGTATCATGACTGAGTCTTCAAGAAGTAGCTCTTAAGAGAGTCAGGCTTGTATCAATAAACGAATTGGAAACCACCTGCCCCTGTTTAGCAGGATCTTCGAGCTCCATTGATTGCATCTATATGTAAGTTTCTAAGATATCAAGCAATATCAACATGCATGAAATGCTAATCCTGAAACTATCAACGTAACATATATATTTGTCTTGAAGTTTTTTTTGTTTTTGTTTTAAAAAAGATATCACAGTAACTTATGACTGAATCACTAGTTAGGATATGAATTTGATTTACCATGCCAACATTAAATTGAGGATAGCTCACAGGAGTCAGGAAACGTTATCTCGTCTAGTATGCTTTCAAGAGAATTCCTACTTTAATTAGGTCTTTTAAAGGTTGTATCATGGTTTGGTCCATGATTTAAGAAACAAAGGATAAAGGCTCAAAGTTTGTTTGTACCCACCCATTCTTCGTGATGTTCTCCAATCCTAATTCAGTTAGCCGGATATGAGCGCTCATATCTCAATCGGATTTGATATGGTCGAGAACTTATCAAGGCTTTGGACATGGCAGTCACTCCCCTATTTCTGTTGGTGTTCGGTCACACGACTTTGTTCTTTATTAGGGATTCTTTATGGTAATCCTTTATTTTGGGCTTTTCTATTCCCTAACTTTTGCTTGGACGATGTTTTTTTTTTGGATTTGACATTGGAGTCTAGCGGGATGCCCCAGTTTTGCCTAAGTCTCCTTTGTAGGTTTTGACTTAGCAGGCTCTTATATTTCTTGAAACAAGTCGTACGACTCTTTTGAAGGCTTGTGACTGCCCCACTCGTTAAGTAGTCGAGGGATGGTCACTGTGTCTTCTACCTCCTACTATGTTAAGGATAGATCCTCGAAGATTCTCTCTCCTTTTTGAGGGTCTAAGCGCTCAATCAACTTAACTGAAAAACTACCCTACCCTAAGTTAAGATGAAGGATTTTATTTAGAAAATAAGAAACTCCTACTTTGAGGCTTAAAGGGGTGAATGAGGGATTATCATCCTTATATCTCTAGTGTTTGGGATTTGAAACAATGCCTTACATCATCAGCAAGTTTCAATCGAAAGCATACGACAAAAGACATGATGTTTTTGGTTCATCCTCCTCCTCCCAATTCTCTATCAAAGCGAGATCGGGTAAATTCGGCATTATAAGTTTATGAAAAAATATTTTTGATGAGTGAAACGAATGGATTTATTCAAAACAAACATATGCATTATATTAATCCATCAAAATCACAAGTTCGTACATGCTAATTATGCTTAATTAAAGAAACAAAATATAAATAAACACAATGAACTGTGAAATTCTAGTTACCAACAGTGGATGTTACCACGAATGTTATAACATCCACAATAACATAGACTACTGAACTTATTAATAATCTGTAAATGGAAAGCTGTAAATAACACAGTAATTGTTCACCCAGTTCAGTGTCAACAACACTTACATCTGGGGGCTACCAAGCCAGGGAGGAAATTCACTATTAGTATAATTAATTCAGAGTTAAACCTCCAATTTACACTCCTCACTTAAAACCTACCCAATGACACTTTAGCCTAGAGACCACTAGACCAGAGTATACCCACTCACTCCCCCTCAATCACACCACAGTGATATCAACACACAATTACAAAAGAGAATTGAAGTTACACTTCAAACACACCTTGATCGTGCTTCACAACTTTGATCAAGAATACACATTCTTGCTTAACAACTTTGAGTGACACACTTAGCACACTAATCCAATGAAATCATACAACAGATGATTGCTTGGCTCACAAGTATCCTAAGACACACGTGAAGAACTACAATTCTTCACTCACACAATTCACGTGAAGAACCACTTTCCTCACTCATAAGGACTCTTAATATGCACTATCTAATCTTCTGTCAAGAGCTTATCAAATTAGGACTCGTCCTCTATTATTTATAGCAGCTTGATTTCCTTTGGGCCTTGGTGCAGAAATCAGGTTTGCCCATAACAAACATCTCTTTAAGAATCTGCACACTTGTCAATTAGTTCAGGGACATTTTATTTCGCTTAGGGCTTCTAAAATGTTTCTTAACTTCCAGCTTGGGCTTCTAATAAGTTTCCTGATTTCTAGCTACCAGAAAACTAAACCTGCACGCTTGATGTCATACGATCAAAGTCATAACATTCTATATGACATTCAATCTTAACTTACTTTTAGCTAAGTCAACTTATCCTGCACAATCCTCATTATGTATGTAATGACATCAGTCATGACATACCTACACACTCTAGTGTTTTGCCATAAAATGTAGCCAATCAAGAGCACTTACAAACTCCCCCTTTAGCAAATTTTTGGGTAAAACACCTTGTTACCATATCAGAGTTTACAAGCAGTAGAAGTTAAACCAAGTATATTATTATGCAGGAAAGCTACGTAAGGTATATTTACTCTGTTGGCACTCATCTTACTCAGGATCAACCTGCTCACACATACCCTCTGGGTTACATATATTTGAGTAACACTTTGGGTTACTCCCCCTCAACTGATGTACTTATCAGTTGGGCACACAACCTGCAGGCAACTCAACTCTACAGTCACACAATACCAAAACATTCTGGCTGTTCTGGATGTCAAGACATTCAGGATAACATCCTGAAGTACACTCTCCTATGCTAATCCCCCTGAAGAGATGCGCAACACTCACACTCCTAAGCAGCAACTAGAAGCTCACAAAACTCCTAAGCACCTTCTTAGGATCACACAAGTTAACTGCTTCTGCAAACATACACATAGCAGTTCTAACATTCCTATACTCATTAGGAGTTCACACACACATTACTAACAGCATCAACTGTTATCACACAATATCAACAGCATCAGTTGTTGTCACACCTACATGTTGACTTGCAGCACCACCTGCATAGCATTCTCATTATTTTGCAGCAACACAAACAAGCAAGTCTTCCACCTGTACACTTGTTCTAGCACCTGCTGTTACCTTACTACCTAACACTTGTTACTAACATCTCTCCCCCTTTTTAGCCACAAATTAAGATCAAACTAATACCATAGTGTTGCACCCCAAAATTTGCTCAACATCTTTTACCTGGTTTATGTTTCATTGCATTATCATTTCCATAGTTCTATCATTTGCATATCATGGCATATCATTCATCCAACAGGGGATCAAGTGTGATTATTATCAAGAGAAGCCTAGCAAGAAATCTTATCCAAGCTTGAGAAGTCATCCAAGTCATCAGGAGGTAGTGGGAGGTCTTAATCAGCTGAGGACCATCAATGGGATGTGAAGCATGAGGTGTGAATGTGAGATGTGTATAGAGCTCATGGGGTGCCTAGAGAGCCATGTTGGAGCTAAATCAAGTCATTGTGTCAAATGCAAGAGCCACAATTGAAGTGCAGACAATTAGGGTTTCATCTGGATCAACCCTAGGTCAATTATGCAATTGAAGAGTATCAAAGCCTACTTTTAGGTCATGGAGTTCATGGAATAATGTGATAAGACATTTTTGGTGTTGTGCCAAGATCAAATCAAGAAGAATCAAGAATGTGGGAAGTTGCTAAATTAGGGTTTCAGTGCAAATTACCCTGTTTAGTGCCTAACTTCAAGGCCACATAAGTCAAGATACAAGTTTCAAATGGATCTTTGGGCAACATGCAACTTGTAGAGCATCTCAATACCTTTAATTTGAGTACTAGAAGTCCTCCATTGGATTTATAGAACTCAAGTTATGGCCCAGACAAGTTACAGGTCCTCAGATGCTTCTGAAATTTGTCTGTGAAAATCATCTGACTTCAAGGCTATTTTTGACCTAGAAGGAGGTTTCACCTGAACTTTTGGTCAACATGAAAGTTGTTACTCATGATATTATATTTCTAAATTGTACTAGAAGTCCTCCATATGATTTGTAAAACTCAGGTTATGAGGTTTACAAGTCAAGGGTATTTTGGGATAGTGAGATTATATGTCATTTTCAATCATAGGTCCATATCTCCAACTTGCAAGCTTCAAATGGAGATTTGTTCAACATGGAGCTTGCTTAAAAAGATGTTTTGAGTGCAACCAAGTGGTCATGAGAGTTTGGTGTGGCTCATATCAAAAAGTCACTTGAAATGGCTTGAAAATGAAGGAAATTCAAATATGGAAAGGAGGGAAAAATGTGATTTTGTGCTAGATGCCTCAAACCAAGAAAGTGGGTACATTTTATGATTGGAAATCACATTTTAAACACTTTGGTTTTAACAGAATTTTGAGTTTAGTTCAAGTTTTGGAAGTTGCCATGTGGTTGCTTCATTTATAAGTAACATTGCAAAATCAATGCACAAGGCAATTCAGGCCAATCTCTCCATTCAAACTCATTCTAAATGACATGTGCAAGGTGTGAGAACCTTATAGAACCAATGCAAAGCTTGCATCACACGACTGATACATGGAACTTGAATGAAAAACCAGAAAATGCAAACTACTATTTTGGGCTTCAATTTGGATCCAAAAGCCCATGAAATGATTCTATATATTGATTAGAGTGTGTTCATATCAAGGTTGAGCATTATTTCGCACCAGAGCAAGCAAGAGCAAGTGAATTTTCTCAACTGCAAGTTCAAATCAGATTCTGAGTTTGGAGCCAATTCATGCAAAATTGAAGTGTGCAATCTCTTCCTTGTGGATCATTGAAGCTATCTAGAGCATTTGGAAGCAAGCCACGAGCTCTAAGTACCTCTGTTTCAAGATCTATACCAGGTTAGTAACATTCAACTTCTAGCATGATTTAGCATGAGATGATTAGATTTAGCCTTGTGGTTAGGATCAACACAAGACATAGATCGTTTTAGGCTTGATCTGGAAGTAATTGATGATGATCGAAGATGACATGTAAGATCTGTTTGGACCTGAATCTCTTGATTCATGAGGAGTTAATGCTAGATGTTTAGATCAGGATGATGTAGGCAACATGAGGATGATTTCTATACCAATAGTTTGGATTTTAGTGATGATCAAAGTTGACATGATTTCTAAAAATGGATTCGTATTTTGAAACCTAGCACGATCTAGAGGATTTTGATGAGATATGTGGAATGTACGTGAAATTCTGGTCAAGATTGATATATAGTTTGTCATTTCTGGATGCCTGAGCTTGAACCTTCGCCGGAGAAGACAACCGGAGTCTTCTTCGTCCACTACCAACCATCGCCCTGTGTATCCACTCTGATGACCTGTTTTGTGAAGGAGACGACTTCATCATCGTTGGATCATTGCTTGACTCTTGACCACAACCTCAATCCAGTGGCCACGACATAAAGTTGGTTTTTAAATTTCTGATAGCAAAACGCAGTCGTTTAAAATAAATGGCGTGGCATCACCAGCCCGCTTGGATGGATTGACCAGTTGACTGATCCTGTGGCTCTCATTATTTCGCAGCTTTAATTCAATTTTTATTTCATTTTGTTATTTTAATTGCTTTGTTAGTTCCTAAATTCATATTAATTCCATTTTTGATCCAAATACTATTTTAAAAATATCCTCATGATCCTGATGGAATTTATGATTTTCTGGGATTAACAAAATGCAATTCCATGCATTTTTCAATTTAATGTGATTTTTCTTATTTTTGTTATTTCTTTTAATTTGGCATAATTGACCATCTGTTTTGTAGAATTTTGTTCTTCCAATTGGTGTTGAGTTTGGTTTTGATTTTTTAGTATGTGTTAGGGTAGACATGTATGTTCCCTTAGAATGTTTGGTGGATTTTTAGAACAAAATTAGGTTCTTTTTTAGGTGTTGATATTAGAACCTTCCCAAATTTGTGGATTCCCTTGACCTATTTCACTTTAGGAATTGTTTAGATAACTTAGAAGTTGAATTAGGCTTCAATATTTTCACATTAGTTTGTTCAAACATTCATGTTCCCCTAGGAATTTTATTAGAATTTTGCAACTTCATTTCCTATTTTAGTTGTATTTTGCAAGTGGCTTGTATTTGTGGTTTCCTCTCTTGAGTGCTTTGGATTGTTTGGTTTGGTTGGTTGCTTTGGAGTGGGTTTAGGCTTGAGTTATTTTTGTTGGAGCTTCTGGATTCACTGAAGATGCTTGGGATTGAATATTGGAGCTTGGAGTTGAAGGCTTTTCCTCTTGTGGAGTAGTTTTTTAGGAGCTTAGGAAATTAGGGTTTAAGGAAGTGCCTTAGACCTAGTTTTGATTATTTCTTCAAACATAGAGTGCATTGTTTGCCTCTATTCTATCTAATGACATAAAGTCCTCCTTGGGAAGCTCCATCTCTCCTTAGGAGGGATGAGTGTTATGCCCAAGTGAGTAGAACTTTGAGGATACCTTTCATTTGCAATGTTGAGTTCTTAGTGATTTCCTTTGGTTGTCATTAAGTTCCTTGACATTATGACTTGATGTTAATGATTAATATTTCTCTTGGAGTTTGCTTGTTGGAGCTTGAAGATTGATGAGGCTAGAAGTTAGAAGCTTGTTTGAAGATGAAGTCTTGCTGTCAACTTTGCTGTCTATCCAACTTTGTTGTCTATCCAACTGTGCTGTTTAGAGCTTGAAATTGCTGTCTGTAGAAGTTGTTGCTGCTTGGGTTGTCTCCTCTGTATCTCTTGTCTTTCTCTGCATTTTCTGTTTGCTTGTGTTGATTACCTCTAGGTTTGAGGTGGAGCTTGTCTCCTCTTGCCTGTTGTCTTCTCCCTTGCCTCTCTTATATTGCTGCATTGCATGCATTTTATTGTTTGCTGTAATTGCTTGCTGTCTTTTGCTATTTATCCCCTAGGATCTCTGATTTCCTCTGTACAAGAGGAAATTATAACAGACATTAGGTTTTGACCCATGCATGATAACATTAGGTTAGTTTCCCTTTCAACCATAGGCTTTTTAGAGCGTCTTTCTCTTCTCATCTCAAAACAATTCAAAAATACAGTAATAAGGATAACGCGTGTTGTACGTTACAAGCCTTAAGCTATTTGAGAAAAGGTTGCTGGAGGGTCACTCTTTAGTAATTTGGCTGCTTTGTATGGTACCCTTAGGGTGACATGCGACGTAGTCACTCTCACATCACAAGTCTTTAGTGCAGTACAAGTTGCAAACAGACTAAAAAAACATTTCTTTCGTAAAAAACTCAAACAAACATTCAAACTCTGCTTTTGTCCTCTTGGACCTTTAATCAGGAAAACCCTTTTCAGAAGGAGATAAAAACTGTCAGACAAGCTTATGTCTTCCGTATCCCGAACTACGTTTGCTCTGATCTTTCATACCGTATGAAAGTACGTAGGCACAAGATGCGATATCTTGGCGAGCAACCTTCCCCTCCTTTCCCGTAGGTAGGCGAACTACGTTGACTCTGATTTCTCGTTCCAGACGGGAATACGTAGGCATAAAGTGCGTTACTTTGCCAATTCATTTTCTTTTCTTTTTAACCCAGACCTTTATAGTAGATAGAATAACACACCCTTAGATAGAAAACAAGCGTGGATCCCATCGAGTAAGACGGACGTGAGGGGTGCTAATACCTTCCCCTTGCGTAACCGACTCCCGAATCCAGGATTTGGTTGCGACGACCATTCCTTTCCCTCTTTGCGTTAGGTTTACTCTGAGCGTTTCCTTTCCCTCTGGTGGGATAAATAACGCACGGTGGTGACTCTTCTGTCATAGCCGGCGCCGATTTTCGCAGTAGCGACAGCTGGCGACTCTGCTGGGGACTCCAATGGTTCCCTATGCGAGTCAATCCTAGCGCTTGTTTTCCCGTCTGGGGTTTTGTATGTATTTATCTTTCTGTCTTTACTTTCAGTACTATATTATTGTTGTTATGCTGAGAAGAGGGTTAGATTGAGAGATAAGCCGGACCTGGGCTTGAGTTTGCACATAGACTTAGAAGTAGAGAGTAGTGGTTAGCCTGCTTGCTTAGCTCGCACCAGCTGGCCGCGAAATTTGCGCTCGGACGAGATTCTCTTTGATGCTTCTTGCCTGGCCCTTAGGGATCGACAAGTTGTCTGACCCGAGGATTGTCGACTCTAGGGACCTATCAATTGGGATTCAGCTAAGTGAGGCCGCTTCAAGGGATGATGATGCCACACCTTTTGGGTATCGTATCATCGCTCTTGAAATTCTATGACGTTGAACCCGCATAGGATACCGTACCTCGTCTGCGAGTTAAGTACATACCTGTGAGGGGTAGGTAGGTCTGTTTGTAGGAAACCTTTGACCTCAGAGTACCTGGTTTATCTATGTCAGTGAGATGTGGTTACAGGTTTCTTTTGAGTGGTTGGTTTGGTTTGAGGCGAAGATTTGATGGTTCTCAGGCTTCAGTACAGAGCAGCACAGTGCATCAGCATTGCACTTGATCTCCTGTTTGCATATGCATGTGCATTTTCATGTTTGCATTTCATTAACGTGTATTTATGTTGCAGGTGTGATCATTCCCCTCTGATTCTAGTGTATCTTATGGCCAGACATAGAGTCCATGAAGAGGACAGTTGCTTACCGATTGCATTCTCCAGATATCAGTTCCTTGCTGGGATTAGTTGCTCTAGCAGATGAGAGAGTGAGGGCTGAGTTCAAAGTATCTTATAGGAGATTGCTTAGTTTGTTGTACAGGCCTTCAGCATTTGAGACGACTGGGGTGTATACTTTAATGCAGTTTTATGAGCCTCAATTGAGATGCTTCCTGTTCCCTGACTATATTCTGGCACCCACTTTGGAGGAGTATTCTGCTATGTTGGGAGTTCCTGTGTTAGACCAGATGCCCTTTATACATGTTGATGCTGAGCCTGAGTTGGCTACACTTGCTGAGATTGTCAGTTTAGACGCTTCTGAGTTCCCTGGAGGTTTGGTCAAGCTGAACGGAGCTTATGGTTTTCACTTGTCTGTCCTGGTTGAGAAGGCTACACAGTGCGCGAAGAGTGGATGTTGGGTTGCCTTCAGTGCTATTCTAGCTGTCTGCATCTATGGGATTGTCTTGTTTCCCAATGTGCCCAATTTTGTTGACTCGGATGCCTTCTTGATTCTTGCCTCGAAGAATCCAGTTCCTACTCTCTTGGGCGATGTTTATCATTCTATTCACTATAAGAATGAGAAACGTCGTGGCAAGAATGTTTCTTGTTGTCTTCCTCTCTTGTACAGGTGGTTCCAGGGGCATCTTCCGAAGACAGGACTTTTTGTTGATGCTGTTGATACTTTGGATTCGTCTTCCCGGTTGATGGGGCTGTCTGCTGAGAACATCATTTGGTTTGATCGAAGTATGCTTGGCACTGATATTATATATAGTTGTAGTGGCTTTCCGAATGTCCCTTTGATTGGACGGAAAGGATGTATTAACTATAACCCTTTTCTGCTGGTGAGACAGTTTGGTTATGCCTTGAGAGATGCTCCTATTAAGGTTGAGATACAGGAGTCTCTGTATCTCACGGGCTTATTAGACGAGGCTGTTTTGATCAAGTTGAGACATGCATGGGCTAACATCCATAGGAGAGGGAAAGCTTTGCTAGGTAAGAGCAATAGCAAAGCTTATGATCCTTATTTGGCTTGGATCCACGAGAGAGCTAGTATTTCCTTGATGCCATATCCTACTGTGGAACCTTTGTATCTTCCAGTGATTGAGGTACCTACTTCGGTAGAGATTGAGAAGTATAACAAATTGTTGGCTGAAAACGAAGAATTGAAAGAAGCTAATGATGAGTTAGAGAAAGAGATCTTCCAGTTGCGTCATGAGAAGAATGAAGCTACCTTCACGGTGAAGGAACAAACTGAGTTGATTAATAGGTTAGGTTCAGATTTGACTGAAGAGACCAACAAGAGGGAAAAAGTGGGAGTAGCCTTGAACGGTGTTAGCAAGGTGCTTGCTTCCAAGAAGGAACTCTTAAACAAAGCTTATTCCCGACTCGACAAGTGGGAAACATTCTGGAATACCATGCTTACCAAGCGGAAGGAGCGTGAGGATGAGCTGAAGCTACAGATTGCCACGCTAGAGGTGCAGATTAGAGCCCAGGATGCAAAGATTGCTGAAGAGACATCACTTAGGAGCGTTGTTGAGCTTAGAGTGAGTGACCTTGGCAAGGAGCTGAGAGGTTGTGAATTGAAGGCCGACTTCAAGAGATGCAGACTCGACGAGTGTTTTGGCGAAGGAACCTGCAAGGACGACGCCAAAAAGCTGAGATCCACTGTTGAGCGACATGCATTACTGATACAGGAGCTAATCTCCAAACTAGGTCATTCAGAGACGTTGAGGATATTGGAAGATGTCAGAGCGTGCCATTTGGCCTGATTTATCTTTGCTTTGCTTTTGTTATCTGTACTTGTATTTTGACCATCGCCAGGCTTGTTGGCCGAGGTCTCTTCAGTTGTATTCAGTTGTATTCTTATACTTTGCCTCTTGGCATTTGTTTATGTATGAGGTTTTTCTGATTCCTTGCTTGCTTGAGTGGGACTCCATTGTCGTGATGGCCTTCTCTCTAAAACTAGAATCGGGGGGGGGGGGGGGGGGAATATAACCTGTAGCATACTTATACATTTACATCTGCATACTCATAGTGCATGACCGATTTTTTTGAATCTGTATCTTATTTCCTGCATCTCCCAGGTTTCAGGATTGACAACCAGAGAACGCATCGTTATTCTACCAGGAACAACTGCAAGAGAATCATGGATCAAGTTCAAGTCGAGATGCAGGAAATTCGTGAGAAGTTGGCACTTTTCATGCAAGCAATGGAAACTGTGGTCAAGGGCCAGGAGAATCTCCAGACTCTGGTGCAACCGCTGCTGGTGCGGGCGAATGGAAATACTGATTATTACTCTGTTGGAACTCCTCGCAGGGATGATGGGATACCTACAGTGGTCGTTCCTACAAGTGGTGGAGTTGGTGCCGGTGATGGCAATGGCAATGGAAATACTGGCGCTGGGATGGTGCCTTTCAACACCGGTTATAGACTAGGTGGGGTCAACCAAGGATTCGGTAATAGAGGACGGGATCCTATTTTCAATCAACAGGGATATGGCCGTAACACTGGTTACGAGGGATATGGCAATGAGAATCTGAACTGGGGCGAGGATCGTCAGGAAGACGCTTTCTCCGGACAAGGCGTGGGATTTGAAAGGCCTATTGATAATGATAGGAGGTTCAAAATGCTGGAAGAGCATATCAAAGGGATAGCCAATCAGAACTTTGTTGGGTTAGATATGACTACCATGGGACTAGTGCCTGGGCTGAGGGTGCCTTTGAAATTTAAAGCTCCAACATTTGACAAGTATAAGGAGGATACATGCCCTAGAGTTCATGTACGTTCTTATTACAGAAGAATGTTTGCATACTCTGACGGCGAGAAGATGCTTATGCATTTCTTTCAAGACAATTTATCGGGACCATCGCTTGAATGGTACATGGGGCTGGAGCCCACCCAAATTAGAAGCTGGAAAGAATTGGCTGATGCTTTTGTTAAACATTACCAATATAATAGTGACTTGGCGCCAAACAGGGTCCAGCTGCAGAGTTTGTCTCAGAAAAATGGTGAGAGCTTCAAGGAGTATGCGCAGCGCTGGCGTGATATTGCGGCTAGGGTGCACCCCCCTTTGGTTGAAAGAGAGTTGATTGATATGTTTATTTGAACATTCTCTGGAATGTATTACGACAAATTGCTCAATGTCTCGATGGGTAGTTTCTCCGACATGATTCTCATGGGAGAACGGATTGAAAACGGAATTAAGATTGGGAAGATTCAGGCAGGTGAATCCACCTCAGCTGGAGGTGCAAGGAAAGCCTTTGGTGGAAAGAGACAAGGCGACACCAGTGCGGTATATGGTGGTCGAGGTCGTGGAAGAGGTAGGAATCAGCATCAGCCACAGCAAGTTGCTAGTGTTACTATCCCGATACCTCATCAAAAACAACAACAACAACAACAGCAACGACAACAACAACCGCAGCAACAGAGAATGCACCCTGCTCAGCGTAGAATTCAAGAGGGTAGGCCGAAGAGAGTATTTGAAGCACCTCCTTCAACTTATTCCGAACTTCTTCAAACGCTGTTGGGTTTGAATTTGGTTGAAAAGAGAACGATGGCCCCGTTGACGGGCACTCCTCCATTTGGTTTCGACGCTGGTAAACATTGTGATTTTCATTCCGGGGCGCCCGGACATGATATTGAAGGTTGCCATGCTTTCAAACATAAGGTTCAAGATTTGCTTGATAGTAAGGCCATTAAATTTGGTCAGGATGGTCCCAATATTGTACAACAACCCATGCCGAATCATGGAGTGAATGCTATCCTAATGGAAGAGAATTTGAACTTGGTTATGGGTGTGAATGAATTGGAGACACCGTTGAGTTGTGTTAAAAGTAGACTTTTGAAAGGGGGAGTATTCCCTGGATGTGATGAATATTGCCTGGATTGCTGGACCCAACCAGGGGGTTACACTAATTTGAAAAGAGGTATCCAAGCTATGATAGATGAGGGGATTTTGAAATTTGATCGGACTACTGTTGAGAAGCCTGTTGAGGCATTGTTTGAAGAGCAAGATGAGATTGCAACTGTTACGATCCCAAGGAAGACTATTACGATATCGGCGCCCGCTAAGCGGCCGACTATCACAATAACAAAAGCAGGACCTGTTCCTTTTGAGAGTACAAAAGCTGTTCCATGGACATATGGGTTAGAAGCATACTGTAACAGAGAAAAGATTGAGGTGAATAGCCAGTCGGCAGGGGCAGTTGACAATGTTGTTGGAACGGGAGGCATGACCCGTAGTGGAAGAATCTTCACTGCACCTGAAGTTGAAGCAGAGAAGATTGTTAAAGGCAAAGCCAAGGTGAATGAAAGTGGACCATCCCAGTTGAAAGAGAAAGACACGTTGCTCAAGGACGTAGAAGAGTTCATGAGGCTAATTCGCAAGAGCGATTATAAGATTGTTGAGCACTTACAACAGACACCCTCAAAAATTTCAATCCTATCTTTGTTGCTTTGTTCTGAGGCTCATCAAAATGCTTTGTTGAAGATATTGGACACGTCATTTGTACCTCAGGAGGTTTCTGTCAACCAGCTAGAGGGGGTACTGGCGCATGTCAATGCTGGACATAGTTTGGGTTTCACTAATTTTGATCTAACACCTAGAGGCCGAGAGCATAATATGGCTTTGCACATATCGGTGGAGTGCCGGGGCACCGTAATGTCGCACGTTCTTGTGGATACCGGATCATCTCTGAATGTATTGCCTAAGAAGGCTATGATGAAGTTAGATATTCGGGGAATTATTTTCACGCCAAGTGACTTGGTTGTGAGGGCGTTTGATGGAACGAGAAGGTCGGTGTTTGGATCGATAACATTGTCGTTGTAGGTCGGGCCGGAATTATTTGACACTGAATTTTATATCATGGATATTCATCCAGCTTATAGCTGTTTAATTGGGCGTCCCTGGATACACTCTGCAGGGGCTGTGACGTCCACACTGCATCAGAAGCTTAAGTTTGAAGCCGGTGGTGGCATCGTTACTATTTGTGGAGAAGAGGACATCTTGGTCAGTCATCTCTCATCATTCAAGTATGTTGAAGTGGATGGAGAAATCCACGAAACGCCCTGCCAAGCCTTCGAAGGGTTGCAAATCAAAGATAAGTCCAGTGTTCCCAGCAAAGGGCCAGAGGTTGCTGTGGCTTCGTACAAAGACGCTCAAGCGTTGGTTCAGACTAGTGAGACCAAGGGTTGGGGTCAAGTGCTGGAAATTCCCGTCAAGATGGACAAGTTTGGTTTGGGGTATCGCCCTACATCGTCACCTTCCGCATCACGCGCGCCCAAGTTCAAAGGACCGGTGGTGATTACTCCAAAGGGAGTCCGCTTTGAGACGATTAATGTTGTTTCCGACTCTGAAGGCGGAGATAGTGATTGCAATATGGACACGTTGATCAAGCCTAGCGTGCCAAAACAAAGTCTCTGCAACTAGTCCATCCGGGAAATTGTCCCAGTGACTACAAAACAGTAATGATTTGTTTTCTTGATTATTGTATAATCCTGTGTCCTACCCGGGGCATAGTGGTTTTGTTTTAGGGCCACCTGCTTATGTGTATGCACTGTTTAATCATTGAATAAAGGCGTTTTTCTCATACAAAATTTGTGTTCCCTGTTTTTCCTGTTTTTATTTTAACAAATGGCAATGTGGTTATGAGCTTTGTTTGCACTCATTTGAAGCATTTAACCATTTCCTTTGCAGGATTCATATTTCAGATGACACCGAACACGAACTTCCTATGACTCGCTTTGACTTCGAGCACCCGATATTTCAAGCTGAGGAAGAGATTGTGAAGGATAGCGACTTGCCAGAGGAGTTGACTCGGCTGTTGAAACAGGAAGAAAGAATCATTCTGCCTCATCAGGAAGAGATTGAGATTATCAACGTGGGGTTCGAGGGAGTTGTCAGGAACATCCGGATAGGGGCTGCACTGCAAAGCGACATCAAGCAAGGTCTGATTGAGATGTTGCAAGAGTACAATGATATCTTTGCTTGGTCGTACGAGGATATGCCAGGATTGGATACTGACATGGTTGTTCATCGTCTGCCATTGCGAGAAGAATGTCCGCCTGTCAAGCAGAAACTTAGAAGAACCAGACCAGATATGTCTGTGAAGATTAAGGAAGAAGTTCAGAAACAGTGGGATGCTGGTTTCCTTGCTGTTACAACTTATCCCTCATGGCTCGCCAATATAGTACCGGTACCAAAGAAAGACGGTAAGGTGCAGATGTGCATAGACTATCGTGATTTGAATAGGGCGAGCCCAAAGGACGATTTTCCGCTTCCTCATATCGATGTGCTGGTTGATAACACTGCTCAATTCTCCATGTTCTCCTTCATGGATGGCTTCTCGGGTTACAATCAGATAAAAATGGCGCCAGAAGACATGGAGAAAACAACCTTCATTACCCCATGGGAAACATTTTGCTACAAAGTGATGCTCTTTGGTTTGAAGAATGCTGGGGCAACATATCAACGTGCTATAACGACGCTCTTTCATGACATGATGCATAAAGAGATCGAGGTTTATGTTGACGATATGATTGCCGAATCCCAGATGCAGGAAGAGCATTTGGTTAATCTGCTGAAATTGTTCAAGAGGCTTAGGAAATTCAGGCTGAGACTGAACCCTAACAAGTGCACCTTCGGGGTGAGATCCGATAGACTATTGGGGTTTATTATGAGCGAAAAAGGAATTGAGGTTGATCCTGCTAAGATAAAATAAATACAAGAAATGCCAACGCCTAAAACAGAAAAAGAAGTGCGTGGGTTTTTAGGGAGGTTGAACTACATTGCTCGGTTCATATCTCACCTAACTGCTACATGCGAGCCATTATTCAAATTGTTGAAAAAGAATCAGGCTGTGACCTGGAATGAAGATTGTCAAAGGGAGTTTGAAAAAATAAAAGAATATTTGCAGGAACCTCCAGTATTGATACCCCCAGTAGCCGGGAGACCATTGATTATGTATTTGACGGTTCTTGAGGAAAGTATGGGTTGTGTTCTCGGTAAACATGACGAGACTGGACGTAAAGAGCATGCGATTTACTACTTGAGTAAAAAGTTCACAGATTGTGAATCCCGTTACTCAATGCTCGAAAAGACGTGTTGTGCGCTAGCCTGGGATGCCAAACGTTTGAGACAATACATGTTAAACCATACAACCATGCTAATTTCAAAGATGGATCCGATCAAATACGTATTTGAAAAGCAAGCACTCTCCGGGAGGATTGCTCGATGGCAGATGGTGCTGACAGAATATGATATTCAATATGTTTCTCAAAAGGCTATCAAAGGTAGTGTTCTGTCAGAGTACCTAGCGGAGCAGCCGATTGAAGATTACCAACCAATGAGGTTTGATTTTCCTGACGAGGATATCATGTACTTGAAAATGAAAGATTGTGATGAGCCGTTGCCGGATGAAGGTCCAGAGTTGGGTTCCAAATGGCAATTGATATTTGATGGCGCCGTTAACTCCTACGGTAGTGGAATAGGGGCAATTATCACTACTCCTCAAGGGACGCACATTCCCTTTACTGCCAGATTGACCTTTCCAGTTACCAATAATGAGGCTGAATATGAGGCGTGCATCATGGGTCTTGAGGAGGCTATTGATTTGAGAATCAAATATCTTGATGTATACGGGGACTCTGCTCTAGTGGTCAACCAGATTAAAGGAGAATGGGAGACGCGGCAGCCCAATCTGATACCTTATATGAATTATGCAAGGAGATTGTTGCCTTTCTTTGACACAGTAGAATTGCATCGCGTGCTACGAGCAGAAAATCAGATGGCCGGCGCTCTTGCGATGTTGTCTTCAATGTATAAAGTTAACTTCTGGAATGAGGCTCCCAGGATTGTTATCTCTCGCCTTGATAGGCCCGCCTTCACATTCGCCATTGAGGAAACGTCCGATGGCAAACCGTGGTATTTCGATATCCAGAATTTCCTGAAGAACCAAGAGTATCCGGTTGGGGCGTCCAGTTGAGATCAGAAGACTCTTAGGAGATTGGCTGGCAATTTTTATTTGAATCCGGATGGCGTCCTGTACAAGAGAAACCACGACTTGGTGTTGTTACGATGTGTGGACGAGAAAGAGGCTAAGTTTCTCATGGAAGAGATCCATGAAGGTACATTTGGTACGCATGCTGGTGGACATGCAATGGCGAGAAAACTGTTGTGGGCAGGTTACTATTGGCTAACGATGGAAACAAATTGTTTAAAGTTCGCGAAGCGGTGCCATAAATGTCAAATTTATGCGGACAAAATCCATGTGCCTCCGAGCCCTTTGAATGTTATGTCATCACCGTGGCCTTTCTCGATGTGGGGAATTGATATGATTGGCAAGATTGAGCCCACGACATCAAACAGACACCGGTTCATTTTGGTAGCTATTGATTACTTCACCAAATGGGTGGAAGCAGCGTCATATGCTAATGTCACCAAACAAGTGGTAGCCAGATTTATCAAAAGAGATATTATCTGCAGATATGGAATCCCAGAGCGGATTATCATCGACAATGGCTCAAACTTGAATAACAAGATGATGAAAGAGCTGTGTCAGAATTTCAAGATTGAGCATCACAACTCTTCTCCTTATCGGCCCAAGATGAATGGCGCTGTCAAAGCGGCCAATAAGAACATAAAGAAGTTGTTCAGAAGATGGTTGTGACTTACAAGGACTGGCATGAGATGTTGCCTTTCGCATTACAAGGTTATCATACGACGGTACGCACATCAACCGGGGCAACCTCTTTCTCATTGGTGTATGGCATGGAGGCAGTGTTACCATTGGAGGTTGAGATTCCTTTCTTGAGGGTTTTACGCGATGTCCAACTTGATGAGGCAGAATAGGTAAAAGATAGACTGAACCAGCTTAGTTTAATGGATGAAAAGAGACTAGCTTCTCTCGCATATGGTCGGTTGTATCAGATCCGGATGAAGAAAGCTTACGATAAGAAGGTATCACCTCGAAGCTTTCAGACGGGCGATCTTGTGTTAAAAAAGATTCTCCCACCACAATCGGATCACAGGGGCAAATGGACTCCCAACTACGAGGGTCCATATGTCGTCAGAAAGGTTTTCTCTGGAGGAACCTTGTTGTTATCCACCATGGATGGTGAGGACTTTACGTCTCCTGTGAATTCGGACGCAGTTAAAAAATACTTTGCTTAAAGAGATCCGCTGGACAGAAAAAGAGAGTCCAGGCAAAAATGGGGCATCCTGGCGAACCATAAAAAAGGGAATAAAAGGTTCGGGCAAAAGTTAGGGATAAAATTGAAAAAATGTACACCCGCGAAGTTGAAAACCCGAAAAGGGCGACTTCGGCAAAAAAGGGTATCCCGGTGAATTGAAAACCCGCAAAGGGCGATTCACGCAAAAGTTAGGGATTGAAAAAGCAAATGACTGCGGTTCGAGTTTGATACTGCGTTGCTTAGTGGTTTGGGAGTACCTGAGGGTCGTTCATCTAAAACAATCTCTTCCAAAGATCGAGTACCGAGAAAGCGCCAGAGTCGGGCGAGTCATAGGAGAATCATCTCATGGTGTTTGTCTGTACCACGTTGGCGACATGTATATCAAATTTGTTTTGTATATTTCTTTGTGCTTCTTGTGCATATAGTGTATTTTTCTTGTGCGTAACTTCCTCTTTTCAGGAGTTACATCCAGTGTACAAAGCTTGGCCTATTTACAGGCCCATTCAATAAAGCATGTTATTCAGTACTTGATGCTTGTTCTTTACTGTTTTGTTTGTGAAAAACGCCGATGTTTTTGATGAACTTGCACTTGCATAAACTTGCCGGCCCTTGCCAATAATTGCTAAAACTTCGAATTGACCGAATAAACGTCACAGATATTAACTTGGATAGATTTTGTTGTGTAGATTTGTTTTTTCTTGTTTGTGTTTTGCAGGGTCCTTACCTTTGAAGCAAATGGTCAGGAATTGTATTCCCCAGCCAAAGTCTCTTGACGTAGGGCCTGACTTCAGTTGATGTCGTTCCTTAGCAAGTCGTATCTTATCCCCAGAGAGTGGAGACGGCGCTTATTCCTACCAGATGGGGAATTGTCCTTCCCGAGAGAGTATCACCAGGAATGTCGCCTGAAGAGTATCTTCATGGAAGTTGCACATAGGATATCCCCAGCAGGTTAAAATCAATATCCCCGGAAGAGGACGCCTCCCCAGAGGATGGTTGTTCCTTTCCCCCGCAGGTTGTCATTCTTTCGTCAGGATGATTATCCTCAGCAGAGTTTGTAGCTTTGAGTTTGTAGACTGTGTCCCGACAGTGTAGTTCTTCCCCCAGAAGGGTCGCATCTTTCCCCAGCAGGGTTTGTGTTTCCTTCCTAAATGTCTGATCTCTCCCCAGCAGAGTTGGTTGTTGTTTCCGGCATTTATTTTTCCGGAATACTTTGTGGTACCCGTTCATCCCCAGCGGAGTTGGTTTTGTTCTCATCCATTTCATACCAGAGTGTTTCTCAGCAGTTTGAGCCTGCATTAGCATTTGCATATATCATCATATTTGCATCTACCCACACGCGTAGCATTTCCATGTCGAATGGAGCATTACGCCATTGTCAAACATATGCATTTTGAAATATAAGCCAGGTTGGTTAACCTTTTGTTTTCAAGTGTTATTTTCCCTGCAGGTGGAGGGAGCTCTTGCTCAGATTAATTACCAGATAAGCAAGGTCTCGGCGTGAGACGTGTAATGATAATGTTGGTCTTATTCACCAGAGAGTTGCTTGGATTAGTTTCTCTTACCCCTCCAGTGGAGTATTTCTTCAAAATTGTTGTTATGACAGTATCAAAAGATTTCATGAATCATTTTTTTGGAAGTTGTCGCCTATGTCGGAGTAGGTGTCTGGCAGTTTGGGTTCAGAAAATCCCCAGTAGAATCCTTCTCAGATTTGCTGCCATGTCCGCGCTAAAAGTTTGAAGATTAGACCAGTATTTTGTTACCTATTTGATTGGAGTTAGCTACTGCAAAGATAGGCAGAGAAGCTGTATCCAGAGTTATTTCCCGTAGTGGTGACGGAGTTATTTTCCTGTGTCGGACAGAGTTATTTCCCGTAGTGGTGACGGAGTTATTTTCCTGTGTCGGACAGAGTTATTTCCCGTAGTGGTGACGGAGTTATTTTCCTGTATCGGACAGAGTTATTTCCTGTAGTGGTGACGGAGTTATTTTCCTGTATCGGGCAGAGTTATTTCCCGTAGTGGTGACAAAGTTATTTTCCTGTATCGGGCAGAGTTATTTCCCGTAGTGGTGACGGAGTTATTTTCCTGTGTCGGACAGAGTTATTTCCCGTAGTGGTGACGGAGTTATTTTCCTGTATCGGACAAAGTTATTTCCCGTAGTGGTGACGGAGTTATTTTCCTGTATCGGGCAGAGTTATTTCCCGTAGTGGTGACAGAATTATTTACCTGTATTATTAGCAGAGTTATTTCCCGTAGTGATGACGAAGTTATTTTCCTGTATCGGGCAGAGTTATTTCCCGTAGTGGTGACGAAGTTATTTTCCTGTATTATTGGCAGAGTTATTTTCCCGTAGTGGTGACAAAGTTATTTTCCTCTATCGGACAGAGTTATTTCCCGTAGTGGTGACGGAGTTATTTTCCCGTAGCGATGGCGAAGTTAGTTCCTGTATTGTTGGCAGAGTTATTTCTTATTTGTTGATAAAACTATTTCCTCAGTGGAAGTCGCCAAAGTTATTCCCTGTGTTGTTGGCAGAGTGAAGTTGTATTTTCGTATTGACAAACCCCATAGCAAAGATGGAGTATAATTTGGTGGATTTTGTTCTACAAGTAGTTTGTGCAGTTCGTGTCTGCAGTTGGCAAATTTTCGGGTTTCTTGGTATTCAACCGTCTTTTACCTCATTTGTTTGAAGGTCGTTCGCTCTTCACCCAGTCGGGTCCAAGCTGTTTGAATACGTGCAGCTGTTGCACCCCCAAATTTGCTCAACATCTTTTACCTGGTTTATGTTTCATTGCATTATCATTTGCATAGTTCTATCATTTGCATATCATGGCATATCATTCATCCAACAGGGGATCAAGTGTGATTATTATCAAGAGAAGCCTAGCAAGAAATCTTATCCAAGCTTGAGAAGTCATCCAAGTCATCAGGAGGTGGTGGGAGGTCTTGATCAGTTGAGGACCATCAATGGGATGTGAAGCATGAGGTGTGAATGTGAGATGTGTATAGAGCTCATGGGGTGCCTAGAGAGCCATGTTAGAGCTAAATCAAGTCATTGTGTCAAATGCAAGAGCCACAGTTGAAGTGCAGACAATTAGGGTTTCATCTGGATCAACCCTAGGTCAATTATTCAATTGAAGAGTATCAAAGCCTACTTTTAGGTCATGGAGTTCATGGAATGATGTGATAAGACATTTTTGGTGTTGTGCCAAGATCAAATCAAGAAGAATCAAGAATGTGGGAAGTTGCTAAATTAGGGTTTCAGTGCAAATTACCCTGTTTAGTGCCTAACTTCAAGGCCACATAAGTCAAGATAAAAGTTTCAAATGGATATTTGTCCAACATGAAACTTGTAAAGCATCTCAATACCTTTAATTTGAGTACTAGAAGTCCTCCATTGGATTTATAGAACTCAAGTTATGGCCCAGACAAGTTACAGGTCCTTAGATGCTTCTGAAATTTGTCTGTGAAAATCATCTGACTTCAAGGCTATTTTTGACCTAGAAGGAGGTTTCACCTAAACTTTTGGTCAACATGAAAGTTGTTCCTCATGATATTATCTTTCTAAATTGTACTATAAGTCCTCCATCTGATTTGTAGAACTCAAGTTATGAGGTTTACAAGTCAAGGGTATTTTGGGATAGTGAGATTATAGGTCATTTTCAATCATAGGTCCATATCTCCAACTTGCAAGCTTCAAATGGAGATTTTTTCAACATGGAGCTTGCTTAAAATGATGTTTTGAGTGCAACCAAGTGTTCATGAGAGTTTGGTGTGGCTCATATCAAAAAGTCACTTGAAATGGCTTGAAAATTAAGGAAATTCAAATATGGAAAGGAGGGAAAAATGTAATTTTGTGCTAGATGCCTCAAACCAAGCAAGTGGGTACATTTTCTGATTGGAAATCACATTTTAAACACTTTGGTTTTAACAGAATTTTGAGTTTAGTTCAAGTTTTGGAAGTTGCCATGTGGTTGCTTCATTTATAAGTAACATTGCAAAATCAATGCACAAGGCAATTCAGGCCAATCTCTCCATTCAAACTCATTCTAAATGACATGTGCAAGGTGTGAGAACCTTCTAGAACCAATGCAAAGCTTGAAATACACGACTGATACATGGCACTTGAATGAAAAACCAGAAAATGCAAACTACTATTTTGGGCTTCAATTTGGATCCAAAAGCCCATGAAATGATTCTATATATTGATTAGAGTGTGTTCATATCAAGGTTGAGCATTATTTCGCACCAGAGCAAGCAAGAGAAAGTGAATTTTCTCAACTGCAAGTTCAAATCGGATTCTGAGTTTAGAGCCAATTCAAGCAAAATTGAAGTGTGCAATCTCTTCCTTGTGGATCATTGAAGCTATCTGGAGCATTTGGAAGCAAGCCACGAGCTCTAAGTACCTCTGTTTCAAGATCTATACTAGGTTAGTAACATTCAACTTCTAGCATGATTTAGCATGAGATGATTAGATTTAGACTTGTGGTTAGGATCTACACAAGACATAGATCGTTTTAGGCTTGATCTGGAAGTAATTGATGATGATCGAAGATGACATGTAAGATCTGTTTGGACCTGAATCTCTTGATTCATGAGGAGTTAATGCTAGATGTTTAGATTAGGATGATGTAGGCAACATGAGGATGATTTCTATACCAATAGTTTGGATTTTAGTGATGATCAAAGTTGACATGATTTCTGAAAATGGATTCGTATTTTGAAACCTAGCACGATCTAGAGGATTTTGATGAGATATGTGGAATGTACGTGAAATTCTGGTCAAGATTGATATATAGTTTGTCATTTCTGGATGCCTGAGCTTGAACCTTCGCCGGAGAAGACAACCAGAGTCTTCTCCGGCCACTACCAACCACCGCCCTGTGTATCCACTCTGATGAACTGTTTTGTGAAGGAGACGACTTCATCATCGTTGGATCATTGCTTGACTCTTGACCACAGCCTCAATCCAATGGCCACGACCTAAATTTGGTTTTTAAATTTCTGATAGCAAAACGCAGCCGTTTAAATAAATGGCGTGGCATCACTAGTGCGCTTGGATGGATTGACCAGTTGACTGATCCTGTGGCTCTCATTATTTCGCAGCTTTAATTCAATTTTTATTTCATTTTGTTATTTTAATTGCTTTGTTAGTTCCTAAATCCATATTAATTCCATTTTTGATCCAAATATTATTTTAAAAATATCCTCATGATCCTGATGGAATTTATGATTTTCTGGGATTAACAAAATGCAATTCCATGCATTTTTCAATTTAATGTGATTTTTCTTATTTTTGTTATTTCTTTTAATTTGGCATAATTGACCATCTGTTTTGTAGAATTTTGTTCTTCCAATTGGTGTTGAGTTTCGTTTTGATTTTTTATTATGTGTTAGGGTAGACATGTATGTTCCCTTAGAATTTTTGGTGGATTTATAGAACAACATTAGGTTCTGTTTTAGGTGTTGAGATTAGAACCTTCCCAAATTTGTGGATCCCCTTGACCTATTTCACTTTAGGAATTGTTTAGATAACTTAGAAGTTGAATTAGGCTTTAATCTTTTCACATTAGTTTTTTCAAACATTCATGTTCCCCTAGGAATTTTATTAGAATTTTTCAACTTCATTTCCTATTTTAGTTGTATTTTGCAAGTGGCTTGTATTTGTGGTTTCCTCTCTTAAGTGCTTTGGATTGTTTGGTTTGGTTGGTTGCTTTGGAGTGGGTTTAGGTTTGAGTTCTTTTTGTTGGAGCTTCTGCATTCATTGAAGATGCTTGGGATTGAAGATTGGGGCTTGGAGTTGAAGGCTTTTCCTCTTGTGGAGTAATTTTTTAGGAGCTTAGGAAATTAGGGTTTTAGGAAGTGCCTTAGACCTAGTTTTGATTATTTCTTCAAACATAGAGTGCATTGTTTGCCTCTATTCTATCCAATGACATAAAGTCCTCCTTGGGAAGCTCCATCTCTCCTTAGGAGGGATGAGTGGTATGCCCAAGTGAGTAGAACTTTGAGGATACCTTTCGTTTGCAATGTTGAGTTCTTAGTGATTTCCTTTGGTTGTCATTAAGTTCCTTGACATTATGACTTGATCTTAATGATTAATCTTTCTCTTGGAGTGTGCTTGTTGGAGCTTGAAGATTGATGAGGCTAGAATTTAGAAGCTTGTTTGAAGATGAAGTCTTGCTGTCAACTTTGCTGTCTATCCAACTTTGCTGTCTATCCAACTGTGTTGTTTAGAGCTTGAAATTGCTGTCTGCAGAAGTTGCTGCTGCTTGGGCTGTCTCCTCTGTATCTCTTGTCTTTCTCTGTATTGTCTGTTTGCTTGTGTTGATTACCTCTAGGTTTGAGGTGGAGCTTGTCTCCTCTTTCCTGTTGTCTTCTCCCTTGCCTCTCTTATATTGTTGCATTGCATGCATTTTATTGTTTGCTGTAATTGCTTGCTGTCTTTTGTTGTTTATCCCCTAGGATCTCTGATTTCCTCTGTGCAAGAGGAAATTATGACAGACATTAGGTTTTGACCCATGCATGATAACATTAGGTTAGTTTCCTTTTCAACCATAGGCTTTTTAGAGCCTCTTTCTCTTCTCATCTTAAAACAATTCAAAAACACAGTAATAAGGATAACGTGTGTTGTACGTTACGAGCCTTAAGCTATTTGAGAAAAGGTTGCTGGAGGGTCACTCTTCAGTAATTTGGCTGCTTAGTATGGTACCCTTAGGGTGACATGCGACGTAGTCACTCTCATATCACAAGTCTTTAGTGCAGTACAAGTTGCAAACAGACTAAAAAAACATTTTTTTCGTAAAAAGCTCAAACAAACATTCAAACTCTGCTTTTGTCCTCTTGGACCTTTAATCAGGAAAACCCTTTTCAGAAGGAGATAAAAACTGTCAGACAAGCATGTGTCTTCCGTAGCCCGAACTACGTTTGCTCTGATCTTTCATGCCGTATGAAAGTACGTAGGCACAAGATGCGATATCTTGGCGAGCAACCTTCCCCTCCTTTCACGTAGGTAGGCGAACTACGTTGACTCTGATTTCTCGTTCCAGACGGGAATACGTAGGCATAAAGTGCGATACTTTACCGAGTCATTTTCTTTTCTTTTTAACCCAGGCCTTTGGAGTAGATAGAATAACACACCCTTAGATAGAAAACAAGCGTGGATCCCGTCGAGTACAACGGACGTGAGGGGTGATAATACCTTCCCCTTGCGTAACCGACTCCCGAATCTAGGATTTGGTTGCGACGACCATTCCTTTCCCTCTTTGTGTTAGGTTTACTCTGAGCTTTTCCTTTCCCTCTGGTGGGATAAATAACGCACGGTGGCGACTCTTCTGTCATAGCCGTTTCGCAGTAGCGACACATAGTATAGATCATAATATGCAACATTACATATGTTTGGGGTCATTACAACTAACTGCTCATGAAGGGTATCACAAACTATCATGTTGTCTCAATAAAATGCAGGTCTAACACAAGATTAATAGAAACTTTCCAAATAGCAGCACACATCATTCTCACCTCAGCAGCAGTCTGACATTACAGCATTACTCTTCCTCCTCAGAGGCAGAACTGGAGCTGACCTCCTCAGGTTCTTCATTAGTCTCTTCTGCTTCATCAGTGGCTTCTTCTGAACTAGTACCAACTTCTTCTGAGGCAACTGCCTGGCCCTCATCCTCTTCTGACCCATTTCTTTGCCTAGCCTCATCTTTGTCATCATCATTAAATTCAGCCTCCTCATCTTGCTCAAGAGTCTTGATTAAATTCTCAAGATTCTTCTTCCTTGTCTCTAACTCATTGCAAGTTTCTTTGAGTATTTAAATCACCTCAGCTTTTCTTGTCTTGGCACTCCCTTTGGATGTTTCAGTTAATGTCATGACAATGTCTGGAACATGTGTCCCTTGAAATAGCTTGTGATGAAATGACAAAAGGCTTTCCCTTTTGCTTGCAATATCAGTTTCCTTGAGAATGTTGGGATACTGAGCTAATATTATTCCACAGATGAGTGAGAGAAATGCTATGGGGCCTTTTATGTTATAGCTGCCAGCATGTTTCATAGTCTGATCAAAAATATATGTCTCATAGTCAAATTTGGTCTTGGTGCCAACAACATAGATAAATTTTCCCAGGATAGTTGCCACAATAGACTTATGGTTTGTGGGAATCCAATTTTCAGCACCTATCTTGTGAAGCATAACATATTTAACACTCAATTTGCTGGCTACTAGCTTTCCTTTTGATGGCCAGCTTCTTACTTGATTGGTTGTTATCACTTGACACACCTTGTTGTTAGAAATAGCTATATCAGGGTGTCTTCTGTCTGACCTTCCCATATAGTTGTTGATTATTGTTGAAGAAAACGTGACACAATTTCCTCTGACATATACCTTGCCAAACTCCTTTGATTTCTCATCAGCACATTCGTTTGACAAATTAACTATGAATTCCTTAACCAGTAATTCATTGCAGTGAGAGAATTGAGTGATGGTTTTTATTAACCCAGCCTCATGAATAAGATCCATGGCTTCTTTATTTTCAAGATCATTCTGAGCTAGCTCTCTCTCTAAAGCCAGCCTCTTCTGGAACACATACTTCCATCTATTGACACATGGGGGATAGTGAAATGAAATGTTGTCAATGGGCACATCTGGGACACTAGAAGTAAACTTGCTGGTGGTGGGTTTCTTCTTGAATGGAACATCAGAAGCACCATCTGAGATATATTCAAATTCAGTACTAGATTGAGCCTTCCTCTTCCTTGGAACCACCTTGCTCCATGCTTTTGCAAGTCTAACAGGGATATTCTTGGCTCCAGCCTTCTTCTTAAGGGTGCTCTCTACAGCTTTCTACTTTCGTTTCCTAGTCATGAGCCTTTTAGCTATGCCAGGGTTGATCTTGGATATCAGATCATTATCAGAATATTCATCAAGATCCACTATATCAGCCTTCTCATCATTCATTAATTGTTATAATTCTTTATGAAAACAGGTTCTCAACTGGCTTTGTGAATCTTCAATTTGAATAGCCTTGAGATCCCTTGCAGCACTATGTAGTTCTGAGTCTCTTAGTTCCACATAGTCTTTTCCACAGTGAGACCAGTCGTTACTTTTCATGGCCCTCTTAGTCTGACTTGGATTTCAGTTTACGTCACTGAGATTGTCACAAAACAGTGTCATGACATCCAGAGTAACATTGCTCCCTGTATGCTGGTTAGCTATCATGGACTCCATCGGATTCCAGTATAACATATCTAGATTTCTATGTTGTCCATTCTTTTGGTGTCCCTTCTTGGCTTGCCTTCCCGCACGACATTTACCACCTCCTGTCCTACTATTTGAAGTAGACTTTGAATTTCCTCTTGCTACTATTTGAAGTAGACTTTGAATTTCCTCTTGCTACTGTATGACATTCAATCTTAACTTACTTTTAGCTAAGTCAACTTATCCTGCACAATCCTCATTACATTCTATATGACATCAGTCATGACATACCTACACACTCTAGTGTTTTGCCATAAAATGCAGCCAATCAAGAGCACTTACAAACTGTATGACAAGTCCTTCAACAAGTGTTTATGAAGTCTTTGTATTCAAGACCGACATGGTGATAGCGGTTTCCTCTGGCAGAGCCTCACTGAAATGGAGAGTATGATCACCGCGAACCATCTTGCTTGCCCCCAACTATATCTTTCACCGCTTCATTATCGGTATTTAAGTCTTCCTTCAGACTATCTTTCTCAGACGCTTTATCGATCATGGTCATATCATCTTGAGGATCACTGAATAGACTAGGCTGAATAGTTACCGGCTTTGGATGATTCACTGAAGGAGTAGACATGTTGATAACAGGCTTAGATATGTTGAAAACAGGCTTGGTAGAGCTTGATCCTGGCACATGGAAAACCCTGAGAAGAGTCTTGACCTTCGGCTGAGGATCGTCAAAAGACAGGATCCTCTTTTCTAGCAAATCTCTGACAATGTTCTTGTAATACCCCAAACTTTTCCCTAAGATTAGTTATTTCATTTTACATTCCATTTCACTTTTACATTGCATTTAACTAATCACTAACAGGTTTGTGTAGTCTGTTTGATTTTTGCAGGAAAAATCCCATTGTGCGCAATTCAAGCGGTGAAGGACAAATCGGTCATTAACTGACGGTACTTCTCTGCTTATTTGGTCAAGGCCATATTCACTTTTAACGGATACAAGTTGACTTGCAGGAGATTGGTTTGAGCTCAGTGGTTAATGGTCAAACGTTGTGGTAATCAGACATGTTTCATCAGTTTCTTATTCCAAATGTTCATAGGATAAGATACATGTATTGTGCTTTGGTAGTTTTGAAGAGAAGAACATAAGGGTTCAACTCCCCTGCTAAAATACATACGAGGCCTCATGTCATGCAGACATTGTCCCGAAATCTATTGATAAATATTTATGTTCCTTTTCAATTTTATGCCCATATGGTTTGAATAGAAAAGACCAACAATATAAACAAGCATTCATCTTCTGAAGTTTTATCCATTGATCTTACAGTTAGTTTACAGCTAGATTATTATAAAAGTAAAATACAAGAGATAAACATCTCTGGTTTACTATTTAGGACCACAAAGTTGCTACTTACTACTATTGGGCCGAATATCCACCAGCATGTTAATAAGCATGTTACAAAGAAATGATCTTAGAAGCAAAGATTTGGTAAGTAATATGCAAAGGATATTTAAGTGAAGACTTCAAAGTTCAAACTGAGTGCGGCAGCTCAGCCAGAGCATTCAGTGCTGCTTTCTGTGTATGGTCGTCTTTAGTCGTGTGTAACATATTTATGAGCTCTTTGTCTCCACCCAACTCAACTATCTTCATCCTGCTTTCATATTGGAGATAAAGGAGAATGGACAATTTGAATATACACAAAATTGTAGGAATGAGACTTTTTAGTACGTTGAGATTTGCACAATGTGCCAAAGCTGTTGTAAACGACGTAATGCATGATGATGTGAACCAATGGCGAGTAGTAGTACGCGAACTCAAGGATGAGTTGCATTGAGTTAAAATAAATGGTAACAATCCCAATGATGGTAGCCGAGGCCATTTAGCAACTTTGATCTAAAGAAGTTTGAAGTTATTGCAGCCTAGACTCCAGTACCTGTTATCACTACCTCACATTGTTGAAGATAGCGATGAGGAGATGAAGGTTAATGCATAAACCATATAAGACTTTGTGATTTTTGTCCCTCTTCAACAGTCTGCCAGTAATAATGATCAGAAAATACACATGGTTGATTCAGTTGCTTCTGGTTCTAAACATGGAGATATTGTTCCTCAAACTGAATCTCGCAACCCTCTCGCATTTGCTCCTAAAGTTATCAAAAGTGCCGATTCTGTGCCTGAAATTGGGATTGACCCAAACAAAACTCCAGCTTCAGCACGCCACAAAAGAGGGTATAATTGCAAGAGAAAACCTGATAGTTGCATTTGAGAAGAACCGTCAGAGTTTCTCTCAGCTACCTGGTGATACTAAAGTTCTTGCTGTCCAGGAATCTTCAGGAAGACCAACTGGAAAAGTAAGAGGGAAAGTTAGAGCAAAACCTACAATAAAGGCAGCTAGTGCTAGAATCAAAGAAACATCCAGTATACAAGAAACTCATAGACGTTTTTGCACTCGTCTTGTACACCTAAATGGAGTCTTGTTCACTCGTGCAAGTCTCAAGACCTTCATCGAAGTTCTTGCCGTTGTTAATGCTGGTCTGCGCAAACTACTTTCTTTAGGGCAAGATGGAGGACTGAATTGTAGCCAAGATACTCTTGAGAATGGTCTTTCCATTTTCAGAGTTATTTCCATTATCATCTTTACAGTTCATAATGAGAAGGAATCTGGATGTTAAACTTGTGCAGAAGTTGTACCGCAGGCTATTCTACTTCAAAATGCATTCACTGTAGCTTTCGAACCGATGAGTATTATTATTGAGAGATGCGTGTGTAACACGGTGGGAGAACTGACTTTAAACAATGTTGCGGATAGCAAGAGTCGCCACCGACTTTTATTTTATCCAGAAGGAAAGGTTATAAAAGAACAGGAAAGACCTTAGAGAATATTTTGGGTCCGGGGGGTAGGTTATGAAAAGGGAAGGTGTTAGCACCCTTTTCATCCATGGTTATCCATGGGCTCTTAGGTACTTAAGCTCACTTTTGAATTGTTTTGAAATTGTAGTGTGTGAATAGAAAATTTTCAGAATAGTTAATAAATAATCCATGTAAGGATGTGTTAAGAACTTGTTTGAAAACTTGTTGAAAATTTGTTTAAGTGCGAAACAATTTTGAAGTGAGCAAGCACCTAGGAGTAACCTACCCTAATGTTTAAAGGTCTTTCTTATTCTTTATCCTTTCCTTAGTAAGACTATCCCTACTAAAATGGAGTAGGTAGTCCTTACTTTGGATGTTAAGGGACATGTGAGGGACAATTGGATTTTTGAAGGCCATTGTGGGATGTAATAAGCACATATAAGGGACCATCATCATTTTTCGAAAGGGACTTGATTCGTAAAGGCAACCATAAGGGACTTTGATGATTTTTTTATTTGAGGGACTTGCTTTATACACCCCACTTAACCATTATTCGTAGGCAACTTGAGGGATATCCTTAGGAAGTGAGACGGTGATTAAAATCGACTTACGTGTGTGACGTGTTTATTTTAATTATCTTTATTTAAAAGTGATCTAAATTTATTTTAATATTACATACATGTTGTTACACTCCCTAATTACTAACCATAATAATAATTAAATAATTAAACAACTTTACATCCAAGAAACAATTACAAAATAATAAGCAAAATAATTAAATAGCAAAGATAAATAAAATATAAATAAGCAATAATAAATAATAAAGGGGGTTAATTCTAAGTTTACTCGGCAAGACATCGCATCTTGTGCCTACGTATCCTTACGGGAGCGGAATCAGAGTAATCGTAGTTCCCCTCAAAAGGGAGGTTAGAGACTTCTTGACTGTGGTCAAGGTCTCAAGGGGAATAAACGCATCTTAAGGACACGCTTACGCGGAGTGTAGAAACTCCAAATCTCTACGTTGAATTGTTAAGTTGTAATTAGGGTTAAATTAGGGATTCCACGGCGGGAAACCCTAAAATGAGCGCGGCGGCTCTTTGACCTAATGCTAAGGGTAAAATTGTAATTTTGCCTGCGGCGAGGCATTTGTGAAAATTAGGGTTTGTAGTTTGTAGTTTTGAGGATTTGAAATTGAATGTGTGAAGTTTTACGGACTATTGGCGCGGCGGCCAAACAGTTAGACCTAACCTTCGGATGTGTGCAATGTGACAGAAATAATAGTAAACGCGTGAGATAATTGAATCATGCAAACAGAGAGATAATGTCATAATTTAAACCATGCAAGCAGAGATTTAAAGGCAGAATTTAAAGAGCGATTGTTAAATTCGCGAGGTTACATGAGAGGAGCAGATACAATATGATAATGAAATTTGAATTGAACAATAATAAAATAAAATAAATAACGGTTCTAGTTATTATTTTAAAAAAAAGATTTTAGTTATTATTTTAAATTTATCTAAAAAAGTTTTTCTTAAAAATAATAGGTTTTCATATTAATTTGGAAAAGATGTTAATGTTATTTATTTTAAAAAACAGATTTTTATATTATAACAAATTTTAATAAATTAATGATAACAATAATAGTAATAATGGTAATAATAATGATAATAATGATAATAATAATAAATAATGATAATAATAATAATAATAATAATAATAATAATAATAATAATAATAATAATAATAAAGCAATAATGAATTTTAAATGTGCCAAATAACCCAACAATGTTGCTAACGCAGAAATGCGCTCATCGCAACCAGATCTAAATCAGACGAAACAAAATTTATCGCAAAGAAAAAGAAATTAAGCAAAAAATAGTATTATTGCTCACACAAAAATGCGATCATCGCAACCAGATCGAACTAACACAAATGTCACGCGTCATGCACACAAATGTGCAAACATCGTATCGGCATAATTCGATCAAAAATCTTATATATATAAACTCTAACAATTTAAAAATTATATATATATATATATATATATATATATAAACGTAACAGTAATAGATAAAGAAAAAGAAATAACGGTAATAGATGAAGAAAAAGAAATAACGGTAAAAGATGAAGAAAAAGAAACAACAGTAATAGATGAAGGAAAAGAAATAACGGTAAACGATGAAGAAAAAGAAACAATAGTAATGGATGAAGAAGAAAACTAAATAACGGCAAACGGCACTCACTCCTCTTAGGTTTTTTTTCATTCTCTTCCCTTTTCCAACAAGGCAACACATGTATATATAGGGAACAAATTAGGGTTAACACCAAATTGTCAATAATGTCCCTAAAGCCCATTTTAAAGCCCAAACTAAATAATTAGTTAAGAAAAAATAAAATTTAAATAATTTAAAATAATTAAAATAAACTTAAAATAAAAACTAATAATCCTATTGATTCCTAAAATAAAAAATATTATAAAAAGAACAAAATTTTTTCAATATTTTTTATTTTATGATTTTTTGGATATTTTTATGAATAATTTAGAAAAAAGTGAAAAAAATAATATTTTAAAAAATGATTTAATTAAAATACGAAAATAATAATTAAATAATAATAAAAAACTATTTTTGTTATTTTTTTAATGAAAGACAGAAAAATTTAGAGTAAAAATAATAAAAAACAAAAAAAAGTGACAAAGGTGAGATTCGAACTCTCAACCTCTCACACTCATAACTCCTTACACATGTCCTCCTGCCAATTGTGCCATTTTTACTTTTTAGAAAAAAAATGCATGCCATATGATATTTACCTGCAAAAAGTCAAACGACTACACAAATTTGTTAGTAATTGATTAAATGCAATGAAATGCGACGACAAATCTTAGGGCAAAATTTGGGGTATTACAGTTATTATGATAATATTTCTCACCCAATCTCTCTTTGATGTTGGCAAAAAAAAATCATGAAGTTTGACTTTGGTTTGACCACAGTTGACCTCAGTTTGACCTTTTAACTGCATTGACTGCTTTTGACTTATCTGATCATCTGACTGAGCAAACTTTTGAGAAAAGTCTTGAAACTTGACATGGGGGTTCTTATACACATATAAGATGTTATGAAGCTCACTTGAAGTCTTGGAAGTCCATTTAGCCTGATTAAAGTCAAAACCCTAGTTTTGGATGCACTGCTTAGGAGGTGCATTGTCTGAGGGAATTGTCAACTCTTCTGACCAATTATGAATTTTGTGAACCTTGTGAACCTTCTTGGAACACAAAGTCTTGTATTGTGAGGGCAAATTTTGGGGTGCAACAGCTGCCCCTGTTCAATTTTCTGAAACCTGAGGGGTTAGATTGGTATATTTGCCAGTCGTAACCTGGAAGGTTGAAGGGGATTGAACACAAAAGCCCAAAAATTTGCACTCACCAGTGCATGGAGTGATATTGATGGTTGGTTGAACATGATTGAGTGGGCTTAAAGATGCCACTAGGGGAAAGTTCTTCAGTAGTATAATGAGAACTGTCAGGAGTCTGGAGTAATACTGATGTAACAGCATGTCTTCATGAGGATAGAGCAATCAATAATGATAACCCTAAAGCAGTCTTGAAGCAATGATATGATTTCAGGAGGATAGAACAATGAATGGCTCTAAAGCAGTCTTGAAATAATAATGTGATATGTCTTCAGGAGGATAGAACAATCAATAGCTCTAAAGCAGTCTTGAAGTAATAATGTGATATGTCTTCAGGAGGATAGAGCAATCAATAGCTCTAAAGCAGTCTTGAAGTAATGATTTCAGGAGGATAGAGCAATGGATAGCTCTAAAGCAGTCTTGAAATAATTAGATGGCTTCAGGAGGATAGAGCAATGAATAGCTCTAAAGCAGTCTTGAAATAATTAGATGGCTTCAGGAGGATAGAGCAATGAATAGCTCTAAAGCAGTCTTGAAATAATAATGTGATATGTCTTCAGGAGGATAGAGCAATCAATAGCTCTAAAGCAGTCTTGAAGTAATGATTTCAGGAGGATAGAGCAATGGATAGCTCTAAAGCAGTCTTGAAATAATAATGTGATATGTCTTCAGGAGGATAGAGCAATCAATAGCTCTAAAGCAGTCTTGAAGTAATGATTTCAGGAGGATAGAGCAATGGATAGCTCTAAAGCAGTCTTGAAATAATTAGATGGCTTCAGGAGGATAGAGCAATGAATAGCTCTAAAGCAGTCTTGAAGTAGTAATATGACCTCATGAGGATAGAGCAATGAATAGCTCTAAAGCAGTCTTGAAGTAATAGGATGATTTCAGGAGGATAGAGCAATCAGTAGCTCTAAAGCAGTCTTGAAGTCATGAGAGGCTATCAGGAGGATAAAATAACCCTGAGGTTACAATAAAGCAGTCCCAAAGTAATAAGAAGCTCATCAGGAGGATAAAGTAACCCTGAGGTTACAATAAAGCAGTCCCAAAGATCATAAGATTGTTTGTTGGATAATTAACCTGAAAACAAAGTAGCATTCTGTATAACAACATTAGTTTATGCTTTATGTATGCATGTATGACATGATGCACTTAGGTAATGTACTATAGACATATATGTTATGGTATGATGTAAATGATGTATGTATGCTATGACACTGCTGGAAGTGTCTGGATATCCTTGTATAACAACTGCTGGCCAAGGAAAATAAATCCCGATTCGTTGTTGAAGAATATATAACCCTCCGTCTGCTGGGGATAACAAGGTATAGATAACCTCCCGTTGTTGGGGATAACAAGGTATAGATAACCTCTCGTCGTTGGGGATAGTAGGGTATAGATAACCTTCGTTTTCGTTTGATAGTAGGATAGGTATAACATCCCGTCTTCGTTCATCGTGCCCTTATTGGAAAGTAATTTCCCGTATATCCGTATGAGGATAAAAGAGATGGATATAAATTCCAGGGGAGATTAGACTTTGTGAAAATGGATTAGTCCTACTGATGGTTTGTAACTGTCTTGTAAAGATGAACCGGCGAAGCTTCGTTGAAATCCTTCCCTCGTTCGTCCTTAGTAAATACTATTACTGCATTTTCATGCATTTCTGGTAAACATCAATCATATTAAAAGCATACATGCATTTCTGGTAAACATCAATCATATTCAAAGGCGTACATACATTCAAACACAACCAATGGACGTTTCGCTTATGTAAATAGGGTGAAAGTAAATCTGGATTCAAAAGATGGAATTTATTTATATCAAAAGTGACCCATACACGGGTAAGTTTGTACAAGGAGACATAAACCCTAGTAAGAGAATTTTGTCAGGAAGTTTTACAAAAAGAATCAGCTATGTGGGAAATAATCCTATTGAGTTTCAATTCTACTATTGCCACTCAAGTATCTCATCTTCTTGCTGTTGAGACGGAAACGATTGGATTGAGCTTTATCTGTTTGAGCTTGAGTAAGTAGCACAACTGGTTGCAGTTTCATGAGTGATCCAAACGAGACATAGTCATACGCTTTAATCCCTAACTTTTGCCTGGATTGCCCTTTCAGGTTTTCAATCCACCGGGATACCCTTTTTTGCCCAAGCCGCCTTTTCAGGTTTTCGACTTGCCGGGTGTACATCTTTTTATATATATATCCCTAATTTTTGCCCAAACCCTTTTGGTTTGCCGGGATGCCCTTATTTTTGCCTAGGCCTGTCAACCTAGCGGGTCTCTTTTTATGCGTAGTATTTTTTAACTATGTCTGCGTTTACAGGTTGTGGGAAGTCTTCACCATCCATTGTAGTCAGTATCATGGCACCTCCTGAGAACACTGTCTTGACTACAAACGGTCCCTCATATGTTGGAGTCCACTTGCCCCTAGGATCACCCTGTGGTAATATGATACGCTTGATTACCAAGTCACCAGCCTGATATACCTTTGGCTTAACCTTCTTGTTAAAAGCTTTGATCATCCGTTTCTGGTACATCTGGCCATGACAAACTGCTGCTAACCTTTTCTCATCAATCAAATTTATCTGGTCAAGTCGAGTCTGAATCCACTCATCTTCATCCAAGCCTGCATCCTTCATAATTCTCAAGGAACTGAATCTTCATATCAATAGCAACTTGCATACCCATGATACATGCCTCATACTCAGCCATGTTATTGGTACAATAGAAACAAAGTCTGGCAGTAATCGGGGTATGACAACCTTCAGGGGAACTAATCACAACACCAACACCATTACCATGTGCATTGGAGGCACCATCAAAAACCATAGTCCATCGGGATCCTTGTTCAGGTCCGTCATATTGTCCAGGTTCTTTGGTAACAGACATAATGTCTTCATCAGGGAACTCAAAATTCATTGACTGGTAATCATCTACTGCTTGATGAGCCAAATGATCAGCAACAACACTCCCCTTAATGGCCTTCTGAGTGGTATACTGTATATCATATTCCGTCAAGATCATTTGCCATCTTGCAATTCTTCCGGAGAGAGCAGGTTTCTCAAATATGTACTTGATTGGATCCGTCTTCGAAATCAACAAGGTAGTATGGGTCAACATATACTGTCTTAGTCGGCGAGCAGCCCATGCCAAAGCGCAGCAAGTTTTCTCGAGCAGTGAGTATCTTGTTTCACAGTCGGTAAACGTTTTGCTAAGGTAGTATATTGCCTGCTCTTTTCGACCAGACTCGTCATGTTGCCCCAATACACACCCCATTGAGTTGTCTAATACTGTTAAATACATAATCAAGGGTCTTCCATCAACTGGTGGCATTAAAAATGGAGGTTCTAGCAAATATCTCTTGATTTCATCAAAGGCAGTCTGGCACTCATCATTCCATTCCATCACCTGATCTTTCCTCAACAACTTGAAGATTGGCTCACAGATGGTAGTTAATTGGGAAATAAATCTTGCAATGTAGTTCAATCGTCCCAAGAAACCTCTAACCTCCTTCTCAGTACGGGGAGCTGGCATCTCTCGTATAGCTTTCACTTTTGCAGGATCCACTTCAATACCTTTTCCACTGACAATGAAACCCAAGAGCTTTCCAGATCTAACTCCAAAAGTACACTTGTTTGGATTTAATCTCAACCTGTATTTCTTCAACCTCTCAAACAACTTGTGCAGATGATCAAGATGTTGTTCTTCATTCTGAGACCTGGCTATCATATCATCCACATATACCTCTATCTCATGATGAATCATATCATGAAACAAAGCCACCATAGCACGCTGATATGTTGCCCCTGCATTCTTCAAACCAAATTACCTTATAGCAAAAGGTGCCCCACTGTGTCACAAACGTAGTCTTCTCCATATCCTCAGGTGCCATCTTGATTTGATTGTAACCAGAGAAACCATCCATAAAAGAGAATACCTTATGCTGAGCAGTGTTGTCTACCAGAATATCAATATGAGGAAGTGGAAAGTCATCTTTAGGGATAGCCTTGTTCAGATCTCTGTAGTCTACACACATACGTACCTTACCATCTTTCTTAGGAACTGGTACCACATTTGCAACCCACTGAGGATAAGAAGTTACGGCCAAGAACCCTGCATTGAACTGTTTCATTACCTCTGCTTTGATCTTTTCTGACATTTCAGGACGCATACGACGAACCTTCTGCTTCTTTGGACGACAATCTTCTTTCACTGGCAAACGGTGAACCACAATGTCTGTATCCAACCCTGGCATATCTTCATAAGACCAAGCAAAGATCTCCACATAGTCACGTAGCATCTGAATCAACCTGCTCTTGACACTGTCCTCTAAATCAGCCCCTATCTTGACCTCTTTTCTGTTTTCTTCAGTTCCCAGATTCACAACTTCGACTGGCTCTTCATGTGGCTGTATAGCTTTCTCTTCTTGTTGTGACAACCTAGCAAGCTCTACAGGTATTTCACAATCGTCCTCGTTTCCGTCTTCAGTTTGATAGATCGGATTCTCGAAATTGTAATTGGCAATAGTAGAACTGTTATCAACTGGATCCAGAGTGGATGAGGATCTGCATTTTAGTGACGTGGGTGTGTGTAAGAACACATAGCTGATAAAGCAAAAATAAAAAAGAAAGACAAGGAACACAATATTTACGAAAACGAAACGTCCACTGATTTTATTGAATGCAGTATGCAAATGAAATGACAATCCGTAACCAGCACACCATTGTGCCCCGGGTAAGGCACATGGCTTGAAAGTTTTAATTGTTCCAAAAATTATAAATTTAAAAACATAACACAGTAATAGTATTTACTCCTGACTAAAGGAGATAGGGATAACATCTTCAGCTTTCCAATTATTGAGTCCAGCACCCACAGTAGGAAAAATCCATGCCTCCAAGTTGTAGTCTTCATCTTGATCTCCCACAACATTGATAACCCCTTGATTGGTGATACGAACAGCACGAGCACGACGAACAGCCTTCTGGGACTCTGCAGTGAAACCCAAACCAAACTTGTCAGACTTGTATGGAATATCAGGAAGCTGACCCCAAATAGTACAACCACCTTCTTCCACCACAGCTTTTGCATCATTGAGGGAGGCCATTGCCATTGTTGGAGGGTTTCTGATGACCACAGGGACCTTCTTCACAGCAGGAGGAGTCACACAATCCTTAACAGCCCAGGGAACCACTTCAAATGACTGACATGGAGTTTCAATGTATTCACCTTCTACTTCCAGATACTTGAAAGTGTTTACATGGCTGACAAAGTATTCTTCCTCTCCAAAGACAGTAACAACTTTTCCATTCACCGGATATCTCAACTTTTGATGTAATGTGGAGGTCACAGCACCTGCCCCATGGATCCAGGGACGACCAAGCAGACATGAGTACGAAGGACGAATATCCATCACATAGAATGTAGCAGTAAACACCTGAGAGCCAACCTTGATTGGAAGATCAATTTCCCCATGCACTACTCTTCTAGAACCATCAAAAGCCTTTACCACAATATTACTAGGCTTCAATACCGTATCTTCAGGACTCAGCTTGTTCAGGACTTCCTTAGGCAACACATTCAGAGAGGAACCATTGTCTATCAGCACATGAGACAGGGTAGTGCCCCTGCATTCAATTGAAATATGCAAGGCCCTGTTATGATCCTTCTTGGCAGGGGTCAAGTCAGCATCAGAAAATCCTAACCCGTTGTCATAGGTCAGGTGAGCAACACAATTCTCAAACTGGTCCACAGAAATTGCACTGGGTACATGAGCCATCTTTAGAAACTTGATCAATGACTTGGCATGAGCCTCAGAACATAATAACAGGGAGAGCATAGAAATCTTTGAGGGAGTATGCCCCAGCTGATCAACAATATCATAATCACTCTTGCGAATGATTTTCAATACTTCTTCCATCTGCTTAGAGAGGTCATCAGCAGCTGGCACATCAGTAGATACAGGCTCAATAACAGGACCCTTGCCCCGAGCATCAGTGGTGGAAGTAACAGCAGGAGTAACTGCACTCTTAGAAGCAACTGGAGGAGAGAAGACTCTTCCACTACGAGTGATCTTGCTAGATCCAGCAATATTATCAATGTCAACAGGCATATCAGGTAAAGGCTCCTGCTTGACACCATGGATGTAAACATCAGACCCATAGTGCCAAGGCACCGCTTTGTCGGATGTATAAGGAATAGGACCAGGAGTGGTAATGATCAGAGGAGCTACTCTGGCTTCAGCAACAACTTTCACAGAATCTTCAGCAGTAATCTTGATTGGGCCCTGATGAGAGATTTTAATGGGACCCTTTGAAGTGATTCTTAGTGGTACTTTGTCAACCATGTCAACCTCTTCAATCTTCTTACCCTGAGTCAGATGATCCACCATACTTTCTACAGATGCTGGTCTTCTTTCAAACACTATAGTATATTTATCCATGAGACGTTGAATCCCATCTCTCAAAATGAAGCAACTATCCGGCTTATAGGTACAATATAGACAATCTTCATGACAACCTGGAAAGATCCCAGCTTGTACTAACCTCTTTTTGATAACAGACAATGGTGTGCTCAACTCCATAACTGAATAGACATGCAGATCTTCATCAATATCTTCATCAATGGCGTTGACAGTCTTCTCGTGATTTGGCATTGGAGCTGTAATCACATTTGGAGTACCTGGTGGATCAAACTCAATTTCTCCAACATCAATCATATCCTGAATTTTGTTCTTCAAGACCCAGCAGTTATTAGTATCATGTCCTGGACAGTTTGAGTGATATGCACATCGTGCATTGGGATTGTACTTGGGAGAGGTAACATTGGGATTCTGAGGGGCCTCCCTCAGGGTAATAAGTTCAGCTTTCAACAAGTGTTGCAATGCCTGAGCCATTGACATGTTGATCTTCGTGAACTGTCTTCTAGCCCTCTGTTGGTTGCCTTGAGGCTGCTCTGTTGTTGCAGGAGTTGGATTTGAAATATGAACTGCACTAACAGACTGATGCCTTCTGTTACGATCAGGCTGACCATACACAGCATTAGATTCTTTCTTCCCAGTGGGAGGCTTCTTTGCAGCACCTGATGAAGAAGTGCCCACTTGAATCTTACCACTCTTGATACCATTCTCTACTCGCTCTCCTGTCATGATCAACTCAGTGAAGCCAGATGATGAGCTTCCAATGAGATGACTGTAAAACGGACCATTCAGCGTACACATGAACATATCAACCAACTCCCTATCAGTCAAAGGGGGTTGAACTCTTCCAGCTAAGTCTCTCCACTTCTGAGCATACTCCTTAAAGCTTTCTTTGGCACCCATAGACATGCTTTGAAGCTGCATGCGAGTGGGGGCTAAGTCAGCATTGTATTGATACTGCTTGTAGAAAGCTTCAGCAAGGTCATTCCAATCTCTGATGTTGACACTCTCCAACTGATAATACCACTCTAGCTGAGCTCCAGATAAACTCTCTTGAAAGAAATGGATCCACAACTTTTTATCAGCAGTGTGGGGTTGCATTCTTCTGACATAAGACCTCAGATGCAATTTGGGACAAGAGACCCCATCATAGACAACAAATGTAGGAACTTTGAACCCAATGGGTATGACCACCCCAGATATCAAGCTCAAATCCTCAAAATCCAGCCCAGATGATTTCTGTAATTCCATAGCATCCATTCTATCCACCAGCATCTTGAATTTGTCTTCGTTAGGCTCATGGTAGTAGTTAGCCTCAGAATCAGAGTCCCCCATAGTGTTGTGGAGACTGCCTCTCTCCTGCTCAGATTCTTCAGATTCATAGTCTTCAACCTGTTCCTTGGTCTTGTCAGGACCCTTGAACCTTCTTCCCATGTTGAGCAACCCAGCAGACCTTCTAGCCTTCTTAGTCTTCTTGGCCAGCAGTGTCTTCAATTCATCCTGCCCCTTGGATAGGTTCAGGATCAGCTCTTGGAACTGTGCATTCTGTGCCTGGAGATCCTTAACAGATTGTTCAAGAGCCATTGCTGAAATAAACAGCGAGAATATGAGAAACCTGTGCACAATTATAAACCTGTGATGCAATGATATGGGAATGCATATGCAATGTTTTCAAGGACCGCAGGATTTAAATTTGCTTAAACAAACAAGAAAGTAACTTTTTATTAGTAATAACTTGTTTTGCCTTTTAGGCTTACAAAAAATGAAAACGAAATAAGTACAAAAGATGGGGTTTTAAGTCTCCCATGGACGTTTCCTCTTTGTGTTGAGGTATGAGTTGAGGTTTCGTTCCTCATGAAGTAGCTTTGTTAGCTCTAGGATCCTTGCTTGGCTTGCTTTGTAATGAGCCTCGAAAGTATCCCTTTGCTCTTTCAGTTGGATCCATGATCTCTGCAAGTCTTCCATATCAGTAGGCATGTCTAGGTGAAGGATGGTATAAGCTGTGTCTCCTTCAGCAACAGGTTCCATGGTAACTGGTAGGACGGCAGGATATGGCATCATGAGTGTCTGAGCACGAGATCGTACCCATCTGAGATAAGCCTCCATTGGAATAGTGTACTTAGGCTCCAGTGTCTTGCTGTCAATCCTGTTTACCTTTCCCCAAGCTCGGATGAATCTCTGACGGTAACCCTGAAGATCGTTGTCGTAATCGAACACAATGCCCTGAATCAACATGTCATGTGGACCATCGCTCCGGGCGTAACCAAACTGTCGTAAAGCTAGAGCTGGGTTGTAGGTGATGCCTCCTCTTATGCCTAGAAGTGGCACATTAGGAAACTCCCCACAACGGTCAATGATGGTGACATTCTCCATAGATCTGGAGCACCAATGAATGTCTGAGTGAGATAGTGACATGATCCTCTTGGACCATCTGAACCCTTGCTCATTCTTCATTACTGAGCGAGGAAGGTGAGAAATAAACCACCTAGAGAGCAAAGGTATGCAGCACATCAAAGTTCCTCTTGCCCTTGTAGTACGGGTGTGAAGAGAATGTAGGATGTCTCCAAGCAAGGTAGGCACTGGATTGTGACTCAGGAATATGTTGATGGCATGAACGTCTATGAACTGATCAGGATTGGGGAACAACACTAAGCCATAAATCAATAAGGCTAAGATCTCCTCAAAAGCATCGTAGCTCATAGCCTTCAAGAACATTTGAGCTTTATCCACTAATACCTTGGCAAGAATACCTTTAACTCCACTTCTCGTCTCTAGAACAATGTCAGACTTCTTCAGATGTAGAGCTGCAGCAATAACTTCTGGTTTAAGCTCCTTCTCTAAGCCTGTGAATGGCTTCTGATCAAGAACAGGTATACCCAGAAGTTTAGAGAACTCCTCCATGGTTGGAACCAGGTGATAATCAGGAAATGTAAAGCAATGGTGCTTAGGGTCAAAGAACTGAAACAGCACACTCATCATGTCTTCACTGAACCCTGAAGTAACTAGATCCAATAAGTGACCATGTCTCTGGACGAACTGGGAATGATCAGACACTTGGGAAACCAACTCTTTGAGCTTGGGAGGTATCCCTACAAAGTTGATCCTGATGGTGTTTCTACGAGCAGAAGCCATGACCTGCAACAAAGAACAAAAATAAATCCCTTGGTCCTTGAAATGGTTAGGGAAAATGATATGCTCATGATGCATGATGATGTCATGATGTTATGTTCAATCACAAACATGTGGCACACACAAACAAGTCACACAATTGCCCTAGGTTTAAAGGCTTGCATGAGGTTTAAAGGTAAGTACCCTCCCCTGAAGTTAGATGGTTCATCCTGTCCTACAAAAGTAACCAGGTTCTAAGGGATCTCAATATCATTGATCCTTCACAAGGGTGGTTGTTCAGAAGGCAACTTACTTGCCAACCAAAACCCTCCAAGTTTAAGATCTCAATGAGCGTAGCATCGAGTGTCAACCAACTTCAGTCTGCACCAAAGCCGGTTACCTCACTACTTTCTAAAGGCCAAGATGAGTTAACTAGGGTTCTAAAAGTCAGTTAGTGCATTGACAACATATGGCAGCCTCAATATTATCCTCAACTTGACTTAAGGAATATAAGCACCAACCAAGAAGTCGCACTAACTATGGCCACCAGATCAACCGTATCGATATACGTCGTACAGTTTCCTTGGTCTATTGCCATTTACCTAAGGTACACTAGATCCGGGTTAGGACCTTTCACACATAAGAGCACCCCAACAATATAATAATAAAGCAAACAAGGCAAACAATTTAAAGTGATCTTAATTCCTAAGGGTACCCCTCTTAAATAAGTCCCCAGCAGAGTCGCCAGTTCTGTAACACGGTGGGAGAACTGACTTTAAACAATGTTGCGGATAGCAAGAGTCGCCACCGACTTTTATTTTATCCAGAAGGAAAGGTTATAAAAGAACAGGAAAGACCTTAGAGAATATTTTGGGTCCGGGGGGTAGGTTATGAAAAGGGAAGGTGTTAGCACCCTTTTCATCCATGGTTATCCATGGGCTCTTAGGTACTTAAGCTCACTTTTGAATTGTTTTGAAATTGTAGTGTGTGAATAGAAAATTTTCAGAATAGTTAATAAATAATCCATGTAAGGATGTGTTAAGAACTTGTTTGAAAACTTGTTGAAAATTTGTTTAAGTGCGAAACAATTTTGAAGTGAGCAAGCACCTAGGAGTAACCTACCCTAATGTTTAAAGGTCTTTCTTATTCTTTATCCTTTCCTTAGTAAGACTATCCCTACTAAAATGGAGTAGGTAGTCCTTACTTTGGATGTTAAGGGACATGTGAGGGACAATTGGATTTTTGAAGGCCATTGTGGGATGTAATAAGCACATATAAGGGACCATCATCATTTTTCGAAAGGGACTTGATTCGTAAAGGCAACCATAAGGGACTTTGATGATTTTTTTATTTGAGGGACTTGCTTTATACACCCCACTTAACCATTATTCGTAGGCAACTTGAGGGATATCCTTAGGAAGTGAGACGGTGATTAAAATCGACTTACGTGTGTGACGTGTTTATTTTAATTATCTTTATTTAAAAGTGATCTAAATTTATTTTAATATTACATACATGTTGTTACACTCCCTAATTACTAACCATAATAATAATTAAATAATTAAACAACTTTACATCCAAGAAACAATTACAAAATAATAAGCAAAATAATTAAATAGCAAAGATAAATAAAATATAAATAAGCAATAATAAATAATAAAGGGGGTTAATTCTAAGTTTACTCGGCAAGACATCGCATCTTGTGCCTACGTATCCTTACGGGAGCGGAATCAGAGTAATCGTAGTTCCCCTCAAAAGGGAGGTTAGAGACTTCTTGACTGTGGTCAAGGTCTCAAGGGGAATAAACACATCTTAAGGACACGCTTACGCGGAGTGTAGAAACTCCAAATCTCTACGTTGAATTGTTAAGTTGTAATTAGGGTTAAATTAGGGATTCCACGGCGGGAAACCCTAAAATGAGCGCGGCGGCTCTTTGACCTAATGCTAAGGGTAAAATTGTAATTTTGCCTGCGGCGAGGCATTTGTGAAAATTAGGGTTTGTAGTTTGTAGTTTTGAGGATTTGAAATTGAATGTGTGAAGTTTTACGGACTATTGGCGCGGCGGCCAAACAGTTAGACCTAACCTTCGGATGTGTGCAATGTGACAGAAATAATAGTAAACGCGTGAGATAATTGAATCATGCAAACAGAGAGATAATGTCATAATTTAAACCATGCAAGCAGAGATTTAAAGGCAGAATTTAAAGAGCGATTGTTAAATTCGCGAGGTTACATGAGAGGAGCAGATACAATATGATAATGAAATTTGAATTGAACAATAATAAAATAAAATAAATAACGGTTCTAGTTATTATTTTAAAAAAAAGATTTTAGTTATTATTTTAAATTTATCTAAAAAAGTTTTTCTTAAAAATAATAGGTTTTCATATTAATTTGGAAAAGATGTTAATGTTATTTATTTTAAAAAACAGATTTTTATATTATAACAAATTTTAATAAATTAATGATAACAATAATAGTAATAATGGTAATAATAATGATAATAATGATAATAATAATAAATAATGATAATAATAATAATAATAATAATAATAATAATAATAATAATAATAATAATAATAATAATAATAATAATAATAATAAAGCAATAATGAATTTTAAATGTGCCAAATAACCCAACAATGTTGCTAACGCAGAAATGCGCTCATCGCAACCAGATCTAAATCGGACGAAACAAAATTTATCGCAAAGAAAAAGAAATTAAGCAAAAAATAGTATTATTGCTCACACAAAAATGCGATCATCGCAACCAGATCGAACTAACACAAATGTCACGCGTCATGCACACAAATGTGCAAACATCGTATCGACATAATTCGATCAAAAATCTTATATATATAAACTCTAACAATTTAAAAATTATATATATATAAACGTAACAGTAATAGATAAAGAAAAATAAATAACGGTAATAGATGAAGAAAAAGAAATAACGGTAAAAGATGAAGAAAAAGAAACAACAGTAATAGATGAAGAAAAAGAAATAACGGTAAACGATGAAGAAAAAGAAACAATAGTAATGGATGAAGAAGAAAACTAAATAACGGCAAACGGCACTCACTCCTCTTAGGTTTTTTTTCATTCTCTTCCCTTTTCCAACAAGGCAACACATGTATATATAGGGAACAAATTAGGGTTAACACCAAATTGTCAATAATGTCCCTAAAGCCCATTTTAAAGCCCAAACTAAATAATTAGTTAAGAAAAAATAAAATTTAAATAATTTAAAATAATTAAAATAAACTTAAAATAAAAACTAATAATCCTATTGATTCCTAAAATAAAAAATATTATAAAAAGAACAAAATTTTTTCAATATTTTTTATTTTATGATTTTTTGGATATTTTTATGAATAATTTAGAAAAAAGTGAAAAAAATAATATTTTAAAAAATGATTTAATTAAAATACGAAAATAATAATTAAATAATAATAAAAAACTATTTTTGTTATTTTTTTAATGAAAGACAGAAAAATTTAGAGTAAAAATAATAAAAAACAAAAAAAAGTGACAAAGGTGAGATTCGAACTCTCAACCTCTCACACTCATAACTCCTTACACATGTCCTCCTGCCAATTGTGCCATTTTTACTTTTTAGAAAAAAAATGCATGCCATATGATATTTACCTGCAAAAAGTCAAACGACTACACAAATTTGTTAGTAATTGATTAAATGCAATGAAATGCGACGACAAATCTTAGGGCAAAATTTGGGGTATTACAGTTATTATGATAATATTTCTCACCCAATCTCTCTTTGATGTTGGCAAAAAAAAAATCATGAAGTTTGACTTTGGTTTGACCACAGTTGACCTCAGTTTGACCTTTTAACTGCATTGACTGCTTTTGACTTATCTGATCATCTGACTGAGCAAACTTTTGAGAAAAGTCTTGAAACTTGACATGGGGGTTCTTATACACATATAAGATGTTATGAAGCTCACTTGAAGTCTTGGAAGTCCATTTAGCCTGATTAAAGTCAAAACCCTAGTTTTGGATGCACTGCTTAGGAGGTGCATTGTCTGAGGGAATTGTCAACTCTTCTGACCAATTATGAATTTTGTGAACCTTGTGAACCTTCTTGGAACACAAAGTCTTGTATTGTGAGGGCAAATTTTGGGGTGCAACAGCGTGCAGCTGTAGGATACTTCTTGTATGTGTCTTCTACCAGGCATTTCAGTTTTTGTTGAGTGGTTGGCATGTTATCCCGATCTTGCTGCAAACGATGACGTGGATGAATATGGTTCTAGCAACTAAAGAATACTCTTTCAAAATATCCACTTCACAGTCATCTTTGGAGAAGCTGTTTGAGTCATTTTCGATCTTTTCGCAAGCCATGTGGAAGAAAGCTGAAAAGAAGGTTGAAAGTGTTGCTCCAAAGCTGAAATCCAAACAAACTCGTCAAAAATCTTGATAACAAAGCAGATCCAGGCCCAACAATAGTTAAAAAATGGAAAGGGTTTTGCACAACAGTATAAAGGATCGCGAGGAACCCTAAAAAAGTTGACGGCAGCAAAGTAATAATATGGAGAAAAAGTGATTCACAACAGGGGATAATTGACGGCAGCATACAGTTTCGATAGAAGAAGACCTCAGATCCGAACTTCATATGCAACACGCATCATCTAGGTTGAAGACTACTGAAGAACCACAACAATAGTCACGACAACACACCTGATTAACCTCTCGCCGCCGGTAATTTGATTTTAATTTCACAGCTTGTTTCGTTTCACTATTTTTTTGTTGTTGCAGTTGAAAGGTCGAAAGCTCATCGAGAATATCCGCGAGCCATGTCCGTCGTCGCCATATGATGAACCCCTGTCCATGGGTGAAGAGGGTTGTACTTACAAAAAGAGGCTCGAATGTGAGGGAGACGATTTCCGCTGGGAAGAGGGCGCCGCCGGCGAGCAAAGGGGAAGGGGGAAAGGGCTTTTGAAACCTGGGAATGATGGGTCAACGGGAATCCATGTCCTCCCTTTGTTTTTCATTTTTATTTCTTTTCGTTTTATTTTGTGTTATTTATTTTGTATTTTATTAATTTAGTAGGATTAGGATTACTAATTTAGTAGGATTAGGATTATTAACTATTTAATTAATTTAGTAGCAAATTTTCTTCATTAAACCAGCAAAATTAAGGCAATTTTAAATCATTAACATTTTTAAGCATCGTTGAAATAGATTTTTTTTAATCAATTAAGACCTTTTAAAACTAACTACATTTTTATTTAGAACATCTTTTAAAATTTAACCGTTAGAAATTTAGGGACCTTACTTTTCGGATTAAAGGTTTTTCTAGAAATTTTAAATCAATATAGGATTTTTCTTAAAACTTTGGTTGTACGATTGACAATACCTTACTTTTCGTTTCATCTTATACGTTGCATCATTCGGGTATCATTAGGCGATGCTACCGTCGCGTTATATTCTGTCAGTTATGTCTGCAATTTTTCATGATTTGTAATTATGCGAGTAATCGTTGCAGTTATTTATTTTTGCATTTTGGGATTTGTAATTTACGCGAGTGATCGTCGCGATGCTTTCTTTACCGCTTTCTTTGTTTTTCCGTATTTTAGTTATACCGTACAATATTTTTTGTTTGCATGTTTTACCGTTATTTTCCCTCCAAAGGAATTAGGTCTAAACCGTTTGACCGCCGAGTCAATAGTCCTAACCCTTGACCGTTTCAAACCCTAATTAGCCTAGGTGTCCCGTCGTGGACGAAAATGCCCTTTACCCTAGCTTTAGGTCAAAGAGTCGCCGTACTCTATTTTAGGGTTTCCCACCGTGGAATCCCTAATATTAACCCTAATTTCAATTAACAATTTCAACATAGAGATAGGAGTTTCAAGAATCCACGTAAGCGTGTCCTTAAGATACGTTTACTCCCCATTGAAACCTTGACCATAATTAAGAAGTTTCTAACCTCCCTTTTAAGGGGAACTACAATTACTCTGATTCCATTCCCGTCAGGATATGTAGGCATAAGATTTGATGTCTTGCTGAGTAAATTTAGGACTAACCCTTAGGTCTTTTAGGTCATTCTATCCCTTAGCTCAATATATATTTCAAACAGATAATAAAATAAAAAAGCATACAATAAACAAAAGGTTTCTGTAGAGTACTACAGAGGTTTAGGGTGCTAGTACCTTCCCTAAACTTAACCAACCCCTTACCTAGGTCTCTCCCCGCATTATGTTTACGATGCAAAAATAGGTTTTCCCTCTTTTGACCTTTTCCTTCGGATAAATCAAAGAGCGGTTGTGAATCAAGAATTGTGATTCAAACTAATTAATAGTTTGGTATCCTATTTCCACCACAATAGTTCTTAAGCGTGTAACAACCTTCCAAATCGTGATCAGGTGCACCCTCATGAAACAAACAATGAGCAACGAAGTTGTAACTGACAGGTACCAGATTGGGAGGTGGACCCAAAACTCGGGTAACAACCCGACCTCGTTGCACTAAGAAAGGATAAAGCTCGGTAAACGTCACTGGAATCGGAGGACAAGGCTTGTATTTTCTCCTATTTGAAGCGTTTTGACGAGGTATCGGCTCCTCTGATGGTTGGCACGCGGGAGTGTTGGGCACTCGTTGATAGTTGACAAGAGCTTGTGCAGGCTGATAAACAGGAGTTTGTCGATAAACCGGATGCTGATAGACCGGAGCCGGTTGCACAGACTGATAGGTGGGAAACTGTCGATTGAAAGGAGGTGCAAAAGTAGCTACATGGGGTCATTGAGCATACTGCACGGGATAACCTTAAACATAATTCTGTTGATGTTGCCAAGGTTGATGAGCAGCCATTTTATGGTTATACCTGCCCAAGGGACTCCTTGGGCGTGTAGCACTTTTATGATGGTCGAAGCTCGGAGTTTTGAACTCTAGAGGACCAACTTGCTGAACTGGTTGAGCAATAGTAGGAGGCACCAAACTGGATTGAAGACTATGAGGAGGTATGTTTGCAACAGTAATAGTTGGTTGATGATCCACAACAATATTGGTGGCCTCAGAGACAACAATACGTCGAATATCCATCTTCGCATTAAGGGCTTGTAACATCTCCATAATCTACCCCACACTTCCTCGAAGATCTTCGAGTTCATGGCTGACACTGTCGATCTCTTGGATATGTTCTTCCATCCTTTTTCGAGCTTGGGCTCTAGCCTTGTACTGATGTGGAGGACCCAGGGTGACGAAACTGGAAAGTGAGAGAACCGAGAATGAGAAACCGGGAGACACATGCAATGCAAAGTATAATGCTAAGATGCAAAAATGCAGATGAAATGATTTCATGGAATTCAAATATTTACGAATATTGAGGAATTAATTTTGAAAATGGATTACAAATAATATTCTTGAAAGAAAAGTCTTAAAAAATAGATAAATAAAAGCTAATAAGACCCTAAGGAAGCTTACCGTTCTGCTTCTTGCTTTACTCTTCTAGCTGGGCCTTTTCGAGGATGGGCATTGTCTTCAAAAGGTAGATGGAGAGTTAGAGGAAAATAAATCCTCTATTAGGGTACGTTGGAAAAGTCTCCACAACTATTGGTGATCATATTGCCCTTGATGTCGGATAACTTCAAACATATGGCTTTAGCAATGTCTTCAAGAGAGGGAAAGGAGATCCATCTAAAATAGGTAACCCTACCAACTATGAGTGCTCTTCTAAGGCAGGCAAGAGTTGATGATCTAGGAACGTGAAGCAATGATAATCTGGATCGTAGGACCATAGCAAAACAGAAAGAGGTATGTCGTCCACTTAAAGCTTCAACAGAGATAACAACCTTCCATATTTGTTTTTGAATCTTTCTTGATCTTGGACTAAAGCTCCTAACTTCCTTAGGTCATCCAACTTAACATTCTTGAAAGAATATTTCAAAATGTTTTTTTTTGTAATCCATGGTATCCATGCAATTTTCATAAATAAAATTTGAATTCCATGAAATGTAATGCAATGTGATGCTTTATGGATGCAATGCACATATATACACAAAGTCCTAGGTTAAAGTTATGTGCAAGGAGTTAAGGTCTACCCATCCCCATAGGGTATGTACTAAGGTTAGTTGTACCTGCAGAACAAGGGTTCTAAAAGGGTGTCCAAAGTCATCAGTCTATCTTTCGGATATTATCAATTTCCCGATTGACTCGGTGGTTAATAATATTCTTAAGAGAACCTCTTTTGAGTGTAGTATCGCGTAGCAACTATTTTGGGACTACTCTCTCATAGTTCCTGCACTACGTACTAAATAAGGATAAAATGGTGTTAAGGTACTACGGTCCCCAGTGTCACAGAATCCAATCGACAATAGTAAAAGTTTTCACGATTACTCGTTCAACCGAACCATTTTCGAAAGGGCCTCCACTGAGCGGTGATTCTCAAGTCAGCTTGGTCAGGATTCACTCCCCATAACCCTTGTTGACTATATCACCTTCCTATAATAAGTTCACTCAAGTCTGGGTGTAGGACTTATCTCACAATAACAGATATCCCCAGGAAAAGTACAATGATATATTATATACAAGCAGTCAAATAATAAAGTAAATGGCATACTATAAGCAAAGTAGGGGTAACCCTTAAAGGTCATGACATCGTACTCCCCAGTGAAGTCGCCATTTTCTGTTGCGGTGGAAATAGGATATCAAACTATTAATTAGCTTGAATCACATTTTTAATTCACAACCGATATTTGACTTATCCGAAGGAAAAGGTCAAATGAAGGAAAACCTATTTTTGCATCGTAAACACAATGCGGGGAGAGACCTAGGCAAGAGGTTGATTAAGCTTAGGGAAGGTACTAGCACCCTAAACTTCTGTAGTACTCTACAGGAACCTTTTGTTTAAAGTATGCTTTTTATTTTATTATCTGTTTGAAATATATACTGAGCTCAGGGATAGAGTGACTTAAAAGACCTAAGGGTTAGTCCTAAGTTTACTCGCCAAGACTCGCATCTTGTGCCTACGTATCCGAGGTAGGGGATGGAATCAGAGTAATCGTAGTTCCCCTTGAAAGGGAGGTTAGAAACTTCTTGACTGCGGTCAAGGTTTCAAGGGAAGTAAGCATTTCTTAAGGACACGCTTATGTGGAGTCTTGAAACTCCTATTCCTACGTTGAATTTGTCAATTGAAAATTAGGGTTAAGATTAGGAATTCCACGGCGGGAAACCCTAAACAGAGTATGGCGACTCTTTGACCTAATGCTAGAGTAAAAGGTATTTTCGTCCACGGCAGGACACCTAGGCTATTAGGGTTTTGAAACATTCAAAAGGGTAAGGCTATTGACTCGGCGATCAAACTCTTAGACCTAATCCTTCGGAAGGTTAACGGACAAAATTATGCAGATGATGAATTATTACATGGCAAAATTAAAGTAAGAAAAAAAAGAAAGCAGTAAAGAAAAACAATGCGACAATAGCCTCGCGTAAATTACAACCACGAAAGTATAGAATAAGGACGGCATAACGTGATACGATGGCCTCGCATAATTACAATTGAAAAACATGACGATACGAGCAAAATGGAATATTGATAAGCTGAAACAAACAAGATAATGAGGGTTAGACAGACAGTGAACGACAAAAGCTTATTTTTTTGAATTTTATTAAAAGGGAAGAATTAATATTTGCATTTAAGAGGAGAAACCATTTTTACCACTTACCTATTTTTACTAAAAATTATGTTTTAATTTTATTAAAGAAATTGGTTTTAACTTTAAGGTTTTTTTATGAAAAGAAAGTTAGTTTTAATTTTGTAAAATATTTTAATTTTAAAAATGTTTTAATTTTTAATTTTTAAAGCTTAAAAAATGTTCTTGTTCTTTTAATTAAAAATTTTTAGAAAAATGCTCTTTTGTTTAATTTTAAAAAGGTTTTGATTTTGGTATTAAATTCAATAACAACTCTAATTAACTAATATTATCCTAAGTTTTATTTAAAAAATAATTCCTTTTTTTTTTAAGATGATCATTTGGTTTTGGGTTTAATTTTATAAAAAATGAATGAATAATTACAACTATAAAAATTATATTAACTAAACTTAATATTAAACTATAGTAAAACAAATAAAATAGTAACTAAAAAATATAATTAGAAAAAAGAAAAAAAGAAAAAGAAACTAGGAACACGAACAGAACTAAAAGGGGGTGGGGAGGACTGATTTGGTTCATTCTAAATCTTTAGGGTTTCATTTGAGACTTTCTTCCTCTTCATCTGAGCCGCCGGCGCCGTTAACGTTGTTTCGAAGCATTCTCCCATTTCACTTTTTTGATTGCATGTCTGTATTTCTGACCTTCTCCTTCTTCAAACCTCATCTGAAATACAAAACAAAACAGAAAAAAACCAACTTTAACCTGATCGGACGCTTACGTTCGTGTTCGTTAGCAATGATGGCTGATGAGGAATGGAGGTTCTGAGGCCGTCGCCGGTGGTAGTGATGACTTCACGGTCGTCGTGACAAGTTCCTCTCGTCGTTCATTTTGATGGATGACGGTGGTGTCGAACCCTTTTAGATTTTGGATGTCGTCCGTTGAATCTTTTTCTCCTCTTCTTCTTTCGATTTGAGGTGATGATGAAGGATTCTTGAAATCCTTTGAACCTCGGTTTGCCGCTTCTTTGTTCGTTTGTTGCTTAGGGTTTTTCGATCCCTTTGAACTTTTGAAGATGAGTTTTTATATCTTCTTTTACGGTCCGGGCTGGATCCGTGTTTGTGATGACCTTGATGTTTGAGTTGCAGGATTTTCAGAGACTTACGGGCTCGTTGCGATTTTCTTGTCGTGAATCTGTTGTTGCTTGCGGCGTTTTTGATGAACCTCCTTGAGTTTGTTTAGATTTTGCTGGAGATTTATGGTTTGATTTCGTTTCTGGCTTGACCGAGTTTCATGGAGATTTTTTAGGAACAAATGGATTTTAATCTGTGGACTTTGTGATTTTTGTGGACATGCTGTTTATGCTGTGTTTGGATACAATTGCTTTTCCAGATAAGCGCTTTTTCAAATAAGTGCTTTTTCAAAATTGCTTTTCCAACAGCAAAGCTCTTTTTCCATAATCACTTTTTCTTTCTCTTGTTGACTTGTCTGAACAGATTATTGCCGGTTCTTAGCCCGAAGTCGCGAAACAAGTCGGGAGTCGGCGACAGTGTAATCCGTTGTCCTCCCGACGCACCCGATGATGACATTGGCTCTGAGGGTGTCAGAAAAAACTAACCGATAACATTGTCCATTTTTGCAGGTTCGAGAAAAAGTCGGAAGTTCGAAATCGAAGAAAATGGACACAAGATTAGTTTAGGAAATTTGGATAAAAACCGTAATTTAAAAAAATGTAATTTTATTTTGTTTTATTTTGTTTTTGATATTGTAACATTTATTTTTTATATAACAGAATTTATTCAATTTAGATTAATGCAATAATATTATTGTCAAAAAAATAAAATGAAATGAAAAACTATTCTTAAAATGAAATAATAACAATATTTGAAAAATGGAATAAAATTGGTTTAAAATGAAATGAAAACAAAAATGAAAAATGAAATACCAATGAAATGAATTTGATTTAAAAAATGCAAAAAAAAAATTGATTTAAAAATGAAATGGAAATAAAAACTATTTTTGATTTTAAAATGAAGTGAAAACACCACTAAAATTCTATATTTTTTTTTATTAATTCCAGATTCATCCAATTTGCCCGACTAATGTCGTCTCCCACATGTCTTTCGATTAAACCTTCCGCCAGTTCAAATGAGCAACCTTATCCGAATAAATCCAAAATGTCTGATTAAACTCAAAGGATCATATTCTCCGGCTAACTTCAATCCAATAACTTGAACCGATTTATTTTGAACAGCTTAAATCCTCCTCAATCAAACCATTCCAACTACACCTCGGCCTCGAAAAACGGCTCAAATTTCCTGACTACAGCTCAAAGTTCGTAAATTGACAGTCGGGTGCAAACAAATGACCATTTTACCCTTTATGAACTAAAGAGCGCGCAACGTGATTTTTCCTGCAAAAATCAAACCACTACACAAACCCGTTAGCGGTTAATTAAATGCAATGCAAAAATGAAATGGGATGCAAAATGAATCAATTAATCTTTGGGCAAAATTTGGGGTATTACACACAAGTTTCTTATCCTAATTCTAATTCTAAACATGGTTATCACACACAACAAAATAGTACAAATTACAAATCGAAATAAATTTTGAACAAACTTTAATTGTGACATAAATTTAATAACAAAACAACTGTAATAAATATAATTTAAAAGAAGAAAAGTTGTTTGAAAAAAGTTTTGAATAAAGTCTACTTATATATTTTTTAATTTTATTTTTTTAAATTATTAAAATGGTGTCGTATTGTCTAAGGCAAAAAGTATTTAACTCATCGGTTTTCCAAAATCGTTGGTTGGCCGAATTTTACCAGTTTTAGGCGGTTCAAGTCGATTGCTGCTGGTTTAATAGTTTACTCGATCCAACAATCAGACTAGATTGTTGACCCATTCAGTTCTCAGTTCGACCATCCGATTCAATTTTTAAAAAATTGAAGCTAACAACTGAGGGGGGAAATGTTCACGAGACACGCCTTCGAGTCACTACAACTGCATTTACCTCGGTTGAGTTAGAAACCGAGGGGAAATATTGAT